>CM056059.1:169227017-169719847 GCA_029574335.1 Rana kukunoris
CCACCCAGCAAATTGACGAAGATCGGGGCACCGGGTAGCATGTGCTTGCAGCTGGGACCGGTTGTGGCAGCGTGTGGAGCTTGGGCAGCGTTCTGCGTCTTCCCGGCCGGCGCCATCTTGGAGGCCCGGCCGGGGGCTATGAGGATGCCCGTCCTTGTGGGGCATGTGAGGGGAGCGATTGGTGAAGATCCCTCACCCGTAGCTGAGAAGTAGTGCGGCGGTTGGAGCGGAGCGGCGGGACAGCACGCGGTCCTAAGCTCCTCCTTAGCCCAGGACACGCCCCCCAATTAAATTGCTTTTTAATCTACTACACCCAGAGGCGCCTCTCTCCTTGCCTTTTTTTCTAGAATTGGAACATGGTCTCTGTTCCCCTCTGATGGCAGCCCTGGATGTATATTCCCACATACAAGTAATCAGACTTATTGTTAGCTTATGCTAAACCACCAGTCATTGACTTTGCCCTGTTCCCACAGATGTATATGCATTCTTGATACCCTAGGCATTGTGCTATCTTGCGCATTTTTACTTGTCTTGTCCTGTATTTGGCTCCATCCATCTTCCCATCAATTTTAACCATCTTCCCTGTCTCTGCTGAAGAAAAGCAGGCCCAAACCATGATGCTGCCACCACCATCTTTGACAGTGGGGATGGTGTGTTCAGGGTGATGAGCTGTGTTGCTTTTACGTCAAACAGAACGTTTTGCATTGTAAGTTTGATTTTGGTTTCATCGGACCAGAGCACCTTCTTCCACATGTTTGGTGTGTCTCCCAGGTGGCTTGTGGCAAACTTTAAACGTCACTTTTTATGGATATCTTTAAGAAATGGCTTTTTTCTTGCCACTCTTCCATAAAGGCCAGATTTGTCCAGTATACGACTGATTGTTGTCCTATGGACAGAGTCTCCTACCTCAGCTGTAGATCTCTGCAGTTCATCCAGAGTGATCATGGCCCTCTTGGCTGCATCTCTGATCAGTCTTCTCCTTGTATGAGCTGAAAGTTTAGAGGGACGGCCAGGTCTTCCTAGATTTGCAGTGGTCTGATACTCCTTCCATTTCAATATTATCGCTTGCACAGTGCTCCTTGGGATGTTTAACCACTAGCTGACGGCCGTACGACTTTTTACGGCCACAGCGTGGCTCTACTTCTCTAACAGGCGTGTTTTTACGGCCACCCCTTTCCTCGTTCCCCGCGCGCGATCCCGCAGCGGGGAACTGCTGTGCTGGCCGTGTCCCTTGGACACAGCCAAACACAGATCGCGGTAAATAGCCAATCACAGCGGCTATTTACAGCGCAATCTGTGCGGTCAATGAGAGATGATCTCATATGTATACACATGAGATCATCTCTCCTTGCACACTCTCCCCTCCTCACACACACACCGCGTGTGAGGAGGGAAAGCAAACGGAGCAAAGAGCGATTTTGAAAATAAAAATAAAAATTGACAAATCAGTGCCCCCAGTACCACAGTGTCCCCCAGGACCACCTGTGCCCACCAGTACCACCGTGCGCCCCCCAGTACCACATGCCCATCTGCAATCAGTGCCCACCTGTGCCACCTCATCAGTGACCACCTGCCACCTCATCAGTGCCCACCTGTGCCGCAGTCAATCAGTGCACATCAGTACCCATCTCAGTGCCATCTGTGCCGCCTCATTAATGCCATCTGTGCCACCTCATCAGTGCCCACCTGTGTCAACCAGTACACAGGCCTCATCAGTGCACATCAGTACTCATCTCATCAGTACCCGCCTCAGTGCCATCTGTGCCGCCTCAGTGCCATCTGTGGGCATTTGTAGTTTCCTGGCTTGTTAAGGGCCTCAAGAAATGAGAGAGGCCTTCAGTACATCAGGTGTGATCAGATGTGATAATTTTTTATGATATGCACTATAGCTTGTAGACTCAAACTTTCACACAGACCAAATAATTTCCAAAAACTTTGGGTTATTTTTATCAAAGACATGTAGCAGTATAAATTGTGGCCAAAATTTATGAAGAAAAATTAACAATTTGCAAAATTTTATCACAGAAACAAAGAAAAAAACATTTTCTTTCCAAATTTTCGGTCTTTTTTCATTAATAGCGCAAAAAATAAAAATTGCAGAGGTGATCAAATACCACCAAAAGAAAGCTCTATTTGTGGGAAAAAAGGATAAAAAAATAATTTGGGTACAGTGTTGCATGACTGAGTAATTGTCAGTCAAAGTGTGAGAGTGCTGAAAGCTGAAAATCGGTCTGGTCAGGAGGGGTGTTTAAGTGCCCAGTAAGGATGAGCTTTGGCGTGTTCGCATGGAACACGTGCAGAGCCCGCCAGGAAGTGTGCACGGCGCTGCGCTAATCACAGCCGGGGAGACATTGTCCCGATGCTCGGCTGCAGAGATCGGGAAATGTCTCCCTGGCTGTGATTAGCGCAGCACCATGCACACTTCCTGGCGGGCTCTGCACGTGTTCCATGCGAACACGCCGAAACTCATCCTTAGTGCCCAGTATGGAAGTGGTTAAAGCTTGGGAAACCTTTTTGTATCCAAATCCGGATTTAAACTTCTCCACACCAGTATCTCGGACCTGCCTGGTGTGTTCCTTGTTCTTCATGATGCTCTCTGCGCTTTAAACGGACCTCTGAGGCTGCGTACACACGATCAAATCTGTCTGCTGTTAATGGTCTGCCAGACCTTTTCAGCAGACAGATTCGATCGTGTGTACGGGCAAAAAGACGGATTTGGCCAGCCGGCTGGGAACCCGTCGGACCGATATGTCTGCTGGTTAGTGCGCTAACCAGCAGACATATCTGCTCGCACATGCGTCGAATGGATTCGACGCATGCGCGGAAGTGTTTTACTTCCTGGTGCGGTGACGTGGCGGCGTCAACGTCACGTCAGCGCGCTGTCTGCCGGCAGGGATTTTGATTTGATCGTGTGTACACGATCAAACCAATACATCCCAGCAGACAGATCTGTTCAAATCAGTCTGTCCGACCGATTTGAACAGATATATTTGCTTGTGTGTACGGGGCCTCAGACTATCACAGTGCAGGTGCATTTATACGGAGACTTGATTACACACAGGTGGATTCTATTTATCATCATTAGTCATTTAGGTCAACATTGGATCATTCAGAGATCCTCACTGAACTTCTGGAGAGAGTTTGCTGCACTGAAAGTAAAGGGGCTGAATAATTTTGCACGCCCAATTTTTCAGTTTTTTATTTGAAATATCCAATAAATTTCGTTCCACTTCATGATTGTGTCCCACATGCTCGTGCGGTCATTTTACCCTGTAGGATCTTGACACGCTTGGGACACACAGTCATACACACACATATATACATATATACTACTGAGATTAAATCAATGACGGTGAATCATTTCACGTGACATACATGCAATAAAGTGCTATTGTGAAAACAAAATGACCTTTAACCGCTTAAGGACCGCTGCACGACTATTTATGTCGGCAGAATGGCACGGCTGGGCACATGGATGTACAGGTACGTCCCCTTTATGATGCCCAGCCTGTGACCACGCCCCCTCGGGTCACAGAGAGGAAGAACAGGGAGAGGTGAGTGTAAACACCTTCCCTGTTCTTCCTAGTGCAGCTGTCAGTGATCATCTGTTCTCTGTGTTAAGGAACAATGATCAGTGACGTCACACGCAAAACCACGCCCCCCCCCACAGTAAGAAACACTCCCTTAGAACACACTTAACCCTACAGCTCCCCCTCCTGGTTAACCCCTTCACTGTCATTTTAACAGTAATCCGTGCATTTTTATAGCTGTGAAAATGACAATGGTCCCAAAAATGTGTCAAGTGTCCGATGTGTCGGCCATAATGTCGCAGTCACAAAAAAAAAAAAATTGCTGATCGCCGCTATTAGTAGTAAAGAAAAATAAATGTTTTTATAAAAATTATTTATAAAAACAGGCATAAAAATATCCCCTATTTTGTAGACACTATAAACTTTGCACAAACCAATCAATAAACACTTATTGCATTTTTTTTTTAACCAAAAATATGTAGAAGAATACGTATCGGCCTAAACTGAGGAGAAAAATAAAATATTTATATATTTTTTGGGGATATTTATTATAGCAAAAAAAATTGCATTATTTTTTTAAATTGTCGCTCTATTTCTGTTTATAGCTCAAAAAATAAAAACCGCAGAGGTGATCAAATACCACCAAAAGAAATCTCTATTTGTGGGGAAAAAAATGATGCCAGTTTTGATTGGGAGCAACGTCGCACGACCGCGCAATTGTCAGTTAAAGCGACAGTGTCGAATCGCAAAAAGGGGCCCGGTCCTTAACCTGCATATTGGTCCGAGTCTAAAGTGGTTAAACAATGGTAATGTCTCACGTACCTAATACATGCTCAATTTATAATGTCCATAATTAATGTTCCTTAACCACTTACCGTCCGCCGCACGCCTATTTACGTCCACAGAAGGGCACGTACAGGCAGATGGGCGTATATATACATCCCTGCCTTCTAGCGGGTCAGGGGTCCGATCGGGACCCCCTCCGCTGCGTGCGGCGGTTGGCTTACCTGCGGGAGCGATCCATCTTGAGAGGGCGGCTGTTAGTTTCTGTCCGCGCCGCGTCACTTCCTCTGCCTGTAAAATGTAAACATAGGCAGAGGAAGTGATGCAGCTCTCATCTCGGCGGTATTTTCAAACCGCCGAGATGAGAGAAGAGTCACAGTAAGTCCGCACAAACACTACACTGACACCACACACATAGGCACATTTAACCCCTTGCGATCACCCCCCCACCCCCCTGTCACTGAATGCAGTGATCATATATGTACTGATCACTGCATTTAGTGTCAGTGTGACAGTTCGTGTGACAGGCAGTTAGTGTTAGGTTCAGGGTAGCCCCGTACCCCCCCCCCCAATAAAGTTTTAACCCCATTGATCACCGCCCTAGTTAACCCTTTCACTCCCTATTGCCCGTGTCACTAAGCGATCATTTTTCTGATCGCTGTATTAGTGTCACTGTTGCTGCTAGGTAGCTAATTTTTTTTTTATTGCGATTTTTTTTTTTTTTACTAAAGACATGTGGCTGAATAAATTTTGGCCTAAATGTTTGACTAAAATTTAGTTTATTAAATTTTTCTCTTTAACAAAAAGTAAAAAATATTGTTTTTTTTTTTTTTCAAAAATGTCGCTCTATTCTTGTTTATAGCGCAAAAAATAAAAATCGCAGAGGTGATCAAATACCATCAAGAGAAAGCTATATTTGTGGGAAGAAAAGGATGCAAATTTTGTTTGGGAGCCATGCGCAATTGTCTGTTAACCACTTAACCACTTCAGCCCCGGACCATATTGCTGTCCAAAGACCAGAGCACTTTTTGAGATTCGGCACTGCGTCGCTTTAACTGACAATTGCGCAGTCGTGCGACGTGGCTCCCAAACAAAATTGGCGTCCTTTTTTTCCCACAAATAGAGCTTTCTTTTGGTGGTATTTGATCATCTCTGCGGTTTTTATTTTTTGCGCTATAAACAAAAACAGAGCGTCTATTTTGAAAAAAATGCAATATTTTTTACTTTTTTCTATAATAAATATCCCCAAAAATATATAAAAAAAAATATTTTTTCCTCAGTTTAGGCCGATACGTATTCTTCTACATATTTTTCGTAAAAAAAATCGCAATTAGTGTTTATTGATTGGTTTGCGCAAAAGTTATAGCGTTTACAAAATAGGGGGTAGTTTTATGGCATTTTTATTATTATTTTTTTTTTACTAGTAATGGCGGCGATCAGCGTTTTTTTTCGGTACTGCGATGTTATGGCGGACACTTCGGACACTTTTGACACATTTTTGGGACCATTGGCATTTTTTTAGCGATCAATGCTATAAAAATGCATTGGATTACTATAAAAATGCCATTGGCAGTGAAGGGGTTAACACTAGGGGGCGGGGAAGGGGTTAAGTGTGTTCCTATTTGTGTTCTAACTGTATGGGGGGGGGGGACTTACTAGGGGGAATCACTGATCTTCTGTTCATACATTGTATGAACAGAAAATCAGCGTTTCCCCCGCTGACAGGAACGAGTGCTGTGTGTTTTCACACACAGCTCCCCGCTCTGTAACGAGCGATCGCGTGTGCCCGGCGGCGATCGCGCCCGCCGGGCACACGCACGGGACTCGGGGGCGAGCGGGGGGGTGCGCGCGCGCGCGGGCCACCGGCGGCGCGCACGCGCCCCCTAGTGGCCGCGAAAGGCGCGACGTAGAGCTACGGGCTCTCGCGCACCCGTGCCGACCTGCCGCCGTATAACTGCGGCGGCTGGTCGGAAAGTGGTTAAGGACCGCCTACTGCACATTTACGTCGGCAGAATGGCACGGCTGGGCACATCAACGTATATATACGTTGGTTTTAGTACCCAGCCGTGGGTCGCGGGGCGCGCGGCCCGCGACCCGGTCCGAAGCTCCAGGACCGGGACCGCGGGATTCGCGGACCCGATCGCCGCTGCAGTGCGGCGATCCGTCCCTGGAGCGGAAGAACGGGGAGAGCCGTGTGTACACACGGCTTCCCCGTGCTTCTCTGTGGCCAGAGCATCGATCGCGTCATCCCTGTAATAGGGGGACGCGATCGATGACGTCACACCTACAGCCACACCCCCCTACAGTTGTAAACACACACATTAGGGCACACATTCCCTACAGCGCCACCTGTGGTTAACTCCCAAACTGCAACTGTCATTTCCACAGTAAACAATGCAATTTAAATGCATTTTTTTGCTGTGAAAATGACAATTGTCCCAAAAATGTGTCAAAATTGTCCGAAGTGTCCGCCATATTGTCGCAGTCACGAAAAAAATCGCTGATCGCCGCTATTAGTAGTAAAAAAAAAAATAATTAATAAAAATGCAATAAAACTATCCCTTATTTTGTAAACGCTATAAATTTTGCGAAAACCAACCGATAAACGCTTATTGCGATTTTTTTTTACCAAAAATATGTAGAAGAATACGTATCGGCCTAAACCGAGGAAAAAAAATGTTTTTTTATATATTTTTGGGGGATATTTATTATAGCAAAAAGTAAAAAATATTGCATTTTTTTTTAAATTGTCGCTCTATTTTTGTTTATAGCGCAAAAAATAAAAACCGCAGAGGTGATCAAATACCACCAAAAGAAAGCTCTATTTGTGGGAAAAAAAGGACGCAAATTTTGTTTGGGAGCCACGTCGCACGACCCGCGCAATTGTCTGTTAAAGCGACGCAGTGCCGAATCGCAAAAACCCCTTGGGTCATTTGCCAGCGTATTGGTCCGGGTCTTAAGTGGTTAAAGGGACGCAGTGCCGAATTGTAAAAACGCCTCTGGGCATTTAGCAGCATATTGGTCTGGGGCTTAAGTGGTTTAAAGTGAATACGAGTAAATCCTTGTGATGGTGCTTCAAACTTAATAATGGGTAGTGTTGCTCACGAATATTCGCATTGCGAATATTCGCTACGAATATTGCATATTCGAGTATTCGCGAATATCTCGAATATAGCGGCGAATATTCGCTATTTCGAATATTCGAATTTTTTCAATTTTTTTTTTAGAACAGATCCCATCCTAGAGATCCCCATCGACGTCTAAAAGCATTGCTGGTATGATTAGAGACCTTGGGCCGAGTAGCTGCAGCGCTCATTTTATATTGCCGAAAAATCGCAATGCGATTATTCGGCAATAGCGATATCGCGCGATTATTTTATATTGTAATATATCACGAATATTCTGAGCCAATCAGAGTGCTCCTTCCGCATTTCTCGAATATTCGCAATTATTTTATATTGTAATATATCACGAATATTCTGAGCCAATCAGAGTGCTCCTTCCACATTTCTCGAATATTCGCAATTATTGTGTATTGTAATATATCACGAATATTCTGAGCCAATCAGAGTGCTCCTTCCGCATTTCTCGAATATTCGCAATTATTGTGTATTGTAATATATCACGAATATTCTGAGCCAATCAGAGTGCTCCTTCCGCATTTGCCGAATATTCGCAATTATTGTGTATTGTAATATATCACGAATATTCTGAGCCAATCAGAGTGCTCCTTCCGCATTTCTCGAATATTCGCAATTATTTTATATTGTAATATATCACGAATATTCTGAGCCAATCAGAGTGCTCCTTTCCGCATTTCTCGAAATTTCGCATTCGCAATTTGCGATTCGCATTCGCATTCGCAATAGCGAAAATTCGCAATATTTTCATTTCCAAAAAATATCACGAATATTCGTATTTAGCGAATATATCTCGAATATTCGACTATATATTCGAGATATATCGCGAAATCGAATATGGCATATTCTGCTCAACACTAATAATGGGTGCCAACACTTTCATGCTTTCCCTTTGTAGGTATCCTCACCTCAGTGAGAGTGGTCGCACACTCAAGTTTGGTTGATACACGCAGTTGAACCACCCATGGGCTCTGTGTAGTATGGACCTTTCTAAAGCCTCGTACACACAATCGGATTATCTGACGGAAATTGTGTTTACAGACTGTTGGCCTCAGGCTGGGTTCACAATTGTACGACAAACGCTCAGACATTGGGAGCTCATGTCGCATGACGTGTGAAAAATCAATGGTTCCCTATGAGAGCTGTCTTGAATGGTCTGTGCAAGTCGGTCCGACTTTGAAAATGCTCCCTGTACTACTTTGGTCCGACATTGATCCTACTTCAGCCCATTGAATATCATTGACGTCGGACCAAAGGGGGATCCTTGTCCTAACCATCCGACTTTTGACATCCGACATGTGATTACAGCAGCAGTAAAAGGAATTTATCTCACGCTGGGATCGTTTTGATTGGTCAAAGAACAAGTCAGACTATCACAAAGTCGGATCAAAGTAGTATCCTGATCATGAAAGTCAGATGGATGTAGGACCAATGTAGAACTGATGTCGCAGAGCAAAGTCGTGTAGTATCAGTGTGAACCCAGCCTAAAATCCGGCCGTTTGTACGCGCCATCAGACAATTGTTGTCGGATCTTCCGCAGACAAATGTTGGATTACAAGCTTTAAAATGTTCCACGAACTACGGCCGGTTGGCAGATTTTTCCGATCGTGTGTACACAAGTCCGTCAGAAAAGTCCAAAGTACAAACGCGCATGCTCGGAAGCAAAACTTACCAAACAGAAAATCAGCAGAAGGTGTCCAAAGGGTGGCACTAAAGAGCTGAAAAAACATGTAGTACGTCACTACGTTCGTGTTTGTTGGTCGACAATTGTGTGCCGTTGCTGTTGGCCAAAATATAGTATATAACACATTATATACATTCACCGCGCTACTAGAATGACACACATTAATGGCCGCCAACACAACAAAATAGGATCAATTTTGCAAACAAACAAACATAAGAAAAAATGTGTAGCGCCAAAAAAAAGAAGTGATGAAAGAATTTTGAAAAGTGATGAAATCTTATCAAAAAAAGAAGAGTGAACAGAATTGCCACCAATAGTGTTCAAAATGTGTCCTTATGTTGAAATATAAAAACAAATAAGAATAGTCCATGAAATATTTAAATGGTTCAATTAAACGTGACTAAGTGTTGAAGAATCCAGATAGAAGTTCCACCACCAGTGAAAATGATTAGAGGCTTACCAGATAATGTGGACCAAAATAAGAATATACTTATTAGGTCAAACACGCTTGCATGGTATCAATACCAGACTCCAGATATGCTCCAATGTTAGACAGGGTAGTGACTCCTCAGGGTATACTAGTACATAGTTGATAGGAGGTCAGATGGATAGAATACCAGCCACATCAATAAACCATCGTGGATGGTTTGGAAGACTCGGATTATATGTGATGAGAAAAGTAAAAAATGGAGATGCACATAGCGTAAATCTGGATAAAAAAATTTACTTAGCATCATAAAATAAATTACACTCACATTTGGATGAACATAATGCATGTCAAATCGAACAAGCAGTAGGGTCAAACGTGTCCTTCCTATTTTGAACACTATTGGTGGCAATTCTGTTCACTCTTATTTTTTTGATAAGATTTCATCACTTTTCAAAATTCTTTCATCACTATTTTTTGGCGCTACACATTTTTTATTAAAGTTGTTGGCCAACTCCCTTCGGCCAAAAGTCCTACACTTTGTCTGCGGAAAATCTGATTGTGTGTACAAGGCTTTAAAAGGGGTGTTCCAGCCAAATGTTATGTTTATTAAAAGTCAGCAGCTACAAAAAGTGTAGCTGCTGGCTTTTAATAAACATACACTTAGGCCCCATACACACGGCAGAGAACCTCGATGGGCGGAACACATCGTTCCGCCCGTCGAGGTTCTCTGCCGGCCGTCAAAATCGGCGACGCGCTTGTCGGGAAAGGCAACCAGCCATTCATCCCGACGGGCCGTCGAGCAAATAGAGAACCTGTTCTCTATTTGCTCGACGGGTTTCCCGACGGGCGGGGCTCGCCGAGAGCGTACACACGGCCGAGGTTCTCGGCAGAATGCGGCTCCCAGCGAGGTTCTCGCTGGTTTCTGCCGAGAACCTCGGCCGTGTGTACGGGGCTTCACCTGTTCCAGCGTTCCAGCGACGCGCCGGCCGGGGCTACGCTCCCCCCCTCCCCAGCCGGCATCGTCATTGCTACTGTGGGCACCCGGCCGTGACAGCCTTCGGCTTCATGGCCGGGCACCCACTGCGCATGCAGGGAGGGGCTGATAGGAGGAGAGAACTGTTCAGTCACAGGCCATCGCCTACAGGGAGGGGCTGCAATAAGGCAATTAAGCGTAATCGCCTTACCAGCCCCTCGGCGAAAGGAGGAAGTGGGACAGGAAGTCCCACTCCTCCTGAAGCCCCCACTCCCCCCCCCCCAAAAAAATGACATGCCAAATGTGGCATGTAAGGGGGTGGGATAAGCGGAAGTTCAATTTTTGGGTGGAACTCCGCTTTAAGAGTATGTCCTTGGTGCATACAAGAGAAGACAACTAGATGGCGTTTTATTGTTTAAAAAAAAACGCAATTTATAAAAAAATTGTTTATTCCCAGCAGGTTGTCCTACTGCTGCTGTTTCTGCCTACACCGTCCTGACCGCCTCCCATTCATTGCAGTTCATTGTGTCTTTTCACACTGGGGCGCAACGCTTGCGGGAAGTTACCCAAAAGTCCAGCAAGCAGCATCTTTGGGGCGGGTTGGGAGTGCTGTATTTCACGCTCCCAAAATGCCCTGCCCATTGCAATGAATGGTCAGTGCTTCCAAAGCGCCCTAAAAGCTCTTTGAAAACGCCCCAAAACATGACATTTTACCTTTGGTTGTAAAAAGGCACCCCGCTAACAGCCCAAAATCCCCGATAGAGCTAAGTGTGAAGCTGGTCTAAATGGTGTCCGGCCCCTGCTGCATTTCTTTCTGGGACTAAATGTCTAAAGCCTGATGGCCTGCATCATATCTTATCTAACTTTTTCTGGGCCCAAGTCACCCTAGACCCAGCCCCCAACCAGTGACTGGACAGTGAAAGGAGAAGCAATGCTCATCTGTCGCTCTGTTCTCTCCTATCAGCATCCATTGAGAAAACACAAATCAATCTTTAAATGGTGCCCATCCCCTGCAGTACTTCTTTCTGGCGCTAGATGTCTTGCATCCTTTATCCCCCTTATTCTAGGCCCAAGTCACCCTAGACAAACCTGTGACAGTACAGTGAGAAGAGAACCAATGCTCATCTCTGTCGCTCAGTTCTCTCCTCCTATCAGCATTTATTGAGAAACCGTAAAGCAATCTCTAGATGGTGCCCATCCGCTGATGTACTTCTTACTGCTGCTAGATGTCCACAGTGTGATGGCCTGCATCATTCATTCCAATTCCTCTGGGCCCAGGTCACCCTGGACCCCGCCCCCAACTCGTGACTGTACAGTGAAAGGAGAAGCAATACTCATCTCTGTCACTCTGTTCTCTCCTCCAATCAGCATTCATTGTGAAAACACAAATCACATCTCTAAATGGTGCCCATCCCCTGATGTACTTCTTACTGCTGCTACATGTCCACAGCCTGGTGGCCTGTATCATTCATGTCACTTCCTCTGAGCCCAGGTTGTCCTAGACCTGGCCCCAACCTGTGACTGAACAGTTCTCTCCTCCTATCAGCACTCATTGAGAAAACGCAAAGGCCATTCTGACTGGTGACTGTGCTGAATGGGAAACCTCCTGTGTGTTTTACAATACAGCAGGGAAGCAGCTCAGCACAGAACCCAGAAACAAGTGGAGGTCACTGGAACAGCAGTGCCTATTACAGCAATTTCCAGCTTCTGCGGGGAGCCTACAGGCATGGTATATGCATAGTCACATTGGTCCAAGCTGGACTAATGTAATAGTGTAACAATAGCCATACCTGGTGTAGCACTAAGACCTGTAAGGTCCACTGGATTTGTGTTACTGGGTCTTTTCTTGCTGTATAACAGCGCCCAGCCACACAGCATTTTCAACACCTCTGGATCAAGAAATAGTCTATCTAGTAGTTGCCTTTAAGAAGTTTATTGAAGATGGATAGGGATTAGGGAGGTGCAAGATACTCCAGAACTAAAAGGGTTAAATTTCCACCCTTGTAGTGCCGTTGCCGAATCACTTTACAGACACTTTGGCAGCGGTGCCCATTGTTTTCAATGGGCAGGGTTGGTGGAGGAGCGCAAAAAACGGAGAGCCATAACCGGCCAAAGCCAGGGTGGCTTTAGCACACGCCCCACACTATAAAAAGGCGAGAGACAGGGCGAGAGACCGAGACAGAGCTCGCGAGACAGAGCGCGCGCGAGACACAGAGAGAGAGAGAGAGAGAGAGAGAGAGAGCGCGCGCGCGAGACACACAGAGAGAGAGACACACAGAGAGAGAGACACACAGAGAGAGAGACACAGAGAGAGAGAGAGAGCGAGACTCACAGAGAGAGACACAGAGAGAGAGAGAGAGAGAGCGCGAGACTCACAGAGACAGAGAGAGAGAGAGAGAGCGCGCGAGACACAGAGAGAGAGAGAGAGAGCGCGCGAGACACACAGAGAGAGAGAGAGCGCGCGAGACACACAGAGAGAGAGCGCGCGCGAGACACACAGAGAGAGAGCGCGCGAGACACAGAGAGAGAGAGAGAGAGCGTGCGAGACACAGAGAGAGCGAGAGAGAGCGCGAGACACAGAGAGAGCGCGAGACACACAGAGAGAGCGAGAGAGAGCGCGAGACACAGAGAGAGTGAGAGAGAGCGCGAGACACAGAGAGAGCGAGAGAGAGCGCGAGACACAGAGAGAGCGAGAGAGAGCGCGAGACACAGAGAGCGAGAGAGAGCGCGAGACACAGAGAGAGCGAGAGAGAGCGCGAGACACACAGAGAGAGCGAGAGAGAGCGCGAGACACAGAGAGAGCGAGAGAGAGAGACACACAGAGAGAGAGAGAGCGCGAGACACAGAGAGAGCGAGAGAGAGAGAGCGCGAGACACAGAGAGAGCGAGAGAGAGCGCAAGACACAGAGAGAGAGAGAGACACACAGAGAGAGCGAGAGAGAGAGAGCGCGAGACACACACAGAGAGAGCGAGAGAGAGAGCGAGAGAGAGCGCAGAGACAGAGAGAGCGAGAGAGAGAGCGCGAGACACAGAGAGAGCGAGAGAGAGCGCGAGACACAGAGAGAGCGAGAGAGAGCGCGAGACACAGAGAGAGAGCGAGAGAGAGCGCGAGACACAGAGAGAGCGAGAGAGAGCGCGAGACACAGAGAGAGCGAGAGAGAGCGCGAGACACAGAGAGAGCGAGAGAGAGCGCGAGACACAGAGAGAGAGAGAGAGCGCGAGACACAGAGAGAGCGAGAGAGAGCGCGAGACACAGAGAGAGCGAGAGAGAGCGCGCGAGACACAGAGAGAGCGAGAGAGAGCGCACGAGACACAGAGAGAGAGAGACACAGAGAGAGCGCGAGAGAGCGTGCGAGACACAGAGAGAGCGAGAGAGCGCGCGAGACACAGACAGAGAGAGAGAGAGAGAGCGCGAGACACAGAGAGAGAGAGACACAGAGAGAGAGAGAGAGAGCGCGAGACACAGAGAGAGCGCGCGAGAGAGCGCGCGCGCGAGACACAGAGAGCGCGCGAGACACAGAGAGCGCGCGAGACACAGAGAGCGCGCGAGACACAGAGAGCGCGCGAGACACAGAGCGTGCGAGACACAGAGAGAGCGAGAGAGAGCGCGAGACACAGAGAGAGAGAGAGAGAGCGCGCGACACACAGAGAGAGAGAGAGAGAGAGAGCGCGAGACACAGAGAGAGAGAGAGAGAGAGAGAGACACAGAGAGAGAGAGAGAGAGCGCGAGACACAGAGAGAGAGAGAGAGAGCGCGAGACACAGAGAGAGAGATAGAGACACAGAGAGAGAGAGAGAGCGTGCGCGAGACACAGAGAGAGAGAGAGAGAGACACAGAGAGAGAGAGAGAGCGTGCGCGAGACACAGAGAGAGAGAGAGCGTGCGCGAGACACAGAGAGAGAGAGAGCGTGCGCGAGACAGACAGAGAGAGGCAGCGACAGAGAGAGACAGCGACAGAGAGAGACAGCGACAGAGAGAGACAGCGACAGAGAGAGACTTTTTTCTAGCTAGAGCAGGCAGGCTAGTCAGTTACATTTACAGTGTGTAGAGGAGAGAATATATATATATATATTATATATAAAAATAAATCACACACACATGCCATGACTATGGTATAACTAAACGTGACCCTTATCTGCTAGGAACCCCCATTTTACCCAACCTCTATATTAATAAATAACCGAGACCACCACTTAATGTTGGAGTAAAAAACTGGCCGTAGCAGCCTCCATTTATTTTAAATAACTTCTTAAATATTAAATAACATTTATTAACAAAAATATATGTAAACCTGAAATACAATCACATTTTCTTTTAACCCTACTAGTGCTGGACTTTGCAGGCACATTAACACAACTTTTTAACCCTTGAAAAACCTTTATGAGCACTGCGGTACCTAACCTCTGGTCATAGGCCTCAAGCCGACAAGCTGGCTCAGAGACGACCACTGACCGCAGTGCCCCCATTAACAACCTCCCAGCTACACCTGGGTAAACTGGACTAACAGCCCCTTCAGAACCCATACCACCTCTGGGTAATGGCATCCACTTTAGGGTAATTTCTTCTCCTGCAAAGTCCAAACACCCGCCACCAGCACCCAAAGGTAACTCCTTACCTTTGGGCGCCCCTCCACACCCTCAGCGCTCGCTGCACACCCAGGGCTGGCCTTTGGGGTGTGCGAGCTGTGCGGCCGCACAGGGCGCCATGGGCAACAGGGGCGCCGTGCAGCCATCACAGCTCGCAGAATGTGAGTCGCAGCAGGGCCGGGTGGTCGGCGCTACCACTAGGTGGATTAGGAACGCAGCCTCCTAGGGCGCACTGCCACCTAGGGGCTCCGCTGACTCTTGCCTCACCTCTGTCTCCTCATTGTCACTCCCCAGGCTCCTGGCAGAGGATAGAGGGGCCCCGGACAGCCTCTTTGCGTTTGTTTAGGTGACCAGGGGGCAAGGGGTGAAGATGAGGGGGGCGCCACAGGATTAGCTTGCACAGGGCGCCTGAACACCTAAGGCCGGCCCTGTGCACACCGTCCTGCAGGCCCAACACCCACATGTCAATCCCCACATCCGTCAAGTGCACTCCATCTCCCCGCTGGTACCTCCACGTATCCACCTCCAACTCCGGATGCCTGACCACCAACCCACCATTTCTGATAACAAACCGTGCCACGTCCCGGTTAACCTTCCTCCTGGCCCTGTTCACTCCTTCCACCGACCTGGCCATCCTCCAGGATGACCTGGGAACAATATCTGACCACACAACTACCGTGTCCGGGTAGGCCATGCGGATCCTTAAAAAACTTAATGTCCCTTGCGACATCCAACATTGTACGAACCCCCAGGTCGTTGCCCCCCACGTGTAGCAATAAAACATCAGGCGAACGATTTAATTGTGCAAACTTGTGAACTTCCGGAACCACCCTGCACCACAACATCCCCGGAAAACCCAACCATCGAATGCACGCTTCATGTCTTGGGACCCCAAGCTGACGACCGTCCGGTCGCATGTCCGCTCTCCTAGCCCCCCAATGAACGAAGGAGTGGCCCATTATCCAAACCAGTCCCTGTCCCGTACCTGAAAGACATGAAACAAAAATACGTCACCAACAGACCTTCGAGAGACGCTCCCGTCCCCCGTAATCACATGGTCCCTTACCAAAAAACCTTGGCCCACACCAGAGCCTAGGGGGTGACCCCCCCCTTTAAAACCCTCCAGGTTCCCCTGCGCGACCTGCCCTCCCATTGACCCCCAGGGTCACCAACAACTGTGGTCTCACATACAGCCGAAACCTCCAGCCGCCCTGTCCGGATACCTACCGAGAAACGGTCGCATCCTTTCCACCATCACCGGAGTCCTCCCTCTTACTCGCAGAGTCTCCGGGACGTCCCTTGCCTTGCTTAAAACAACGGGAAGAGGGGTGATTACCCCCACAACCAGAGCACTCATGCTTGAACCGGCAGGACCCTCCAAACCTGCAGTTACCCTCGTTGAACTGCCAGCAAACCCCCTTTTTCTTTCCGGCCGACTGTCCTGGGGAAGAGGTTCCGCCGCCCCCCCCCCCCCCTGAAAAAACGGAGCGGACGTCCGTGGAGCCGACATAAGCCGCATCCAAAGGCCGATGTCCTTGGTATCCCACCTAATATCCGGCCTAATTGCCCGGCGTTGCCGGAATTGCTCATCGTATCGGAGTCACCCCGTGCCACCGTAACACCGATAAGCCTCGCTGATAGCCTCTTGGTAACTGAAAAGCACCGAACAGTGTTCAGGGTTTTTCTCGCCAATCACGCTAGCCAAGATCGAATAAGCCTGCGACCAATTCGCAAACGTCCTGGGAATAAGCCTGGAACGCCTCTTCTCCTCATCCTCCTTCTTAGACTCCTCCGGCTTAACCCTGTCCAGGTTAAACTTCTCCAGAGGCAACAGCGCAAATATCTCTACATATTCGGTCTTCCAAATCTTCTCCCTCACCTCCTGCTTCAAATGTGAACCCAGGGGTGCCTCATAACAAGTGTAAACTTCCCCCTTTGCAGCGGCCGCCAACCGGACCAGATCCCTTTTTTTTGCAGAGTCACCCCCCGCATCCCCCTTTGCACTTGGCTGTGCAGCAGACACTGCCCCATCCACTGCCAAACTCGCCCCTCCATCCACTGGCACCACTGTCCCAGTCACGGAAGATGCCTCCACGGGTACTGTCGCCCCGGCTCCTAACGCCGGCACCCAGGCAGCAGCCGGGCCATTGGCGGGGCTCTCCCCCCCCTTTAGCTGGCTCACTAATGCCTCTAAACCCACCAAAAAGCGCTGTAACCCAGCGTCCTCACCTGACTGCACCCCCTGGGCCCCAGACTTAACCCTACTACTCCCCGCCACCGCGGGCACTACCAACTCACCCCGGGAGCCCCCCCCCCCCCCCCGGCCCCCAGCCAACACACCAGCATTGTGTAAAACATCAGAAAAAAATGAAAATGACTTACCGGGCTGCCTGGAAGCAATCCCACCAGCCGCACGACTCGTCTCCCGCGCTGCGACCCCCGTCCTGGGAACGACCTCCTCTTCCGATTCGGACAGCTCACCCTCCGAAAGAACACCCGGCCGGACGTCTTCTCCAGGTGATGGCCCACCAGGCGACTCGGGCCTGGCAGCCGAGGGCCCAGAGCTGGCCTCGCTCACCCTGCGCACTCTGGACCCGTGCACCCTACTCTTGGACAGGGGGGCCGAGGGGGACCGGATGGGGCTCCCCTCCCGCCTGCGGGATCTGGTGGAAGGACCCGGGGAGTAACGGCTCGGGGGCCGAGAAACGCGGGTGCGGGACACACTACCACCCCCCCCCCGGACCGGGGTATCCCCCGACACGTCCCCCCGCTGGAGGAGAGGCCCCAGAGCGGCCTGCAACCACCCCTCCCCGCGACGCTCAGCCTCCTCCCGGAGCTGAGAAAATAAACGATCAGTGCCAGACATGGCAGGGGAGGAAGAAAACAAGAAGGAACAGCGCGGGTGAAAAAAAGAAAAAACGCGAAGAGTTACCCCCTGAATCAGGCAGAGCACTAGACCCCAGCAGCACGTCCTCACTGAAACTTTTCTCCACGTGTTTTAGCCCGGGAAGGAGGAGGAGGGGAATTTAAAACCTGCCCTCCCCTCCCTCAGCTACACACAAAACCACTCCCACCGCCAGACCAGGGCTTAGTTAACCCTGTCATGGCCGGCCCTCCACTTAATGGCTTTGCCATTGCTCCGTGCCTTACTGGAGTTGTACATATATTTATACACTGTATAGTTTAGTTAGATTAGTTCTTCCTAATCTGTCAGGCAGTTGATTGTGCTAGCTGTAGTGTTCTCACATGTTGTATTGCCCGTGTGCTCAGTGCAACTAAACCCACTTGGTGCATAGTGCAAGTGTGCTCATAACTTTGCCCCTAAACACACTTGGTGCATAGTGCAAGTGTGCTCATAACTTTGCACATAAAGCTACTTGGTGTGTACTGCACATGTCCTCTGCAGTTTGCACCAAAAGCTACGAGGTGTGTCTACTGCCTTTGTCCTCTGCAGGCCATTATAAATGTCTGAAAGAGCAACAAGAAGAGGCAGAGAGTCACGAGGGCAAGCAGGCTCTGCGTCTAGAGATAACAGTGCTGGTCGTGGACACGGTGCATCCTCATCAGCACGTGGCCATGTGACACGCTCGTCCTGGTTTTCGGGAGCTGGCCGTGTTGAGCCGCAACATGACCTCATCCTCTCTCACCCAGGCTCAGGGTACTTTGTCTGGCAAAGTAGCTGCCAAGGCGTCCTCTTCCCTCTGCTCAATGGCATCACTTAGGCCGTGTACACACGACCGAGAACCTCGTCGGGCTAAACTCATCGTTCCGCCCGACGAGGTTCTCGGCCGGCCGTCGAGTTCGTCAACCAGGCTGTCGAAAAAGGCGTCGAGCCATTAGTCCCGATGGCCCGTCGAGGAAATAGAGGACCTGCTCTCTATTTTTGCTCGACGAGCTTCCCGACGGGACGCTCAACGAAAGTGTACACACGATCGAGTTTCTCGGCAGAATATGGATCCCAGCGAGCTTCTTGTTGGATTCTGCCGAGAAGCTCGGTCGTGTGTACGCGGCCTTACTCCTTCTCTAGTCTCACCATGTTCCCCTGAGGAGTCCCACGAACTGTTTGAACACAGTGTTGGGTACATGCTGCATGAAGATGCGCAGCGTTTTAAAGGCTCCGATGATGAAACAACAGAAGAAGGCAGTAATGTGAGCCCAGAGAGAGGGGGTACCCAAGAAGAACAGCAATCTGGCAGTCATCTTCCCTCAGTTGCAGCATACTGCCAGGTTTTCGGCAGTGATGAGGAGGGAGGGGATGATGAGGTCACTGACTCTACGTTGGTGCCTGATAGGAGAGAGGAGGAGGAGGAAGCACAGGCACATCTCCAAAGAGGCAGGATGCCCTACAGGGGACAGCTTAAGGGCAGCAAACCAACTGCATTACATTGCAGAGCTACGCCTGTGCAGGGCGCTGCTGTGTCTCAGCGTTACTGCAAAAGTTCTTTGGTGTGGGCCTTTTTTGAGACATGTGCATCAGATCGCATCGCTGCTATTTGCAACATATGTCTCAAGCGTATCTCCCCTGGCCAAAACATCACCCGCTTGGGCACCACATGCTTGACCAGACATATGTCGACCTGCCATGCAGTTCGTTGGCAAGCATACCTGAAAGACACACACCAAAGAACAAAGCGGACCTCCCCTTGTCCATTATCAGCTGGGACCCCCAACCCCACTATACCCTCAGTCCTCTCTGAAGCTTGCACTGATAGGACTGAAGGTGTAGAATTAGGTGTGTCACAACCTAGTAGTACATGCGGGCAATCTACTATCGGTACACCGATGTCAGATTGTACCAGCCAAATTTCCCTGCCTCAGCTGCTGCAGCGCTGAAAGAAGTACTCTCCCAGCCATCCACATGCTCAGCGGTTGAATGGTAGCTTAGCGAAATTGCTAGCACTTAAACTGCTGCCTTTTCAGTTGGTAGATTCTGCCCCCTTCCGTGAGTTTGTGGAATGTGCGGTACCTCAGTGGCAAGTTCCCAAACGCCACTTTTTCTCACAGAAGGAAATTCTGGCTCTCTACCGCCATGTGGAAGGCAATGTCCATGCCTCGCTAGACAGGGCGGTCAGTGGTAAGGTGCATATTACCGCTGACTCATCATCCAACAGGCATGAACAGGGACGTAACCTCTTTCACGGTGCATTGGGTGACTCTGCTGCCAGCTGGGAAGGACCAGGGGAAAATTATCTGGCTTACTGGGTCTTGAGGATGGATCACTGGCCAGAGCTTGTACAGTACGCAATTGAACTACTGGCTTGTCCTGCATCCAGCGTTCTTTCAGAACGCACATTCAGTGCTGCTGGAGGCTTTGTGACCGATCACAGGGTGCGCCTCTCCACCAACTCCGTCAATCGACTGACCTTCATAAAAATGAATCAGGCTTGGATCAGCGCCAGCTAACAAGCACCTGATGCTGATGTAACTGAATAATTGTTTTGAAATGTCAGATCCCTTGGAGACTGCCTATGTTAAGGCTGAGTGACTATCCTGTTATGCTGACTGAATATCCTTCTCCTTCTCAATGATCTTGCTGATAGCTTGTAAGAACATTGTTGGTTCTGGGCACCGCCACCAGTGGCTAAGGCCCAATTTTTCTGCCCCTGTTTAACAGGGGCGTGTAATTTACAATTTTTGATGCAATGTTTGCAGTGGGCGTTCCAGCGCCCACCAAGACTAACTGTGAGGGGTTGCAGTGTTGTTGCAACACCTAGGGCCCAAATTTCTGCAAAATATATACGGCAGGCCCCTACTTTCAAAGATCCAACTTACAAACGACTCCTACTTGAAAACGGAAGGAGACAACAGGAAGTGAGAGGAAATCTACCCCTAGGAAGGGAAAATCTCTTCTGTAAAAGGTGTCTCCTGTCCACTGATGCTTTATCACAATCCTTGTTTCACAAATTTTTTTATTTTTTTCTTCAAAAAATCATTTGTTTTTGGGACAGAAAGTGAGGTGCAATCTTCTGAACAGATGCACACAGACAGCAAAACAAATGTTACAGGGGTGATAACCC
The DNA here is from genome assembly GCA_029574335.1 of Rana kukunoris. Lineage (NCBI taxonomy): Eukaryota > Metazoa > Chordata > Amphibia > Anura > Ranidae > Rana > Rana kukunoris. The sequence goes on from CM056059.1 coordinate 169,248,159, forward strand.
TACTCTATGTTTTCAGAAAAGCTTAAAAAAAAAAAAAAAAAAGATTCTATGGCTGAAGCTACACTTTAAAGAAGTACCAGTTGAAAATTACAAACCGATTCTACTTAACAACAAACCTACAGTCTCTGTCTTGTTTGCACCACCTGTATACTGCTGTTCAAAGTATATAGGGCCAAAGGGGCTTGTAATGACCTGGAGGGGAAGGGGGGGGCGGGGAAACTCATGCTATTTTTCTTAATGATTTTCATCCATATTGCAGGGACCAGATATTACATTAAAGCCGCAAGCGGTTTTAAATTACCTTTTTCTTATAGTAATCTCATTTTGTGCAGGGACAGTTCTAAACACCTGCCACTACTATAGAGCCATGCCACTACTACGAACCTTCGAACGGTCGGTCCGTTCGAAGGTTCTGGTGCGAACCGAACACGGGGGTGTTCGGCTCATCCCTACTCCTGAAACGCCTCTGTGTGAAAGGGGTCTAATTGTGACACATACACACTATAGATGGATAGGTTTTGTTAAAATTTCATGTATGAGGTTTACAACTATTTTAAACCTTTTTTTTTTTCAGTCAGTTTGCAAAAGTCAGCAACTACAACAACTGTAGTTTCCGATTCTTAATAAAACAGACACTTACCTGTCCAGGGATCCAGCGCTTTGCTTACCCATTCCGGTTCTTCACCAGTCTTCAGTACTTGATGCGGGCAGCCGGCTGTGACTTCATGTGGCTTCACAGCTAGCTGCCCACTGCACATGTGCGAAAGGTGCTGGGCTTTGTGAATGGCCCCATAAGGCTGCAAGAGGGGGAGAAGATCTGCTCAGATAGCTTAGAAATGGGAGTGGGTACCTGTCAAAACTAGGTACCCCCCCAAAATACAAATGTTCTAAATATAGTAGAAGGGTGTAGATTTAAAGTGGAAGTAAAGGCCACTTTGAGTTTTACCTACAGTTTAGGAAAAAAATTAACCCTGCATGCAGTCGGTGGCGTCACTGGCTCATGCACTCTGAAGGTAAAGCAAACCATGTTGGACCTTCAGAGCTCCTCGGTGGAGCCAAGGGCTCCTGCACGCATGCGTGGGGTGACATCATCATGGCTCTGGCCACTCATACAGCCGGAGCCCAGGAACTCCGTAGGAAGACCGTGGGAAGATGGAAGCCCTGTCATTGTGCTGCTGGAGGTCTTTGTTCTAAGGAAAGCATTTCATAATGTGCAATGCATACTAGCACATTATGCAATTGCCTTACAAGGGATTTATTTTTAACTGCTGCGGTATACTAAACACTTTAAGGAGGAGCAGAACCTTAACTCAACTGTGCCCCCCCCCCACCCCGCCGCTTAAAGCGACACTAAACACAGGATTTTTTTTTTTTTAAAACAACAAACATGTTATACTTACCTGCACTGTGCAGTTCGTTTTGCACAGAGTGGCCCGGAAAGCTGTCTTCTGGGGACCCTCGGCGGCTGTCTGGGCTCCTCCTCGCAAAAGCTTTCCATCTTCATGCGAGGGCGCTCGCACGGTGGAAAGCTTTTGCCAAGTGCGCTCCCGTGATACAGCGGTGGCCATAGCCGCCGACTGCATCACTCGGCTCCGCCCCCCGGCGCTGCTGTGATTGACAGCAGTGCCAGCCAATGGCTGCGCTGCTATCAATCCGCCCAGCCTAGCCAATCAACGGCCAGGCTGGGAACCGAAGAGGATGACGTGGACGCGCCCGGGAGATTCGAACTGTAAGGTAAGTGAAACGGGGACTCGGAGGGGGGGGGGGGGCGGAACTGTGAGATGTTTTTTTTTCCTTAATGCATAGGATGCATTAAGGTAAAAAAACTTTTTACCTTAATGCATCCAGATACAGATCAACCAACTGTTTTTAGTGCCCCTTGGCTGCACATGTAAACAAGGCCCAAGGCTGGGTGCTTTTTCTGGGCATGTTGTGACAATAGAACGTGGAGGAGTCGCTTGTAGCAAAAGCTTTGGGAGACAAAAAATAAATAAAAAATAATCTGTAAGTGCAGCAGGGTCACAACAGAGCTACCAATAAATAAGGGGAGACCCATCCACTGGCCGGTGATCTGGCAATTTGGAAATTAATTTTCTCATCTTCAGTTATGTGCGGAGTATCACCGGAGGCGAGTCTGCAGAGACGAGCGATTGACGGGTCTACTTTATGATGTCAGATAAACAGTTTGCACAGGAATTCACAATTTCTACAAGTCTGGACATTTCTAGAAGGCTGCTCAGGGACCAGATCATCTCCAAACATTTCCAACTATAATAATATATAACAAAAGGGACACCTGCGTTTACACATTTTTTTTCTATGGTATCCCAGTCTTAGTTCATAGGGTTCACCATTTGCAGCTATAACTCTTCTGGGCAGGCTGGCCTACACAGGCGTCCCAATACTTTTGGTAATAAAGTGTATGTATACAAGTAAAACTTTCATTTTGCATGAGTAAAATGTCATTTTTTTAACCCCATCTGTGTCCTATTACAGAGATTTAAATTGATCCTATAGGTTCACTTAAAAAAAAAAAAAAACACAACAAACATGTCACACTTACCTCCACTGTGGAGATAGTTTTGCACAGGATGGCACCGATCCTCCTGTTCTGAGGTCCCACGGGGGCTCTCAAGGCTCCTCTCCGCAATACATAACCCCCTCTGCAAAGTTCTCTCCCAAGGGGGTTACCTTGCGGGTGCACTCCTGTGTCATACAGTCGGCGTCCATGGCTCACCCCCTGCATCATTGGATTTGATCCACAGCAGCGGGAGCCAATGCTGCACTGCTATCAATCTATCCAATGAAGATCCGAGAAGCAGCGGAGAGAGCAATGCGGGATCGCACCCACTGAAATTCAGAGTTTAGGTATGTAAAACGGGGGGCAGCACAGAGCAAGGCGTTTTTTCACCTTAATGCATAGGATGCATTAAAGCAGAATTCCAGCCTTTTTATGTTTATTAAAAGTCAGCAGCTACACTTTTTGTAAACAGACACTTACCTGCTCCACAGTCCAGCGATTTGGCCACCCAGAGCATCACTCCCCCTCCCCCCTCCGCGACGCCTCTATTCACACTGTGGGCACTTGGCCGTGACAGCTTTCGGCTTCATGGCCAGGCACGCACTGTGAATGTGCGAATTGTGCGGCGCTCTGGAAATTAACATGTGATCTCCTGGGACCTGTCACATGTCCCAGGAGATCTCCTAGAGGGAGGGGGCCGCCTAAGGCGAGAGGAGGAGTCACCTAGGTGGAAGCGGGACAGGAAGTCACGCTCCTATCGAAGCCCCCCCCCCACAAAAAAAAATTACATGGCAAATGTGGCATGTAAGGGGGTGAGGAGTGCTTAAAGTGGAAGTTCCACTTCTGGGTGGAACCCTCTTTAAGGTGAAAAAACACAAAGGTTTAGGGTCCTTTCACACGGAGCGGACCGTTTTTCGGTCCGCTCCGTGTGCCCGTCAGCTCAGCGGGGGGTCTCTGCTCAGCTGTCGGCGGACAAGGCGGTCCCTGCACACTATGCAGGGACCGCCCTGTCTCTCCTCCGCTCTCCCCTATGGGGAGTCGGATGGAAATGGACCGTCTGTCCGTTTGCATCCAATCCTTTTGGCCGGACGGAAGAAAACCGGAGTTAGGCTTACCGGTAACTCTTTTTCCAGGAGTCTTCCAGGACAGCCCTGAAATATAGCTCCTCCCTCCGGGACAGGAAACACATCAAATGTAAATTATAAAAGGAAGTCCTCCAGGCCTTCTCCTCAGTTCATCCAAGAAATCCTGAAGGCTCTGAAAAACATAACATACTAAGACACCGTTAGTACATTCATCCAACTCCAGTTACTTAGAAAAACACCGGGTGGGAAACCAGGCTGTCCTGGAAGACTCCTGGAAAAAGAGTTACCGGTAAGCCTAACTCCGGTTTTCCCCTTTCGTCTTCCAGGACAGCCCTGAGATGATAAACAAGAAACTTACTTGTTAGGGTGGGGTTACTGCCTGGAGGACCCTTCGGCCAAATGCCTGATCCTTCTCCGACATCAAATCCAGGCGATAGTGCTTAGCGAACGTGGTATAGCTGGACCAAGTCGCCGCTCTACAAATCTCTTCTGGTGAGGCACCGGCCCTCTCTGCCCATGAACTCGAGACCGCCCTAGTAGAGTGCGCTTTCACAAATGGAACCTGCAAACCCTCTAACTCATATGCCTTCTGAATAGCCATCCTGATCCATCTGGCTATGGAAGCTTTAGAAGCTTTACACCCCTTTTTAACCCCTGAAAAATTAACGAAAAGAGAATCCGACTTTGAGTTCTCTGGTCGCATCCAAATAAAACAAAATACATCTCCTGACGTCTAGTAAATTGGGAGATGAAGACTCAAGGCCCGAAGGGGAACAAAAACTAGGTAGGACAATATCCTGTGTCCTGTGGAACTTTGATGCCACCTTTGGAAGAAAACTGGGGTCTGTTTTTAACACAACTCTATCATCAAAAACAAAAACGGCTCTCTAATAGAGAGGGCCTCTAGGTCACTAACCCGCCTAGCTGAGGTTACTGCCACTAAAAGAACTGTCTTGAGGGTAACCCATTTCAGACTGGATTCCTCCAGAGGTTCAAACAGACCTTCTGATAAGATCTTAAGTACTACTGAAAGATCCCAGGAAGGACAGGATGACACTCTCACTGGTGTGGACCTTGACAGGGCTGTAAAGAAATTCTTGATAAAACGATTTTGCTGCAGGGAGCATTGTAGAAATATGCGAAGAGCGGCCACCTGTACTTTTAGGGTGCTTGGTGAAAGACCCAGGTCTACCCCTGCCTGCAAAAATTCAAGAATTGCTGGTATCCCTGGGTAAGAAAGAGCTTTCTCTCCTACCCAGGAACAAAACCTCCTCCAAACCTTATTATAGATAGCCCTAGTTACAGGCTTCCTACACTGTAACAGGGTTTGAATTACTTTTGCTGAGAAACCCTGAGATTTTAATAATTGTTCCTCAGATACCATGCCGTTAAGTTCAATCTGTCCACCTGCGGGTGAAGAATGGGTCCCTGAGATATCAGATCCTCCCTGATGGGCAACCGAAACGGTGGAAAAATGGTCAGTTCCTTCAAAGTGGAAAACCATGGCCTTTTCGGCCAAAAGGGTGCTATCAAAATTAAATCCGTCTCCTCTAACCAAAGTTTTTAGAGAACTGGGGCAATCATCCTCACTGGAGGAAATGCGTAGCTGATGTTGAACCTCCAAGGACTGGAGAACGCATCTATCCTCCTGGTTTGGTCCCCAGGATGGATTGAAAAGAATTGGGTTACTTTCCTGTTCCTTTCTGTTGCAAAAAGATCTATCTCTGGGAGACCCCACTTTTGCACTATTAGCCCAAAGACCTCCTCGTTGAGCGTCCATTCGTCCTGTCTCACCAGCTGACGGCTCAGGTAGTCTGCCAGAGTGTTCTGTACCCCTTTTAAATGAACCGCTGTTAGTGAGGCCAGGTTCGTCTCCGCCCAGGAAAGAATCCTGTTGGATATGTCCTGAAGGGCAGGGCTCCTTGTCCCCCCCTGCTTGTTTAGGTACGCCACTACGGACGCATTGTCTGTGCGTACCTGCAGATGACGACCTACTATCCTCTCTCGGAACACCTCTATCGTCCTGAGGACTGCTAAAAGTTCTCTTTGGTTTGAGGAGCGGCCTGCTTCCTCTAGGGACCATGGCCCCTGGGCCACTGCTTCCTCCAGGTGAGCTCCCCATCCCCAGGCACTGGCGTCTGTGGTGACTACTACTTCTACCGGTATAACCCAATCTAGTCCCCTGCTTAGGTTTTGGTGAACTCGCCACCACCACAAGGCCCTCTTGACCTTTGAGGAGATTGGAATCTGTTCCTCTAAGCCCTGACTTAGGCCGTTCCAGAAGCGAAGCATGAGCTCCTGCAAGGGACGTTGACGGAACCTCGCCCAAGGCACAGCTGGAAAACATGCCGTCATCATTCCCAGAACCCTCATTACTTCCCTGACCGAAGCTCTTTGGGTAGATTGCAACTGGGCAACTGCCTGGCTTACCCTTTCTATTTTTTCTTCGGGGGAGATAGATTTTTCTTTCCACTGAGGACACCCTGTACACCAGGTATAGAACCTCCTGGGATGGGATCAACTGGGACTTCTCTCGATTGACTATCCACCCAAGTGAGGATAGAAACATCTGGGCTTCCCTTAAGTCTCTTTCCAACTGCTGGGCTGACCCTGCCACAAACAGGAGGTCGTCCAGATAAGGGATTACCATTATCGCCCTGTCTCTCAATGGGGCCAAGGCTTCCGCCAGCACCTTCGTGAAAATTCTCGGTGAGGAGGCCAGACCGAAGGGAAGGGCTCGGAACTGGAAGTGTTGCATATCCGAGTCCCCCCCTCACTGCTACTCTGAGGAACTTCTGAAAATCTGGATGGATAGGGATGTGGAGGTATGCATCCCTGAGATCCAGGGTTGCCATGTAACACTTGGGGAAAAGGAGCCTTGCTACTGTGAAAATGGACTCCATCCTGAATCGTTTGTACTTGAGGAATTTGTTTAAGGGTCGGAGGTTCAGGATCATCCTGAACTTGCCTGATGGTTTTCGGACTATGAAAACATGAGAGTATACTCCCTGCCCCTGCTCCCTCTGGGGTACCGGAATCAATACCCTTTGGTCTACCAACTCCCCTAGAGACAGGCCCAGCTCCTCTGCCTTCACTCTGTCCCTGGGAAGCTGAGTGATCATGAAATTGGAGGGGGGTGTTGATGCAAACTCCAACCTGTATCCGTTCTCTATTAGATCTAGAATGAACGGACTTGAAGTCGCCTTGGTCCATTGTGGGAGGAACTGCCCTAATCTTCCTCCCACTGGGACACAACCGTCACTGAGTTTTAGGGGTGGGTTGAGGAGGATTAAACAGGATTCCTCCTCTCCCCCGCCCCTTATGCCCAGCCCAATGTTTCTTGGGCTGGCTTTCTTTTTGCTGGTTCTGCTGTTTGAACCCACGAAAAAAGCGTTTTCCCTCTGCCCTCTTCTTTTTCTCTGGGAAAGCCTTTTTTCTATCCTGAGTGCGTTCTAACGCCTCCTGGAGGCCCGAGCCAAACAAATGGTCTCCTGAAAAGGCAAACCACACAATTTTAGTTTGGAAGCGGCATCACCTGCCCACGTCTTCAACCAAACTGACCTTCTGGCTGCATTTACCAAAGCTGCTGTTCTGGCCGCCAGCTTCACAGATTCCTCTGAAGCATCCGGCAAGAAACCCACTGCTTTATATAAGAGCGGAAAAGATTTTACCAGCTCCTGTCTGGCAGTGCCAGCAACAATATGGTCCTGTAACTGTCTGAGCCAACACTCAAGATTTCTGGCCACACAAGACGCTGCCAGTGCAGGCTTTAGACCAATGGAAGAGGCGTCCCAAGCTCTTTTTAACAGTAGCTCACCTCTTTTATCCATTGGGTCTCTCAGGGATCCTAAATCATCAAACGCCAGATCTGTCTTTCTAGAGACCCTGGCTAATGGAGCATCCAGCTTGGGGATCTTATTCCAGGGCTGAGATGCATCCGTCTCGAATGGGAACCTACGTTTAAGGTTGCCTGAAAAGAATGGGCGTTTCTCAGGCTGCTCCCATTCCCGCAAAATCACGTCAATCAAGGACTTGTGAACCGGAAAGGTTCGGGGATTACCTGTACAAGACCCCTGGTACATAAGGTCGTGCTTGGAGAGCTGAACCTGTTCTTCCCAAATATCTAGAGTATCATAGATTGCCTTTAGTAGGTCCCCTACATCCTCTAAGGATAATTTGTACCTCGCCCCCCTGGAGGAATCCTCTTCTCCCTCTGATTCTGTGGCTGAACCTGCCTGTGAGGAAGCAACAGACCCGGGAGTCCTTTCCCTTTCTTCCTCCTCCTGTGCTTGAGTTAAGGAGGGTGTGCTGGAAGCCCTGGGTAAGGGAGGGGCTGGACTTTGCATTCTATCCATCAGCCCCTTAAAAGACTGAAAAGTAGAAACAAGTTCATCCTTTACAGATGACAACATTTTTTGGCAAGTAGCTACAGAGTCATCTTTTACCAAGCTACTAACGCACTCTGGGCACAAAGGCTTATCCCAACTGGGGGCTAACTTTGTTCCACACATGGCACATTTCTTTCTAGGGGTCTGGTGGGTTTTTGACCTGTTAAGAAAAAACAGAGGAAAAATAAACCCAATTACAACCAGCTTAAGCCTGTTCACCTCTGTGCATGGCTCCTAGAAAGTGCCTAACCCACCACCAACAAGGTTCACCACCCAGGGGGGGTACTGAGCCTAACAACTCACTGCCCCCCAGAGTAAGCCATGTGCTCTCACCAAGCTTACCTGAGAGGCACCGGAGCCTGTTGAACCAGCATCGAGATGTGCCGCTGCAGCCTCCATGGTTCTGGGTGTTTTGTTCAGCGCTCTGAACCCTGCACCAGCTCCGGCTTCCTGAACGCCACCGCCGCGCCCTTTTGGAATCGTAACGACGTTTCCGGGCGCCCCCCGATGACGCACTTCCGCCGGGAATTCGTCACTTCCCCTTGCTGGAACGCAGAAGCTCCGCCCCTCCACGCCATTCCCGGAAGTCCACGGACCTTATGCGGCTTGCCTGGCGTCTCTCGCCTCTCCGCTATCAGGGATGCAGCGATTGGGGGCAGGAGCTCTCCGCCGCCACCGGGGGTCCGACTCTCGCCGAGCAACGGCAGCGGTGGTCCCAGCTACACTCTCTACCCCTAGGGCCAGAGGCGTGCAGCAGGAAAAGGTAAGGCTAACCGCTCTTACCCCGGCTGAAAAGCCTAAGGTAAAAAACACCTCTTCAAGAGGCACGTTCCTGAATGTGCTCCTTCCCGTCCGGCAGGAAACACAAAAACTGAGGAGAAGGCCTGGAGGACTTCCTTTTATAATTTACATTTGATGTGTTTCCTGTCCCGGAGGGAGGAGCTATATCTCAGGGCTGTCCTGGAAGACGAAAGGGGAAAAATAGGACATTCTTCCGTCCGCAAAAACAGATGCTAACGGATCCGCTCCCATAGGGGCCCATTAGAAGTCCGTAAACTGACTTGTAATGAGCGGACGAACGGTCCGATAGTGTGAAAGGACCCTTAGGCTCGATTCACACCTATGCATGTTGCTTTTGAGCGTTTTTGCATTGCTTGCCTTTTTTTACCGCGATTTGCAGTTTTTTCTTTTCATTTTTTTTTTGGACGGCAATTTATTTATTTATTTCCTTTAAGAACCAGCTATAAACAGGTTAAAAAAAAAACGCAAATCGTGGCAAAATCACGGTACTTGTGTTTTGGATGTGGGTCAATTGAATTCTATTATATGCAAAACGCTGATTTTGCGACAAAAAAAGTCCCCGACCCTTTTCAAAAACGCAGAGGCACAAAAAAGCATTGATGTGCACATGTTCTATAGGAAACCATGTTAAAAAATTTCCCTGCATTCCTGCAAAATGCATCAAAATACACATTAGTGTGAATGGAGCCTTACAACCCCTTAAACCACTAGGGTACCACACGCCGTCAAATGACGGCAGGCGGAATACCCTATTGTTCTGACAAGACGTCATATGACGTCCTGTCATTTAAAGCCGCTAGGGGGGCCGCCGGGCAACCGCGATTGGCCTGTAACTGAGCAGGACCGTGGATCTCTGTGTGTAAACACAGAGATCCACGTCCTGTCAGGGAGAGGAGACCTATGCTGTGTCCCTTGTACATAGGGACACAGATCGGTCACCTCCCCCAGTCACCCCCCTTCCCCTACAGTTAGAACACTCACTAGGCTACACATTTTACCCCTTCCCCGCCCCCTAGTGGTTAACCCCTTCCCTGCCAGTCACATTTACACAGTAACCAATGCATATTTATAGCACTGTTCACTGTATAAATGTGAATGCTCCCAAAAATGTGTCAAGTGTCCGATGTGTCCGCTATAATGTCGCAGTCCCAAAAAAAAAAAAAAAACGCAGATCGCCGCCATTCCTAGTAAAAAAAAATAATCTGCATTATGTCCCCTATTTTGGAGGCAATATAACTTTTGCGCAAACCAGTCACTATACTGTTGTGCTTTCTTAAAGAGGGGGTTCACCCTTAAAACCACTTTCCCCCATCCCATCCAGCATACTGGCGTCAGCGCCAGTATCCTGTCTTTTTTTTTTTTTTATCCGTGTACTTACTTCTAAATAGAGAATTTAATTTTCCTTCTACCGCGGTATATGGCGCCGCTATATCGCGTCACGCCTTCCAAAACCAGCCGACTAGCACTCGGCTGTTCTCGGCGCCTGCGCACAGACCCAGGAGCTGACTGCGCAGGCGCCGTCCTATTTCGGCTTTTTTCGGAGGGCGTGACGCAACTATATACGGCGCCTGCGCAGTCAGCTCCTAGGTCTGTGCGCAGGCGCCGAGAACAGCCGAGTGCTAGTCGGCTGTTTTCGGAAGGCGTGACGCGATATAGCGGCGCCATATACTGCGGTAGAAGGAAAATGTAATTCTCTATTTAGAAGTAAGTACACGGATAAAAAAAAAAAAAGACAGCATACTGGCGCTGACGCCAGTATGCTGGATGGGATGGGGGAAAGTGGTTTTAAGGGTGAACCCCCTCTTTAAGGTTATATTTACCCGCACAGTAAAATTATATTGAATTCTTTGATAACGAAGAAGTTTTTAAATACAAGTCAATCTATATGACATAGTCTATGTTATGAAATGTATTCACGGAGACGTATAATCATACGAAATAGCTAATTTATTGGTTGACAAAAATATGGATAATTACATGACATTAGAATACCAGTTGCGTTACATGAACACATTGCGATTCATTAAACTACCCCCAAAATGGGCATGCAATACCTTTGATCTGTGTGTAATGGCCAAGTCTCAAGATAACTTTATACAAAAGACAATGAGACAAAAGCGTCTATTTCATATATCAACCTGTTACTTTACTGCAGGTAAGTAAGCAGGTAAGTAAGCGGCCAAAATATGAAAATGTATTGGACGATTGTTTTGTCATTATATTGAATCATGTCAAAATATGAAATGTTAAAAATTGTATGCTTTACAGAAAATCTACCAGTTATTGATTATGAGACCAGACTACATGATATATAACTTTAAATCCTACAGAACAACAATATTTCTGATAAAGTAAAATGGCATATTTACCAATTCCAAGATGGCTATTTGCAGATGACCAGAGTTAATATGCAGTGCTTTCTATGGCCCTTCATGGGATGACAAGATGCCTTCATGCATTGTCCTAGCGTGTCCCTCCCCCTATGGATGGGGTCTTCTTCCTTCATTGATCCATCTGCCTTTCTTGATCTTCTTCATTGAATGATCTTCATTTTTATTTGAGATGATCATCTTTTTCCTTTTTCCTATGATGTCCCTGATAATTTAAATATTATTTTTCATGTCAACGTATATTTTTCTAATACCCCGTATGTTCATAATGCAAGTCAAATTTGTACATTGGTTTGTGAAGGTAATATTTAAAACTGTCTTTTCCGTGGTAGTTCAATAGCCCAGCTGTGTAAATATCTTCTTCTCAGGAAATCTTGTTGGCCAACACAAGCCATTGTTTTAGAACGGCTAAGTCAACGTTTTGTCTAGGGGGCCTATCTCTACAATGGAGTTATCTCTTCACCTGAAACCAGTTCTTGACTTGCAAAGGTTGTTCTAGGATAAGGCTTGTTTCCTTAAACATCGCTTGTTTGCTTGCGAAAGGACGTTATTGTTCTAACTTCCATCCAAGCTCGTAAAAGTTAGAGATAGCTGATGTATTGGGGACCTTGTACATCTGAGTCAGATGTGTTCCTTCTTCACTGACTGAATGACTTCCTTATATAATCGTACTGTATAATAAACTGTACTTCCGCATTAGCAATAAAAAGGATCACCACCTTGATCTAGAGACATGCCTCTCTTTGATAGAGGATTGGATGACAAAGAGTTATCTCAAACTCAACGGAGCGAAAACAGAACTTCTTCTGTTTCACGCCAAGCGTAGGAATCAATCGATAACAACCTGGATCCCCCCGCCCATTCTGGGCAAAGTCATCACCCCTAGCGCCAAAGTCAAAAGTCTTGGGGTCATCTTTGACTGCGACATGACAATGAACGCACAAATAGGGGCAGTAGTCAGCGGATCTCACTATCTGCTGCGCCTACTACGCAGACTCACGCCTTTTATTCCGAAGAAAGACATAGCGGTCGTGGTGGGAGCGATTGTAAACTCCAGATTGGACTATGCAAATGCCCTTTACCTCGGACTCCCCAAGTTCCAAATCGCTCGTCTTCAAGTCGTTCAAAATACGGCCGCCAGACTTGTGACTGGGAAAAAACCCTGGGAATCAATCTCACCTTCGTTGAGATCCCTTCACTGGCTACCAGTCAATGACAGAATCACCTTTAAAGCACTCTGTCTAACGCATAGATGTATCCATGGGAATGCTCCCCATTATCTATGCGAAAAATTAAAAATGTACAATCCCAATCGTATTCTACGATCCAACAATCAAAATCGGCTTCAGATACCGAAAGCCAGATACAAGTCCAAAGGAGACAGGAGATTCGCTGTCCAAGGTCCCAGACTATGGAACGCCTTACCAGTCAGCATTAGACTGGAGGAGAACTACTTAGTCTTCAGGAGAAAGATTAAGACTCATCTCTTTTGATCTCAAAGGAGACAGGAACAACAAGCGCCCAGAGGCGATTTACTTCGCATGTGCTGCGCTATACAAGTTCTTCATTCATTCATTAATTCATTCATTCATTCATTCATTCATTCATTCATCGTTACGATCAAATTTAAGTTTTAATGGCCTTTTCATATTTTTGCTGAGATAGTGAATATATCATTATAATTCGCGCCAAAATGTACAACAATACGGTTATTGCGGTTTTATTTTTTTGTTATTTTTTTACCAAAAATATGTAGAAGAATACGGATCGGCCTAAACTGAGATAAATATCCCATAAAAAAAAAAAATATTATAGCAAAAAGCAAAAAATATTGTGTTTTTTTTTTTCAAAATGTACGCTCTTTTTTTGTTTATAGCCCAAAAAATAAAAACAGCACAGGCAATCAAATACGACCAAAAGAAAGCTCCATTTGTGGGAGAAAAAGGACGTCAATTTTGTTTGGGAGCCACGTCGCACGACCGCGCAATTGTCAGTTAAAGCGACGTAGTGCCAGAAGCTAAAATTTCGTCTGGGCAGGAAGGGGGTGTAGGTGTACAGTAGGCAAGTGGTTAACTTCCTATCTCATAACTAAACAGGAAACGCCTGCAAACTAAGGAAATTCCTTGGGGATCCACAGGTAGGGTTACCACCTCATCCCTTTAAAAAGGAAACACCTATTAATTACACAGGTTCTGTGGCAGATTAAGGCTTTAATTAAACTAAAGTTGTGCCTTATTTGCATTAAATTAGCCTCAGAACCTGTGTAATTAATAGGTGTTCTTTTTTAAAGGGATGAGGTGGCAACCCTATCCACAGGTCACCAGAATTAGTGTCCCCTATTACTTTTCTGGAGACAACCCCAAATTTGGGGTTTCCTCCATTATCACTTTTGATGAAATTGGAAAACAGGACAAATAGAGAGAGTGAATCTCCTTAATGGGGACACAGAGAGCAATAAAAACGATACATGTTCTAAACCCTCTTCCAAACTGAAAAAAATAAATAAAAAAGGCACCTTAGGCCCCTTTCACATTGGAGCGGGAGCCGCGGAATTGCTAGCGGTGCGGTATTAACCCCCGCTAGCGTCCGATAAAGGGTTAATACCACAGTATCGCCGCGGTTTCCCATTGTTTTAAATGGGAAGGAGCGGTATACACGCCGCTCTTCTCACCGCTCCAAAGATGCTGCTGACAGGAGATTTTTTTCTCTCTCGCCTCAGTGTGAAAGTCCTCGGGCTTTCACATTGAGTATGCAGTGAAGGAGTTTTTCAGGCGGTATAGCAGCGCTATTTTTGTGAAAGGAGTCTTATGGTTTCATAAAACTGCTTCTACAGAATGAGCCCCAAAGTTGCAATATGTTGTTCTAGCTTCCATTCAGATTCAGGACTTTCCAGCAGATACAGGACACAATTGTACCCACCCTGGGATTTGTCGTTTTACAGCATATGACGAAATATCAGAAAATTACCTACATTTCAAAAAAAGGTTCCTTATGGCCCATACACACGATCCGAATATCGTACGAAAACGATCGTCCGATGATGGATCATACGATTTTCGGATCGTGTGTACACTACTTTCGACAGCCGATCACGACCGTTCATCCGATTAAATTAGATCGGACAAGCGCGAAAATTTTTCTCGTCCGATGTCCGATCGTCCGATTTTCGTTTAGTCAGTACAGCCGTCGTCCGACAATACAATACAAATACATTACAACACGTGACATCACTTCCGATCGTTTTTTTCTATCGTACGATAATTTTCGTGAGTTTAAAAACCTATTTTATTTTACTCGCGATTATTAAGCGAAAAAAGTCGTACGATCCGTCGGCCGATATTCGGATCGTGTGTATGGGCCATTAGGTCCATCCTGAAGCGTTGCTGATGGTCCATGTTCTCCTGGCAGGCTCACAGGTGAAATAATAATTAGTTCTCACCATTAGTAATGAGTACAGCTGTGATTGTGCCTGCAGGGGTGGTAAACATGCTGCTCAGAATATGGCTTCACACTGATGACTCCTGACTAAGGGTCCTTTCACACGTGCGGACCGTTTTTTAGGTCCGTTTTTTTCATCAGTTGATCAGTTTTTTCGTCCGTTTTTTATCAGTTTTTCGTCCGTTTTTCATCCGTTTTTCATCCGTTTTTCATCCGTTTTTCCATCCGTTTTTTCATCGTTTTTTTTTTTTTTTTTTTTTTTTTTAGAACTTTTTTTTTATTACATATTTTGATGAAAAACGGATGTTAGCGGATCGGATGTTAAACGGATCGTCCGCTAACATCCGTTTTTCGTCCGTTCCGTTTTTTTGACGGAAGAAAAATAGGGTTTTCTTCCGTTCAAAAAAACGGAGCTTAACGGAGACGGATGCAAACGGACGTTAGCGGATGCTCATCCGCTAACGTCCGCTATCCCATAGGGATGCATTGCGGTCCGTTTTTCATCCGTTAAAAAAACGGACGAACGGTTCATCCGTGAAAGGGCCCTAAGTTTTCCCACTTTTGAAAGGGCCCTGTTTTCCCAAATACTTTTCTGACAAAACTGCTTTGATATACTCTACACAGGGCCGGTGCAATATTTCTGCCTACTCTACACAGGGCCGGTGCTGATTTCTGCCTACACAATTTTGGCGCCCCCCCCCAGCTCCATTTTGGCGCCACCCACTCCCTTGCAAAAATGTTTCTTTCAATAAATTTTTTATATAAAAAAACACACTAACATGCCCTTGCAAAAATGTTTCTTTCAATAAATTTTTTATATAAAAAAACACACTAACATGATGCCAGACCTGCCCCATTACATGCCCCATTACACCAGACTGTGCCCCATTACATGACCAGACCTGCCCCATTACATGACCAGACTGTGCCCCCCATTACATGACCAGACTGCCAGACCTGCCCCATTACATGACCAGACTGTGCCCCATTACATGACCAGACTGTGCCCCATTACAGATGCCCCATTACATGCCAGACCTGCCCCATTACATGCCAGACCTGCCCCATTACATGCCAGACAGACTGTGCCCCATTACATGATGCCAGACTGCCCCATTACATGCCCCATTACATCCCAGACCTGCCCCATACATGATGGCCAGACTGTGCCCCATTACATGCCAGACCTGCCCCATTACATGACCAGACTGTGCCCCATTACATGCCAGACCTGCCCCATTACATTGACCAGACATGCCCCATTACACCAGACTGTGCCCCATTACCCAGACTGTGCCCCATTACATGCCAGCCCCATTACATGCCCCAGACTGTGCCAGACTGAGCATTACCCATTAGACAGTGCCCCATTACATGACCAGACTGTGCCCCATTACATGATGCCAGACTGTGCCCCATTACATGACCATTACTGAGCCCCATTAGACTGACCTGCCCCATTACATGACCAGACTGTGCCCCATTACATGACCAGACTGTGCCCCATTACATGCCCCAGACCTGCCCCATTACCATGACTGTGCCCCCAGACTGTGCCCATTACTGCCCCATTACATGACCAGACTGTGCCCCATTACATGCCCCATTACAGACCTGCCCCATTACCAGACTGTGCCCCATTACATGACCAGACTGCCCATTACATGCCCCATTACAGACTGTGCCCCATTACTGTGCCCCATTACATGCCAGACCTGCCCCATTACATGCCTGCCCCATTACATGACCAGACTGTGCCCCATTACATGACCAGACTGTGCCCCATTACATGCCAGACCTGCCCCATTACATGACCAGACTGCCCCATTACATGCCCCATTACATGCCCCATTACATCCAGACCTGCCCCATTACATGACCAGACTGTGCCCCATTACATGCCAGACCTGCCCCATTGACCAGACTGTGCCCCATTACATGCCAGACCTGCCCCATTACATGACCAGACTGTGCCCCAGACTGTGCCCCATTACATGACCAGATGTGCCCCATTACATGACCAGACCTGCCCCATTACATGACCAGACTGTGCCCCATTACATGCCAGACCTGCCCCATTACATGACCAGACCTGCCCCATTACATGACCTGCCCCATTACAGACCAGACTGTGCCCCATTACATGCCAGACCTGCCCCATTACATGCCCCATTACACCAGACTGTGCCCCATTACATGACCAGACCTGCCCCATTACATGACCAGACTGTGCCCCATTACATCCAGACCTGCCCCATTACATGACCAGACTGTGCCCCATTACAAGCCAGACCTGCCCCATTACATGACCAGACTGTGCCCCATTACATGCCAGACCTGCCCCATTACATGCCAGACCTGCCCCATTACATGACCAGACTGTGCCCCATTACA
This sequence comes from Rana kukunoris, assembly GCA_029574335.1. Lineage (NCBI taxonomy): Eukaryota > Metazoa > Chordata > Amphibia > Anura > Ranidae > Rana > Rana kukunoris. The sequence goes on from CM056059.1 coordinate 169,265,176, forward strand.
TGACCAGACTGTGCCCCATTACATGCCAGACCTGCCCCATTACATGACCAGAGCTGCCCCATTACATGACCAGACCTGCCCCATTACATGCCAGACCTGCCCCATACATGACCAGACTGTGCCCCATTACATACAAGACCGTGCCCCATTACATGACCAGACTGTGCCCCATTACTGCCAGCCTGCCCCATTACATGACCAGACTGTGCCCCATTACAGCCAAACTGCCCCATTACATGACCAGACTGTGCCCCATTACATGCCAGACCTGCCCCATTACATGACCAGCCCCATTACACTGTGCCCCATTACATGCCAGACCTGCCCCATTACATGCCCCATTACATACCAGACCTGCCCCATTACATGACCAGACTGTGCCCCATTACATCCTAGACCGTGCCCCATTACATGACCAGACTGTGCCCCATACATGCCATACCTGCCCCATTACATGACCAGACTGTGCCCCATTACATGCCAGACCTGCCCCATTACATGACCAGACTGTGCCCACAGTGCCCTTACCTTATCCCATGCGAATCGCGGCCGTGTAACCTAACAGCTTACCTTACCAGAATCGCGGCTGTACGATTTTTCAAAAGCCGCGCCTCCGACGTCTTCTGTTCCGTGATAGGCGGAACATTCAGCTTCCCATGAGGCACTGTGTTCAGTGTCCGCCTATCACGGAGGCCCTCTCGTCCGAGGACGAGAGGGCCTCCGTGATAGGCGGACACCAAACACAGGACGAGAGGGCCTCCGTGATAGGCGGACACTGAACACAGTGCCTCATGGGAAGCTGAATGTTCCGCCTATCACGGAACAGAAGACGTCGGAGGCGCGGCGTTTGAAAAATCGTACAGCCTCGATTCTAAGGTAATTTTTTCGCCCCATCCCAGGCTGCGGACCTGCCCGCCCCAAGCGGCCGCTTGGTCCGCCTGGTGGTTGCGCCGGCCCTGACTCTACATACAAGGTGTGGAGTGCAGGTAGGTTGGTGGTTGTGTATCTGGAGGCATGAATCGGGGAACCCGATTTTTCATGTACACAATGCTGTGTTTTATTATACTGTAATGTCCTGCTGACCTCAGTAGTGGAGGCATTTATTTATGAGGAGGCGCAGGCGTCATCTGAACTTCCAGTTTGCGTTTTTTTTTTAACCCCTTATCCCTGTTTTTCGAGTGACCCTTTAGGTGGGCTTTAACCACTTTTTTTTTTTTTTTTTTTATTTCTTTATTGATTTTTCCAATATACAAAATGTTTACTATAAAATATTCCTCTTATTAACTTATATAGATTAAAAAAAATGAGTACTCAAAACACATCTATTTAGCAAACCCCCCCCCCCCCCCCCACCTCCCTTCCTCGAAAACTTTAACCATTTGACCCACCCTTCATAACAAGGCCATTTTTTGTTATTCAGTACTGCGTTACTTTTACTGCCAATTGTGCAGTCTTGCGACGCTGTGCCCAAATAAGATGCATGCAAACCCCCTCACACACAAGTAGAGCTTTCTTTTAGTGGTATTTAACCACTTACGGACCGCCCGCTGTCATAATAGGGCTGCTGTTTAAAGAGAAAAAATGTTGTTATGGTAGCAGCTAACTGCCATAACCCCAGTATCATCTTCTTCAGTAGTTGGTCAGATAAAAGTGATCTCAGCGGCAGATTCGCAGCAAGATCACTTTTTATTGGTTGGGTGGGTCAGGCCTCCCCCCCTGCAGCGCTCTGGTCATCTCCGTCGCTTACCGGAGCCACTGGAAGTGGCGGAGACGATCATGTCCTGTCACATTCACAGGCTGAAGCCAAGTGAGGGAAAGATGGCCCCCAGTCGGCTCCATAGTATTGGATGGCGAAAGCGATGTCAAACGCCCAATGCTCTTAAGGCCCCTTTCACACCAAGGAGTTTTTCAGGCGGTACATCGCTAAAAATAGCGCCTAAATAGCGCCTGAAAAACCCGTGCCCAGCCTTCTCAATGTGAAAGCCCGAGGGCTTTCACACTGAGACGATGCGCTGGCAGGAGAGAAAAAAATCTGCAGGCAGAATATTTGGAGCGGTGAGAGGAGCGTGTATACCGCTCCTTCACATTTAAAACAATGGGAAACCGCGGTAATACCGCCCGCAATGCGCATTGCGGGCGGTATTAACCCTTTATCAGCCGCTAGCAGGGGTTAATACCGCACCGCTAGCGGGAAAATTCCGTGGCAATTCCAACGGTATAGCGGCGCTATACCGCCACTGCGCCTCCCGCCCCAGTGTGAAAGGGGGCTTAAGGTGGATTTTTTCTTATTGCATGTTAGTGTAAATATGAGAGGTGAGGTCTTTTTGACCCCAGATCTCATTAAAGAGGACCTGGCATGCTTGTTTTCTATTCTAAGGGATGTTTGCATTCCTTGTATTAAAAAGAAAAGTGACCCAAACCTTTTTTTTTTTTTTTTTTTAAGGACAGTGTAAAAAAAATAGGAAGAAATTTAAATATATATTTTTTTAAAGTGTCTCGCCAAGCTCACGCGCAGAAGCGAATGCATGTGTAAACGGTGTTCAAAACACAGGAGGTATCGGCGCGATTGTTGGAGCGAGAGCAATAATTCTAGCATTGTAACTCTAAACATGTAACCTGTAGTTTTAAACGTCGCCTATGGAGGTTTTTAAGGGTAAAGGTTTGTCGCCATTCCACGAGCGGGCGCAATTTTGAAGCGTGACATGTTGGGTATCAATTTACTGGGCAAAACATTATCTATTATAATATAAAAAAAATTGGGCTAACTTTACTGTCTAATTTTTTTTTCTAGCCACCATTCGTCCTTCAGACTGGACATCATATGACATCCTTGCATTTTCTGGCCACTAGGGGGCGCGCCGCATTCCTCGGGACCCGGTGCGCGTGCACCTGCGATCTCCCGCAATCACGGCAGGACCATGGATCTGTGTGTGTAAACACACAGATCCATGTCCTGTCAGCGGTGAGGAGACTGATGTGTGTTCTCAGTACAGAGGAACACACATCGATCTCCTCCCCTTGTGAGTCCCCCTCCCCCTAAGAGTCGGTTCACACTGGGGAGACTTGGGATCCGACTTGAGGTCGCCTCAAGTCGTCCCAAGTCGCCCTGTAGAGAAAAACAATGTAAGTGAATGGGAGCGGTGTTAATACACACTACTCAAGTCACTCAGACTTTAGAAAAGGTTCCTGTACGACTTCAATCTGACTTCTAGACGACTTGTACCCATTGATTTCAATGGAAGTCGCCTCCAAGTCTGATCATTGTCTTAACTGAAGCGACCTTTCAGCAAGATAACATACATTTCTCAGGGAAACCCCTCCCTCTCCCAGAGCTGATTGTTGTTTTAGTGGCCACTGGAATGTCTCCTGTCCTGGAGACTACTTCAAGTCGTGTTGTAAATCGCCCCAGATCGCCCTGTGGTTCATGCTCAAGTCGTATCGAAGTCGCCTCTGGAAGTCGTGTCGCCCCAGTGTGACAGTTAGAACACACTTTAGGTAACATATTTAACCCCTTATTTAACCCCTTCAGTGCCCCCTAGTGTTAACCCCTTCCCTGCCAGCCACATTTACACAGTAATCAGTGCAGTTTTATAGCACAAATCGCTGTGTAAATGTGAATGGCCCCAAAAATGTGTCAAAAGTGTCCGATATGTGCGCCGCAATGTCACGGTCACATTAAAAAAAAAAATCGCAGATCACCGCCATTACTAGTAAAAAAATAAAATAAAAAAATGCCATAATTCTATTTCCTACTTTGTAGACGCTAGAACTTTTGCACAAACCGATCAAATACGCGTATTGATTTATTAAATCAAAAAGTAAAAAAGACTGTTTTTTTTTTCAAAATTGACGCTTTCTTTTGTTTATAGCGCAAAAAAATAAAAACCGCAGAGGTGATCAAATACCACCAAAAGAAAGCTCTATTTGTGGGGAAAAAAAGAGTGTCAATTTTGTTTGGGAGCCACGTCGCAAAATAGTCGGCCCTCACGCATGTTCACTTAATCAAATCTGGCCCTCTTTGAAAAAAGTTTGGACACCACTGCTCTAGAATGTTAGGGCCCTTTCACACGTGCGGACCGTTCGTCCGTTTTTTCAGACGTCCGTTACGGACCGCAATGCTTTCCTATGGGATATCGTACGTTAGCGTTAGCTAACGTCTAAAGGAAGGAGAATACCCCGCGCTGCCAATTTTGGTTAAAAGGTAGCTGCTCAAACGGCTCGTATGAGAAAAGCAAAAGTATTGGATGTGTAGAAAAATGTGTAGCGCTTGGAATGACTATTAATGATAATCAGAGGCACAAAAACAGTGAAATAATTTTGTGAAACTAAATAATGGACCCTGGAGAAGCCAGGGACAAGCACTGTGTGACTAGTGCGTAATAAACAAAAATGCTCTTGTTAGTGTGATAGCATTACATAATATGATCAACTGCTGATGAATGCAATTACTCACATATATAAATACACATGTACTAAAAAACAGTGATAATTCATTTCTTAGACAAACATACATATATTACTGGCCAAAAAATGCCAGGTGCAATAATATCCCGTGAAAAGAAGAATGAAATTATAAATATAAATATTGGTGTGAACGTAACAGTCAATCTGATGATTGGTGAATGCTAAATAACTTCTCCACTGAGTTGTTCCCACCACCGAAAGCAATGCAGGCTTACCGGAACCAATTGACTTCAGATGGCTTACACCACTGAAAGTCAAGATAGGCTTGTATTAGCTGGTGTCAAAATGGGCTCCTTGACAGGGCAGTATTTTGGCTGGTCATCAAAGAACCTCTGTGGGATGGATGGACAAAGCCCAGCTGGGAGTGCGATCCCCAAATGGATGTTCTCAATTTTAGCTGAATAAAAAACGCTTGTATACAAGTAGGGCAGCAGTGGAGTCCTGACGACGCGTTTCGTGAATAGAGCACTTCGTCTGGGGTTAGCTAACGTCTGTCAACATCCGTCTCCGTTAAGCTCCGTTTTTTTGAACGGAAGAAAACACAATTTTTCTTCCTTTAAAAAAACGGAACGGACGAAAAACAGATGTTAGTGGACGATCCGTTTAACATCCGATCCGCTAACATCAGTTTTTCATCAAAATATTAGGGCTGTTACTGATCAAAATTTTTGTGTTTGATTAATCGTTTTTGTTTTTTTTATCGATTAATCGACTAAATTTCGATTATAATGCACATACAGATCCAACTACTTTTAGCTGATCTCCTTGCAGGCCGATTCCCAGCTACCAACCACTGGAAAAATGGATAGCAGGATACAAAACACACAAAGGCAGCGCTCGATGGGAATAGCATTACAATTTTTATAGTCTTCAAGTAGGTAACCAAATAAATACTATACTGGAGATAAAATCGAGCTACATAAACTGTAAAAATGGTGTGAGTAATACCAAACGGTACTAAAGCAGTCATAAAAACATGTAGCTAAGTATGATACTGGTATAAAAATGTGTACAACGATACCACTGCTGAATCCAGATGAGGATGGGTTAACATCAGTCCTTCGGCATGTAGATGTCCCGTGAAGGGAACGATCACAACTCTCAGTGACTGGTTGTAGAATCCCAGGTTGATAGAGGGAAGTGATAGAGGGAAGTGTAACAACCCTTGTGTGTGGCAGATAGTAAGGTCCCGCCGGCATGCAGATATGAAGGCACAGCAAAGGAGCCCTTCAGATGAACACGGCAAGCCCCGCCAGTGTCCGTGATGTTACCGGATCTCCGACGGAACTCCCTGAAGGCCCAAAAGCCGGCGGAGAGGTGAGTACCAATCAAAAGAATTGTAATCGATCAAAAAGATTTTGATCGATCAAAAAAAATTAAAGATTAATCGATTAATTAAAAGTTAATTTGCACAGTCCTACAAAATATGTAATCAAAATAAAGTTCTAACAAAAAAAAAAAAAAAAAAACGGATGGAAAACGGATGACAACTGATGAAAAACGGATAAAAAAACAGATGAAAAACGGATCAACTGATGATAAAAAACTGATGATGATAAAAAATCTAAAAAACGGTCCGCACGTGTGAAAGAGCCCTTAGGAAAAAAATATATAATATTTGTAGTAGTCTGGACAGGTGAGGGGGTACTGGGAGTTGTAGTAGTTGGACAGGTGAGGGGGTGCTGGGAGTTGTAGTAGTTGGATAGGTGATGGGGCCGCTGGGAGTTGTAGTAGTTGGACAGGTGAGGGGGGATGCTGGGAGTTGTAGTCGGTGAGGGGGATGCTGGGAGTTGTAGTAGTTAGATAGTTGAGGGGGATGATGGGAGTTCTAGTAGTTGGGTAAGTAAGGGGGTGCTGAGAGTTGTAGTAGTTGGACAGGTGAGGGGGTTATGGGAGTTGTAGTAGTTGGACAGGTTAGGGGGATGCTGGGAGTTGTAGTAGTTGGGTAGGTGAGGGCATAGTTGAGAGTTGTAGTAGTTGGGTAGGTGAATGGGGTGCTGGGAGTTGTAGTAGTTGGACAGGTGAGGGGATGCTGGGATTTGTGGTATGTGAGTGGGGTGCTGGGAGTTGTAGTAGTTGGACAGGTGAGGGGATGCTGGTATTTGTGGTAGGTGAGTGGGGTGCTGGGAGTTGTAGTAGTTGGACAGGTGAGGGGATGCTGGGATTTGTGGTAGGTGAGTGGGGTGCTGGGAGTTGTAGTAGTTGGACAGGTGAGGGGATGCTGGGATTTGTGGTAGGTGAGTGGGGTGCTGGGAGTTGTAGTAGTTGGGCAGGTGAGGGGATGCTGGGATTTGTGGTAGGTGAGTGGGGTGCTGGGAGTTGTAGTAGTTGGACAGGTGAGGGGGTGCTGGGAGTTGTAGTAGTTGGGTAGGTGAGTGGGGTGCTGGGAGTTGTAGTAGTTGGACAGGTGAGGGGATGCTGGGATTTGTGGTAGGTGAGTGGGGTGCTGGGAGTTGTAGTAGTTGGACAGGTGAGGGGGTGCTGGGAGTTGTAGTAGTTGGACAGGTGAGGGGGTGATGGGAGTTGTAGTAGTTGGGTAGGTGAGGGTGTAGCTGAGAGTTGTAGTAGTTGGGTAGGTGAGTGGGGTGCTGGGAGTTGTAGTAGTTGGACAGGTGAGGGGATACTGGGATTTGTGGTAGGTGAGTGGGGTGCTGGGAAATGTAGTAGTTGGACAGGTGAGGGGATGCTGGGATTTGTGGTAGGTGAGTGGGGTGCTGGGAGTTGTAGTAGTTGGGCAGGTGAGGGGGGATGCTGGGAGTTGTAGTCAGTGAGGGGGATGCTGGGAGTTGTAGTAGTTGGGTAGGTAAGGGGGTGCTGAGAGTTGTAGTAGTTGAGGGGAATGCCGGGAGTTGTAGTAGTTGGACAGGTGAGTGGGGTGCTGGGAGTTGTAGTAGTTGGACAGGTGAGGGGATGCTGGGATTTGTGGTAGGTGAGTGGGGTGCTGGGAGTTGTAGTAGTTGGACAGGTGAGGTGATGCCTGGGATTTGTGGTAGGTGAGTGGGGTGCTGGGAGTTGTAGTAGTTGGGCAGGTGAGGGGGGATGCTGGGAGTTGTAGTCGGTGAGGGGGATGCTGGGAGTTGTAGTAGTTGGGTAGGGGAGGGCGTAGCTGGGAGTTGTAGTAGTTGGGTAGGTGAGTGGGGTGCTGGGGGTTGTAGTAGTTGGACAGGTGAGGGGATGCTGGGATTTGTGGTAGGTGAGTGGGGCTGCTGGGAGTTGTAGTAGTTGGGCAGGTGAGGGGGGATGCTGGGAGTTGTAGTCGGTGAGGGGGATGCTGGGAGTTGTAGTAGTTGGGTAGGTAAGAGGGTGCTGAGAGTTGTAGTAGTTGGACAGGTGAGGGGGTGCTGGGAGTTGTAGTAGTTGGGCAGGTGAGGGGGGGATGCTGAGAGTTGTAGTAGTTGAGGGGAATGCCGGGAGTTGTAGTAGTTGGACAGGTGAGGGGGTGATGGGAGTTGTAGTAGTTGGGTAGGTGTGGGCGTAGCTGAGAGTTGTAGTAGTTGGGTAGGTTAGTGGGGTGCTGGGAGTTGTAGTAGTTGGACAGGTGAGGGGATGCTGGGATTTGTGGTAGGTGAGTGGGGTGCTGGGGGTTGTAGTAGTTGGGCAGGTGAGGAGGGATGCTGGGAGTTGTAGTAGTTGGACAGGTGAGGGGATGCTGGGATTTGTGGTAGGTGAGAGGGATGCTGAGAGTTGTAGTAGTTGGACAGGTGAGTGGGGTGCTGGGAGTTGTAGTAGTTGGACAGGTGAGGGGATGCTGGGATTTGTGGTAGGTGAGTGGGGTGCTGGGAGTTGTAGTAGTTGGACAGGTGAGGTGATGCCTGGGATTTGTGGTAGGTGAGTGGGGTGCTGGGAGTTGTAGTAGTTGGGCAGGTGAGGGGGGATGCTGGGAGTTGTAGTCGGTGAGGGGGATGCTGGGAGTTGTAGTAGTTGGGTAGGGGAGGGCGTAGCTGGGAGTTGTAGTAGTTGGGTAGGTGAGTGGGGTGCTGGGGGTTGTAGTAGTTGGACAGGTGAGGGGATGCTGGGATTTGTGGTAGGTGAGTGGGGCTGCTGGGAGTTGTAGTAGTTGGGCAGGTGAGGGGGGATGCTGGGAGTTGTAGTCGGTGAGGGGAATGCTGGGAGTTGTAGTAGTTGGGTAGGTAAGGGGGTGCTGAGAGTTGTAGTAGTTGGACAGGTGAGGGGGTGCTGGGAGTTGTAGTAGTTGGGCAGGTGAGGGGGGATGCTGAGAGTTGTAGTAGTTGAGGGGAATGCCGGGAGTTGTAGTAGTTGGACAGGTGAGGGGGTGATGGGAGTTGTAGTAGTTGGGTAGGTGTGGGCGTAGCTGAGAGTTGTAGTAGTTGGGTAGGTTAGTGGGGTGCTGGGAGTTGTAGTAGTTGGACAGGTGAGGGGATGCTGGGATTTGTGGTAGGTGAGTGGGGTGCTGGGGGTTGTAGTAGTTGGGCAGGTGAGGAGGGATGCTGGGAGTTGTAGTAGTTGGACAGGTGAGGGGATGCTGGGATTTGTGGTAGGTGAGAGGGATGCTGAGAGTTGTAGTAGTTGGACATGTGAGGGGAATACTGGAGTTGTAGTACACACAGAGGGGGGTGCTACTCACCTGACAATAACACACGTCACAGCTTCTGACCGACACCCAATCAGTCACCACACAGGGACGGGAGTGGGGGCGTGGTCATACTGACTGACCGGAGGGGCGGGAGGGCGGCTCGGCTCACAGCGAGCAGGAACTGGGGAAGCTGGAGGAGGCGGAGCATATTCTGAGGTAAATGGATGAGTAACCAGTGGGATTGGAGGGTGGAGCATTCTAGTGCACGGGAAGTACTGAGGAGCGCATAAGAGCAACCAATGAGGTGAGAGGAGTGAAGAGGGGCCCCGATACACCTTAGTGGGGGGTCCCTGGCTGCACTGGAGTTGGTCAGCATTATAGCTGACCAACTCCAGGCCCCCCTTTCATTCGGCACTGCACTACTTTAACCACTTCCAGCCCAAGCTGATTCTGAAACTTCTCTCCTACATTAAGATGACCAGATTTTTAAAATGAAATCCGGGGACATTTTTTTTAGTAGTAATGGCAGCAATCAGCGACTCTCTTCCCGTCACCGCCCGCCTCACAGCTTGTCAAGTATTACTCTCCGGGCCCAGGCTACTACTGTGTGGGGAGCGGAGGAAGATCACTCCGCCAGGAAAGGCAAGGAGATAAACAGGCAGGCGGCTGGCTGGGACTTGAGCCAAGGCAGAAAAACATGCGAGCGGAGTTGAATGGGCATGCACCCAAAACTGAAAAAATATTTCCTCCGCTCCGACCAGCACATGATCATCGGAAAGGGGCACAGATAATGGTAAAAAATACACCCCCTAAGCTAGTAGGAGCGGCAGAGCGGGGGTATGTAATTCAGATATTTTTTTTTCTGCACTGTCTTTGAAATTACCCCATCCCCTTTTCAAATCCAATCCGGGGACAAAACCAGGGACAGACTTGGTCTGGGGACAGTGTCCTCAATCCAGGGACTGTCCCCTGAAACCGGGGATGTCTGGTCACCCTATCCTACATATAGCCGCCGGCTGTATCATGGGAGCGTGCCCGCAAGAACTAACCCCCATGGGAGAGAGTTCTCATAAAGGATGTTAGCTCTTGCAGGGAGGAGCCCAGACAGCCGCCGAGGGACCCCAGAAGACCAGAATGGGGGCCACTGTGTGCAAAATGTGCTGCACAGTGGAGGTAAGTATAACATGTTTGTTTTTGTCTTTAAAAAAGGCACCTTTTAGTGTCCCTTTAACCACTTAAGACCCGGACCAAAATGCAGGTAAATGACCAGGCCCCTTTTTGCGATTCGGCACTGCGTCGCTTTAACTGACAATTGCGCGGTCGTGCGACGTGGCTCCCAAACAAAATTTGCGTCCTTTTTCTTTCCACAAATAGAGCTTCCTTTTGGTGGTATTTGATCGCCTCTGCGATTTTTATTTTTTGTGCTATATACAAAAATAGAGCGACATTTTTGAAAAAAAAACAATATTTTTTTTACTTTTTGTTATAAGAAAAATCAAATAAACTAAATTTTAGTCAAACATTTAGGCCAAAATGTATTTAGCCATATGTCTTTGGTAAAAAAAAAAATCGCAATAAAAAATTAGCTACCTAGCGGGAACAGCGACACTAATACTGCGATCAGAAAAATGATCGCTTAGTGACATTTGCAATAGGGAGTGAAAGGGTTAACTAGGGTGGTGATCAAGGGGTTAAAACTTCATTAGGGGGGGTACGGGGGCTACCCTGAACCTAACACTGACTGCCTGTCACACTGACACTAACTGCAGTGATCATACATACAGTATAATCACTGCATTCAGTGACACTGTGACAGGGGTTGGGGGGTGATCGCAAGGGGTTAATGTGCCTACATGTCCTGGTGTCAGTGTAGTGTTGTGCAGACTTACTATGTGTTGTGATCTCTCCTCAGCGGTGGTTGAAAAAAACGCTGAGGGAGAGATCACATCACTTCCTCCTTCCTGTGTTTACACAGGAGGAGGAAGTGCAGAGCGGGGGGGGGGGGGGTACGCATTGGCTGGGAGCGATCGTGAGGGGGCGGACAAAAACGAATAGCCGCCCCCTCATCCCGAATCGCTCCCAGAGCCATCAGGACCATCGCATGTACCGGGGGGGGTCCCGATCGGACCCCTGACCCGCGTCAAGGCAGGGACGTACAGGTAAGCCAATGTGCCTGTACGTGCCATTCTGCCGACGTAAATGTACATGCGGCGGTCCGCAAGCGGTTAAGGACCTTGGGTGTTTTTTAGATTTGACGTTTCAAGACTAAAACAGTTTTTTTTTTTTTTTTTGCTAGAAAATTACTTAAAACCCCCAAACATTATGTATATTTTTTTCTAACACCGTAGAGAATAAAATGGCGGTTATTGCAATACTTTTTGTCGCACTGTATTTGCGCAGCGGTCTTAGAAGCGCACTTTTTTGGAAAAAAAAAAACTTTTTTGAATGAAAAAATAAGACAACAATAAATTTGGGCCAATTTTTTTTATATATTGTGAAAGATAATGTTACGCCGAGTAAAATGATACCCAATATGTCACGCTTAAAAATTGCGCCCGCTCGTGGAATGGCGTCAAACTTTTACCCTTAAAAATCTCGATAGGCGACATTTAAATAATTCTATAGGTTGCATATTTTGAGCTTTAGAGGAGGTCTAGGGCTAAAATTATCGCTCTTGCTCTAACGATCGCGGTGATACCTCACTGGATCACTTTTATTCCTATCACAAGGAATGTAAACATCCCTTGTAATAGAAAAAAGCATGACAGGTCCTCTTAAATATGAGATTTGGGTTCAAAAAGATCTCAGATCTCATATTTAGACTTGAATGCAAAAAAAAAAAAGGAAAATGTTGTCATTTGAAAAAATGACATTTAAAAAATGTTGCTTTAAGAAGCATGGGCGGAACTGACGTTTTGACATCACTTCCGCCCTGCTATGCTATGGGGACAGGTGGGGGCCATCTTGCCCTCACTTGCATCCCCCGCACAGCACGAGAAAGGACCCGATCATCTCCGCCGCTACTGACAGCTCTGGTAAGCGGGAGAGCGGCGGCAGGGGGGCCCTCTTCCGCCACCGCCGATAATGGTGATCTCTCGGCGAAACTGCTGTGGAGACCACCGTTATCGTTTACAGGACCGCTCACGCTAAAGATGGATATCTCTGTTGTAGCAGCAGCTGCTGCCATTACCGAGATATTCATCTTTAAAAAAAGGACGTATATCTGCGTGAGCGGGTCCTTAAGTGGTTAAGGGCCAGTTCACACCACATGCAGTCTGGTGCGGGTTTTTTTGCATCAAATGTACATGGAAAGTAGGTTATATGGTTTCCAATGGCATTGTTCATAGCAGTGCAGTCAGTTCCAGGACTTTTCAGTTCCAGAAAAAAAAGTAGAACATGTTGCATTTTTACTGCACTGGACTGTACTGGGACGCATCAAAACATGTTAAAGGGGTGTTCCAGCCAAAAATGGTGTTTATTAAAAGTCAGCAGCTCCTCTCCCCCCCTCCCCGGCCGGCGTCTCCATCCCGACTATGGGCACCCAGCCGTGACAGCCTTCGGCTTCACGGCCGGGCACCCACTGTGCATGCGCGAGCCGCACTGCGCATGCGCGAGCCGCACTGCGCATGTGCGTGCGGCTCATCGCTGATTGGACAGGCGATCGCATTGGAACCTGTCATGTGTCCCATGCGATCGCCTACAGGGAGGGGCTGGTGTAGGCGATTAAGCTTAATCGCCTAACCAGCCCCTCGGCGGAAGCAGGAAGTGGGACAGGAAGTCCCACTCCTCCTGAAGCCCCCACTCCCCCCCCCCCCCAAAAAAAATTACATGCCAAATGTGGCATGTAAGGAGTGGGATAAGTGAAGTTCCATTTTTGGGTGGAACTCCGCTTTAAAATGTGGATGCAGAAACGCATCCGTAGAAGGTCTGGAGTGTATATTTGTTGTGTGAACCAGCCTGACTTGTGCCCGTCTATGCAGCCTGACTTGTGCCCGTCTATGCAGCCTGACTTGCGCGCGTCTATGCAGCCTGACTTGCACCCGTCTATGCAGCCTGACTTGCGCCCGTCTATGCAGCCTGACTTGCGCCCGTCTATGCAGCCTGACTTGCGCCCGTCTATGCAGCCTGACGTGCAGAGGAAGAAAAAGGGATCATCACAGAGCTGGGATTGTCCACTGCAACAGCTTTCATTTGAATTGCCACATACAGTCTCGCACTCCTGACTCGGCTCCTGTGACAGACAGAACACCGGTCCAATGCCTTGTCAGGAGGCGGGACTGTATGTGACGGCAGTTCAAAATGAAAGCTGTAACAGTAGGCAATCCCCGCTCTGATCTGGCCAGCTTACCTCCTCCTCCATTCTCTCTTCAGTGCACAAGGAGAGAAATGCGCAAAATCTAAATACAGTAGTACCTGTAGTAGTACAAGAGCTTGAAAAAGGAGCGCGACTGCCTCACCACCGCAGCTCGAACGCTTAGGAAACTCGTCGCACAATATAGCAACGTCACCAGTGCCATCTTGCTGCTGAAACACTCCTACTCCACCTGCCTGGCTCACAAGCCATCTTCACCACCGCCGCCGGCTTCATCACCTTATAGCGGTGAAGGACAGCTCTACAGCGCAGTGCCCAGCAGCCGAAGCACCACAAGTGATGACCACTTTTAAAGAATATGTACAATGCCAGATTTTAACTCCTAAAATGTAAGTTGCCTGTACTCTTTTACTTATTAAAATTGTTTTAACAACATCTGCAATTAAAATTGTTTTAACAACATCTGCACTTAGAGGTGCCTCTTCCCTTGTCTTTTACTCCATTCTCTTTTCCCTTGGGACGATCGGCACCTGTGTTGCTCATTTTCCACCCGCAATATGCGAGTGGGAAATTTGAGGGCTGCAGTGTATGGTTTGCAAGCAGTTTAAATGCCTTTAGAGGTCATCAGTTTGTATTTAAATGTATATGAGGGTCCCAGAATAATCGCTCTGTCTGCAACATTTGTGGTGCCATATTGTGTGGCACAATCCTTTTACACCCGCGTGCATGGGGGGGGGGCTCTCTGTTAGGCCTCATTTGGACATGCATTTTGGGGGGGGGGTGTTAAATGTGCACGGATGTGCTGCTTTTTTAGCACCCCCTGTTCGGCAGGTGGCAAGGACACCAAATGCAACCCATTTAGGTAAATGCAAAAGTGCAGCAAATGCCAACCAACCAGCACACATGCATGGGTGCGGCTATTACAGTGTGGAGGCGTCGCATCATATCTTCATCACCTGGCAAACGCCTCTGAAAAGCGATCGGAACATTAATTAATTCCTCTGAGGTGTAGTCATTTCAAAGCAGATCTGATTTTAACCTTCTTTTTTTTTTTTTTCTGTATTTGCAAGGGGGCTAAAAAGCCCCTTTATGTGATTAGTGTTGAGCAGATAATAGGTTCTCTTTATGAAGACAGAAGTCTCTGAGCTCCTCCTGTTGGCCATCATTGGTTGTAGGGAGGACCAGTAAGCACCTCACGGAGTGGGGTAGGGGAGGTGTCGCCTATGAGCATTGCAAGGTCATGTGCACACTTGTGGCAGCCCTTTCTACCACACACACCCCCCCCCCCCAAAAAAAAGTGACAGAACCCTTTTAACAGGTTGGTTGACAGGTGACTGGGAGCCATACAAAGCCCACACCACCACGCATGGTTGCAAAGCCATTGTGACACAGCCCTGTTCGCTTGAATTGACAGGGGATAGCATTTTTTCTGTGGCTGCAAAGCGTTGCAGCAGCGTCGTATGTACAACCCAATCCAGGCACTACTAAGGGAGCGGTCAAGGAATGATAAAATCTTGGCATGGCCACCTATTTTTACCACCCATGGACAACCTTGTAAATGGGCCCTAAAAGTGACTGGACAGGTCTATATCTGCCTACATCTCTTTTACATAAGTGCCGGGAGGGCAGCTGTGCAATGCAGAAAATCAGTCAAGGCTGCTACTGCAGGCACGGGCTTGTTTGACTCTGTTTATAGTTTGAATGTATTAGATGTGTCCGATGGGGCCGAGCTTGTTAAAGTAGAACTCCAGTTTTAATTAAACAGAACCTCCAGAAAGCTCCAGAACGCCGGCGGCAGGTACCGGTTGTGTAACATGGTGTCAGCCCCCCACATCTGGATTCAAGCTCTGTTTTTGCCCCAAGATGTTGCACAATTGCCATAAAGTTCTTTATAGCAGCAATTAAGTTTGGCTTTCCTTGTACCGAGTAATTAAAAAGATGAATCAAAATCTTTGTACCGCTGCCAACTGATGAAATACTTGCAATGTCCTAAAGGGCTAGAAAGCGAGTGTAAATTTATTCTATAGGACCTCTGTCATTTATGGATGCCTCTAATGAGCCAACCCGGCTTTTTAAATGACCGGAGAGCTCCCTTTGTCCTTCTAGGATTTCCTGCTTTCTCCAATTATCCAACTGTTGTATCGCTCCCAATTTATTTGTACCACCTGTAAAGATATGTGTGGCCTTTTGCATCATCTGCTGGGAAGAAACTACAAGTCCCAGCATGTCCTACCCCTCATTATCTATGTTAGTGTTTTTTTTAGGCCTCTTGCACACTACAGCTTAACCACTTCCATACCGCACAAATTTAAACACTCCTCTCCTACATGTAAAAATCATCAAAAATCTTTTTTTTTTTTTTTTGCCAGAACCCCCACACATTTTATATATAATATATATATATAATATATATATATATATAATATATATATATATATATATATATATATATATATATATATATATATATATATATATATTATA
Source organism: Rana kukunoris (assembly GCA_029574335.1). Lineage (NCBI taxonomy): Eukaryota > Metazoa > Chordata > Amphibia > Anura > Ranidae > Rana > Rana kukunoris. The sequence goes on from CM056059.1 coordinate 169,280,970, forward strand.
ATTTTTTATTATTTTTTAGCAAACACCCTAGGTAATAAAATGGTGGTCATTGCAACTTTTTATGTCACACAGTCTTTGCCCAGTCATTTTTGAAACGCGTTTTTTTTTTTTTTTTGGCAAAACATAATATTTTTTCACAAATTAAAAAACAAACAAAAAAAAAAAAACAGTAAATTTAGAGCCGGTTCACACTGGGGCCATTCAATGCAAGGCAAGTCGCTCCGACTTAGAAAAAGGTTCCTGCATGACTTCGGGGGCGGCTCGGGGCGACCTGCATTGACTTCTATACAGAAGTCGGTTTGCTGGTCGCCTCTGAAGTCGTCCTCGGGACGACTTGCAGAGTCGCCCCCGGAGTCGTGCTGCGGGAGTGTGAACCGGCTCTTAGCCCAAATTCTTTGTGTAATGTGAAAGATGATGTTACACAGTAAATAGATACCTCACGTGTCACGCTTTAAAATTGCGCTCACTCGTGGTATAACTTCTGTACTTAAAAATCTCCATAGGCGACGCTTTAAATTTTTCTTTTCTTTGGGACACAAGAATTATTGCTCTCGCTCTGATGTTCGCCATGATACTTCACATGTGTGGTTTAAAGTGGAGTTCCACTCAAAAAAAAAAAAATACACAAAAAACGTGAAAAAAAAAAAATCGAAATAATTTTTTTTTTACTTACCAGGAATGGCGGTTGCTATGCAGAAGTTCCTAATCAGCCTCTTCCCATACCGTGGCAGGTTTTCTTCCCCGTCCTCCATGCATTGTTTTCTGGGGAATGGGGCACGCTGCCTTCTGGGAACTGTGTGTATCCCAGAAAGCAGCCGCCCATTCACAAGTGCTGCGAGACTCGCGTATGCGCAGTAGGAAACGGACAGTGAAGCTGCAAGACTCCACTGCCTGTTTCCCGTTCTTCTTCTTTATGGAGAGATGTGGGGTCTATAAGACCCCACATTTCTCCATAAAGAGGACCGATGACACACTATTCCCATGATACCTATAGCCATCTCTCCTCCAGGCTGGAAAGCATCAGATCAAAAATAATGATCTGATGCTTTCTGGCTGAAATCTCGGCTTTGTTTATGTCCTGCCCAGACGTCATAATGTCGCACCCGAGATTGCCGGGGAACATCTGTCCCTCGGTTTTCTCTATGACTTCCTTCTGGCGCCAGCAGATTCCTTTTCCGGGTCCCCGATCGCATGGGAGAGCCCGGAGAAGCACCAGAGGGAGGGGTGGAACGTCCCCTCCCGGCGCCGGTAAGAACAATCAAGCGGCTGAACTGAAGCTATGAATCATTAATTTTTTTATTTATTTTTTCACAAGAAAGCCACTATGATCATTCTTATGGTGTAATGAATCGCCAGCTGAATTTTTTTTTATCTGGATGATGCCTCTAGCTGCCATCACCACTGAAAGCCCATAACGGCCTGCGGTATGAAAGTGGTTTAAAAAAGCTCAGTACAGTTTTATTTTTTTTCACAAGCTAAAATACAGCCCATTAATTGTAATGTGAACAAGCGGCGTGCATTCTTCAGTTAAAAACAAATATATATATATAGAACTTTTTTTCGGTCCGTGATTTTACGCCTCATGCGCACAAATGTTCACAAGTGCTCATTTACATATTGTGCAGAAAAAGAACGCAAGAATAAGTTTGCGTGAAAATGTGCATAACTCCGCACAAATACATACAAAAAAAAAAGGCTGAAAAGTAGATGCTCAAACAGGAGTATCATGTGCAAGAGGTCTTTAGAGTGCTAATAGAAATTTTATTTTCTTCCCCCTAGATTGCCCCAACAGTATAAAGAAAGAAGGGCTGAAAGCAACAATGGTGATAGTGGAGAGGTAAGCACTTGTGTTTGGCCAAATATATTCAGAATACCTCGATCAGGCCTCACTCACAATACCCGTACTGCCTTTGTCTTAAAGTAAAAACAATGTTGGGGGGAAAAGGTGAAGCCTAACTTCAAGTTAAACAAATATTGTCTACATCTACATTCATGTCTGCTTCTTGATTCTCGATGTGCTTTGTGTTTTTCTACCAGATCTGTGCAGTAATCCAGTGTAAAGCCTGGTACACACGATCGGATTTACATTGGACAACGTGTAGGACTTTTGTCCGAAGGGCGTTGGCCATGAACATGTCTTGCGTGCACACGGCAAAGAATTGTCGGCTAACAAACACGAAACAACTTGGTTTTTAAGCTCTTTTGCACCACCCTTTGGGCAACTTCTGATAATGTAGTGTTGTGGTTAGCATTGTTCCGAGTATACATGTTTGTACTTTGGATTTTTTCCCGACGGACTTCTGTACACACAATTGGATAATCCGACAACACACATTTTGTTGTCGGAAAATTTTAAAGCATGCTATCCCATATTTGTTGGCAGAAATTCCTACAACAGTTGTCAGATGGAGCATACAAACGGTCAGATTTTCCGACAACAGCCTGCCATCACACTTCCCGTCGGAAAATCTGATTGTGTGTACCGGGCTTAAGGCCCCTTTCATATTTATACGACTTGTCTCACGATTTTGTACTGCAAAATCGTATGACAAGTCATTCTCCATGATTTTCAATGAACACCATTCATACTGGCACGACTTTAAGTAGTGCCGACTTCAAAGTAGTCCCTGCACTACTTTGGTCCGATTCTGATGCCACTTACACAGGCATTCATTGAAATCGCGGCCGCGAATCGCGGCAAAGTCGTGGTAAAATCGCTCGACTTTGAAGTCGTACAAGTGTGAAAGGGACCTAAGACTTTGCAGGAGCTTCCTGTAATAAAGACCACTCACTGCTGATCTCACTCCTTGTGCAGGGTGACTGGTCTGGTCTCCGCCCCTTACTGTAATTTTCTGCAGACAGGCTGTAGTGGGTGAAGCCTGCAAGGCCCCTCCACCCAGCCCTACATTCTGCACATGCATTGGGTACAGCATAGTGATGAGGTCACGGCTACATTTTACCAGGTAATATCTAGGTAAAAGTATTGTGCAATTGATCGACTTCAGTACAATCCGCTGGCCCATAGATGGATCGAATCGTGACCGTTTCAGCAGGGATCCATCTATGGTGGGCTTGAGGCTGGGTTCACGCTAGTGCTAATTTGCACAGCAAGAAATTGTGATGTGCTCTCTATGGAGCCGGTTCACACATCTCCGCTTTGGCTCTGGTGCATCTTTTGGTCCGTTTCAGGTCTGAATTCAGCCAAAAATTCAGGCTGAAATCAGACCTGAAATGGTGAACGAGGACGCGCAGGACTCCTGCTGTGAGCTGCTGCATGCTCATATGTGAACCCAGCCTAACGGTGTATGTGTTTTTTTTGTTTAGTCCATTCATGTGAAAAACCAAATCTAAGCAAAATAAATATATCTATCTCTCTAATGCAGCCATTCATAGCATAGTCACATCAGGTAAACTTGTTACATATGAACTCGGTACATACATACGGATAATAAATTTAACATATTCAACAACTGTTGTATTTATGATTGAGCATTAGTAATTTTTGTTAACAATGAAGCCCTTCGTTTTCAAGAAGCATCGTAAGATTCAGTGGGCTTCGTTGGAACAAAAAGAAAGTAGTACTGAAAAATAAGGGGTGTTCCAGCCCTTTTTATGTTTGTTAAAAGTCAGAAGCTACAAAAAGTGTAGCTGCTGGCTTTTAATAAACATACACTTACCTTCTCCATGGTTCCAGCGATGCGCCGGCCAGGGCTCCGCTCCTCTCCCCAGGAAGTCCCACTCCTCCTGAAGCCCCCGCTCCCCCCCAAAAAAATTACATGCCAAATGTGGCATGTAAGGGGGTGAGCAGTGGGTTAAGCAGAAGTTCCATTTTTGGGTGGAACTCCGCTTTAAGACATTATGAGATATAGCTTGAGATTTAACATTTTGTACCTGTAATTTTTATTTGATTGCGTTCTTCCCTATTCTGACATTATAAAATAACAAGTGTTCAAAGGGTGACGTGTGTACATTCAGTGGTTCTGATTAAGGTTTTGTGCCTACCAGGATTATTCTCCAGTGATAGTTTGCCCTTTGTCACTGTGATTGTTTTGTTTCTAACGTACCTCTTATGAGGCACCTCCTAAGGCCGCGTACACACGATCAGACCGGTCCGATGAAACTGGTCTGCAGACCAGTTTCATCGGACCAATTTGATGGCGTGTACGGCCCATCGGACCGTTGTCCGTCGGACCAAAGTTTAAAACTTGCTTTAAAATCTGTCCGACGGACACCTGTCCGTGGAACAGATTCGATGGTTAGTACGCAAAAGCATAGGTCAAAAAACCTGCGCATGCTCAGAATCAAGTCGACGCATGCTTGGAAGCATTGAAGTTTGTTTTCTCCAAAGCGTCTTCCAGGACAGCCCATGAGACCTAGGGCTCCTCCTACCAGGACAGGAAACACGTTAACCCCAACGGATAAAAGGGCGGTCCTCCAGGCCCCATGCCAGTATTAGTGTTTCCTCCGGACGGGGGGTAACATGTTTCAGGAACCTGTCCCCTAGGTCTCATAGGCAGGGGCTCTGAGCGGCCGTTTAAGGGGTAATTTTTACTAACCTCCTTGCCATGCAGTATCTCCGCTGGGGAGGCTGGAGCAGCTGCTGCCTTTTTTCTCTGTGCCTGGGGAGGGCCAGGACCGGGGTGATGTCGGGTCCCTTGCGCTGTTCAGAGCTGCTTGGATGGCCTAATGTGGCGTGGTGAGGCTGATGCTGTCTCCTTTGATGGCTGCCTGGGTTGCTGCACATGGCTTCTCCCCGCACACAGCGTGGCTGACTCGTGCGGGGAAGCAGAAAGCAATCGGCGCTGAAGGGGCGGAGCTTCTGCGCTCCAAGCTGATACACAGAAAGACCCGGCGGATAGCTTCCGGGTCATGTGACGTCATCACCAGGCGCCGGAGACGCGATTCCTGTCTCCAAAACGGCGCGAAAAAGGGTTTAAAATGGTGTTTCTGGTGATTCCTGGTAAAAGCAGCCAGGCTGTCAGTATTACCAGACGGGCGGCATGGACTCTCCTGCAGTACCTTCTCAGACTGATGCTACCTCAAACACCAGCACCTCTCAGGTAAGCCTTAAAAGGGTCACTGTCTTTTTTGCTATCCTGATGAGGGTTTTAGCCCCCCCCCCCCAATCATAGGATTTGGTGTTAGGGGACACATTTTCCTTTCTCCTGCACGTGGTGATGGGAGTATTTTGGTGGCTTGTGGTACTTATTGGGGACATTTATTTTTGTCTTACAGGCCAAGACCCAGGACAAATCCCAACCGCAGCCACATAAAAGGAAATGTGCAGTTTGCGGAAATAAACTGAGTGCAAATTGAGTTACTTGGTGCAAATCAGTTTGCCACACATGTATAGATGGTTTAGTCAGAGATGACCCGGTGTCCTCTTGTCAGAAAATGCTGTCTTCGGTCCAAGAGGAGCTTAAGTCCACTTTTAGCTCTTTTAGGGACTTAATTGACAAATTGCAGGCTCCCCCACAGGGTTCATCCTCAAAAAGAAAAGCCACAGTTGTTAGCACTCTGCAGGTGGGTGTAGAGAGTGAAGACTCTGAGGCTGAAGCCATATCTACTCGTTCTTCTCCTGGAGAATCAGGGTCAGATATAGAACCCAGGGATAGAGATTCCTCTAGGGGCTCAAGGTTTAAATTGTCTTTGGAAGACGTGGATAGCTTACTAAAGGCCATCTATACAACTCTTGAAATGGAGGAGGAGGAGGTACAATTGTCTAAACATGACCTTATGTACAAAAGTCTGCACAAAAAAAAACCTAGAGTCTTTCCAGTGCACAGTTCCCTCCTTGATACTATCAAGCTAGAGTGGGAGAATCCTGAGAGAAAACCTTTCTTTTCTGGTAACCTAAAAATAAGGTTTCCATTTGATGAGGATGCAGCGCTGCCGTGGAACAAAGTTCCCAAGTTAGACGCACCTCTTTCAAAGGTTTCAAAAATTCGGACCTTGCGTTTGATAATATGGGTACGCTTAGGGATCCGATGGACAATAAAGGAGATGTCCTTCTTCACAGAGCCTGGGATTCAGCTTTGGGGAATCTTAAGCCGGCTCTAGTCTCCACTTGTGTAGCCAGAAATTTGGAAGAATGGCTAGCGCAAATCCAAACTCTAGGGAGGAGATCAAAAATTGCTAAAAGATCTCCAGACTGTACAGGACTTCCTTCAATCCCTAGGCTGGTTGATAAACAGAGAGAAGTCTTCCCTAGTTCCGGCCCAGAAAGTGAAGTATCTGGGCTATGATATTTGCTCAGTAGACCAAAAAGTTTTTCTCCCAGAGGAGAAGGTCTCCAAGATGGTGCAAGCGGTTTTGTCCTTACAGACCAATCAGTGGGTCTCGTTGAGGGAAGTTTCAAGAACAGTAGGTCTTATGACTTTGTGTTTCCCCGCAGTGCCATGGGCAAGATTCCATCAAAGGCCATTACAGAGGTTTCTTCTGGAAAATTGGGATGGAGACGCGAGGTCCCTGGAGTCTGTCTGGAGTCTGGAGTCCCTGTTCTGTTACCTACCAAGGTAAAAAGAAGCTTGTGGTGGTGGAGGACATACCTTCACCTAACAAGAGGCTTGCCATGGTCCATTCCTGTATCCAAGAGGATCACGACGGACGCAAGTTCCTGGGGATGGGGAGCCCATCTCAGGGACCAAGTCGCTCAGGGAAAATGGTCCTGGAAGGAAGCGAAAGCTTCATCGAACCAGAGGGAACTGCTAGCAGTCCAGAGAGCCCTGCAGGCCTTTCAGTTAGAGATCAAGGGTCACAATCTCCAGATCTTATCCAACAACATTACGACTGTAGCGTACCTCAACAAGCAGGGAGGCACAAGGAGTCGGATCCTTCAACAGATTGCCCAGGGAATTTTCTCATGGGCAGAGAGAAATCTGGTCTCAATTTCAGCAGTACATCTGAAGGGGACGCAAAATGGTTTGGCAGACTATCTCAGTCGCCACAAGGTGGAGCGAGACAATTGGTCGCTTCATCCAGAGGTATTCGCAGAGATTACCAACAAATGGGGTTGGCCCGAAGTAGATCTATTTGCAAATCGGCACAATTGCAAGATGGAGGGGTTCTTTTCCCTAAACCCAGAAGATCAATCACTGGGGATAGATGCTCTGGCGAATCCGTGGCCATTCAACCTCTGTTACGCCTTTCCACCGACCCGGGTTTTTCCAGAAGTACTCCGGAAGTTTCTTTCAGAAGAAACAGACTTCATTATGATCGCCCCCTTCTGGCCCAGGAGGCCATGGTTTTCCCTGCTGCAGACTCTGGTCTCGAGGCCTCCACTGAGACTTCAGAAGAGAGAGGACTTATTGTCGCAGGGTCCAGTGTCGCACCCACAGGTGGTTTTCTTAAGCTTGACGGCTTGGTATCTGAAGAAAAGATACTGAAGGCTCAGGGGTTTTCTGACAAAGTGATCAAAACTTTGGTGAATTGCAGAAAACCAGTCACTACAGCCATATATTCCAAGGTCTGGAAAAAATGTAGTTCATGGTTGTCTGAGAACCAAAGATCAACACATGATATTCCTTCTATTTTGGATTTTTTTCAAGAGGGTTTCGACAAGGGTCTTTCAGTTAGTACCTTAAAGGTACAGGTGGCAGCTATCGGTGTTTTCCTCCAGGTTTCTCTTTTGGAAAATCCTACGGTAGCAAGATTTTTTAAATCCATTTCTAGGGCCAGGCCAGTAGTGGTAAGAAGTTGTCCAGCTTGGGACCTGTCCCTGGTGCTTCAAACGCTGGTTGAGTCCCCTTTTGAGCCCTTAGAGCAGGGGTGGCAAACTCAAATTCATCGGGGGCCGCATCAGCAGTTTGGTTGCGCTCAAAGGGCCGGTTGTATCTGCACTCCACCATAGTGTTCAGTCTGAGCAGTCTCCAAGTTTTCTTGCGCTGCATATGGACGCAGCGCAGGGTTCAGGAGTGCGAAGCACATTATTTCTAATATTACATTGTAATATAAAATGAAATCATTCGACTCACCATAATGCAGAATCAGTGGAAGCCCGGAGTCCCCCCTTTACATCAGGCGTCCCAACCAGCCAAGTCCCCCCTTTACATCAGGCGTCCCCACCAGCCGAGTCCCCCCTTTACATCAGGAGTACATCAGGAGTCCCCACCAGCCGAGTCCCCCCTTTACATCAGGCGTCCCCACCAGCCAAGTCCCCCCTTTACATCAGGAGTCCCCACCAGCCGAGTCCCCCCTTTACATCAGGAGTACATCAGGAGTCCCCACCAGCCGAGTCCCCCCTTTACATCAGGCGTCCCCACCAGCCAAGTCCCCCCTTTACATCAGGAGCCCCCACCAGCCGAGTCCCCCCTTTACATCAGAAGTACATCAGGAGTCCCCCCTTTACATCAGGAGTCCCCCCTTTACATCAGGAGTCCCCCCTTTACATCAGGAGTCCCCCCTTTACATCAGGAGTCCCCCCTTTACATCAGGAGTCTCCACCAACCGAGTCCCCCCCTTACATCAGGCATCCCCACCAGCCGAGTCCCTCCCTTACATTAGGAGTCCCCCCCTTACATTAGGAGTCCCCCCCTTACATTAGGAGTCCCCCCCTTACATTAGGAGTCCCCCCGTACATTAGGAGTCCCCACCAGCCGAGTCCCCCCCTTACATTAGGAGTCCCCCCCTTACATTAGGAGTCCCCCACCAGCCGAGTCCCCCCCTTACATTAGGAGTCCCCCACCAGCCGAGTCCCCCCCTTACATTAGGATTCCCCACCAGCCGAGTCCCCCCCTTACATTAGGATTCCCCACCAGCCGAGTCCCCCCCTTACATTAGGATTCCCCCCTTACATCAGCCGAGTCCCCCACCAGCCGAGTCCCCCCCTTACATCAGGCTTCCCCCACCAGCATAGACTCTCTCCGGTCTTCAAGAAAATGGCGGCCGGCTGAGACATTGTCTCTGCCCGGCCGCGGACCTCTAGCGGTGGCGACGGCGCTCTTCAAGAAAATGGCGGCCGGCGGAGACATTGTCTCTGCCTGGCCGTCTAGCAATGTAAAAAAAAAAAAAATCGCATGAGAGAGATCCCCCTGCTGACGGGGGCCGCCGCGCGGGCCACATCACAAGGCCTGGCGGGCCGGATTTGGCCCGCGGGCCTTGTGTTTGCCACCCCTGCCTTAGAGGATATTTCTGTTAAATTACTTACTTTAAAAACAATTTTTTTTTAGTAGCAGATACCTCCGCTCGTAGGGTTAGCGAGTTACAGGCTTTATCAGTAAGGGAACCATTTCTCACAATTTTTGAGGATCGTTTTGTGTTAAAAACAGATCCAGGATTTTTACCTAAAGTGGCTAGTACATTCCACAGATCACAGGATATTATACTGCCATCCTTTTGTAGTTCACCTCAGGGTGACCAGGAGAAGAAATTTAGTTATTTAGATGTGAGAAGATCTCTTCTCGTCTATTTGGAGGTCACCAGGACCTTCAGGAAGACGGACGCCTTATTTGTCCTTTTTTTCAGGCACCCACAAGGGTAAGAGTGCATCTAAAGCCACTTTGGCTAGATGGATTAAGCAGGCCATCTCAGAGGCTTATAGAATTAGAGAAGTTCCTACACCTTTTATTACGGCGCATTCAACGAGAGCTTTGTCTACGACTTGGGCTGAGAGGGCTGGTGCTTCACCGGATCAAATCTGCAAAGCTGCCACATGGTCCAGTTATTCGACCTTCATCAAGCATTACCGCCTGGATCTGCTATCTGCTCAAGAACAGGCGTTTGGTCGAAAGGTCCTTCAGGCAGTTGTCCCACCCTAGACTGGTAAGTTCTGTCTCATCGTCTCATGAGCTGTCCTGAAAGACGCTTGGGAGAAAAGATTAGTTAGGCTTACCGGTAACTCCTTTTCTGAGAGTCTTCCAGGACAGCCGGATTCCCACCCGGTTTTATATGGAAGTTATGTGTTCTATGCATATGTTTTTCAGGGAAGTCCTACGGTTCTCGAGAAGACTGGCATGGGGCCTGAAGGACCGCCCTTTTATCCGGTGGGGGTTAACGTGTTTCCTGTCCTGGTAGGAGGAGCCCTAGGTCTCATGGGCTGTCCGGGAAGACTCTCAGAAAAGGAGTTACCGGTAAGCCTAACTTTTTTTCAGCACGTCGTTGTGTTCTACGTCACCGCGTTCTGGTCTGATCGGATTTTTGGTCCGATGGTGTGTACACACATCAGACCATCAGACCACTTCAGCCTGGTCCGATGAAAACGGTCCGTCGGACTAGGACGTCTCCTAAAGAGGATTCAGACGCGGGATCGGAGTGCCGCCAGTGCAGAGCTTGCTCAGGAATGGCAGCAGGTAGGTGTGAGCGCATCTGCACGCACAGTGAGGCGAAGACTTTTGGAAGATGGCCTGGTGTCAAGAAGGGCAGCAAAGAAGCCACTTCTCTCCAAAAAAAACATCAGGGACAGATTGATCTTCTGCAGAAAATGGAATGGACTGGGGCAAAGTCATATTCTCAGAGGAAGCCTCTCTCCGATTGTTTGGGGCATCAGGAAAAAGGCTTGTTCGGAGAAGAAAAGGTGAGCGCTACCATCAGTCCTGCGTCATGCCAACAGTAAAGCATCCTGAGACCATTCATGTGTGGGGTTGCTTCTCATCCAAGGGAGTGGGCTTACTCACAATTTTGCCTAAAAACACAGCCATGAATAAAGGTACCAAAACACCCTCCAACAGCAACTTCTTCCAACAACAGTTTGGTGAAGAACAATGCATTTTCCAGCACGATGGAGCACCGTGCCATAAGGCAAAAGTGATAACCAAGTGGCTCGGGGACCAAAACGTTCACATTTTTGGTCCATGGCCTGGAAACTCCCCAGATCTTAATCCCATTGAGAACTTGTGGTCAATCCTCAAGAGGCGGGAGGACAAACAAAAACCCACTAATTCTGACAAACTCCAAGAAGTGATTATGAAAGAATGGGTTGCTATCAGTCAGGAATTGGCCCAGAAATTGATTGAGAGCATGCCCAGTCGAATTGCAGAGGTCCTGAAAAAGAAGGACCAACACTGCAAATACTGACTCTTTGCATAAATGTCATGTAATTGTCGATAAAAGCCTTTGAAACGTATGAAGTGTGTGTAATTATATTTCACTACATCACAGAAACAACTGAAACAAAGATCTAAACGCAGTTTAGCAGCAAACTTTGTGAAAACTAATATTTGTGTGATTCTCAAAACTTTTGGCCACAACTGTATACTGTCTGTGCATCATTTCGGCTGCTAGGCCATGTGAGAGGGGTCTATCCGAGTGAGCAATACCCACTCAGGAGTGAGTGGTGAACATTGGAACTTTGAATACTTTTTGTGCTTTCTGTACTGCGTACCTGAACCTTCCCCTTCTCTCTATACTCTCTGCTTCCTTACAAGTTTTATGCATCATAAATAAAGCCTAACAGCTGAAGGTTTTACATCTTGTGTGGACAATACAATTTTCTACAGACTTGCTCACATGGACAACGAACTTAGAGGTAACGTGTAAAACTCAAATCTAAACCAGGAGCTCCTCAGGGGGTAGTGCTCTATCTATCTATATATAAAAAAAAATATTCCAACTTGCTTGTTATATGAAACCGCTTTAAAGAGAAATTTGTCAACTGTGTCCATTCACACATAGGAGTTTTTGGAGGCAGAAAAAAAGACAGCCAGTGCGCTTAGGAACCTAGGTGTTACGGCAGCAAAAAGGCTTGATGCGCCTAAATGCACGTTTAGTGCTTGAGCATTTAATTTCAATTACTACAATAAAATTGTTTTTCTGAAATAAAGGCCTAAGTGCTTGAAGCACCTAAATGCGTTACATGCAGGGTTTTTTTCTGCCAAAATGCTGCTGCTGGGAGAAAAGAAGTCTAGAAGAGTTAAGAAAACATTTTGTATGTGAGGCCTTACTTGGATGTTCTTGCCTGTCTTGAAGAAATGTATCCCTGTACTATAAGGCTCGGTTCACATGTATGAGAATCGTATTAGTTTTGATTTGCATAACATGTGAGTCAGACCTGCTTTCAATGCCAATGGTGGTAAAGAGAGTCCCGGAGCTAAAAGGGAACCAGTAAGAGGAGGGACGGCATGAGAGGGGTGGACCACTGGGGAACTTGGTGTAGTCAGGGGGTGGCCGTTTTAAGGCAGGGTAGGAAGAGAGGTGCCACTTTAAGGGGAGGGGAGGTTAGCCTGGAATAGGAGGGGCTGGCCACTATACTCGGTGAGAGAGAAGATCTGGAAGGGGGAGTATGTGGAGATCTTCGCATTGCTACCCCTGGAGAAGTTCAATCTAGACAGATTGAAGCCGGAGGAAGGTAGGAAGGAGGACGAGGAGAAGCGGTGTTATCGATTGCTTCCTCGCACATTTACCAATTGGCTGCACGCCTTTTCGATTCTGGCATGCATGGTCGGGGAAAAACACCCTGAGCATTGCTCGGGTTTGTTCATTTACCAGGAGTCTATTTTGTGAGGCTCAGTGTACGTACGGGGGCACGGTGTGGCTGCGTTACGATGAGCAGTTCAGGCAGAGGATGGCCACGAGACCGACGCTTCGCTGGGATCACAAGGACATCGTGTTGTGGACAAAGATTATGACGGCGGCGAGGGTTCCGGGTCAGTTTTTTCAGGGGGGGGTCGGAGGTGCCTCGGCCTCGGGACAGCCGACCGAAAAGCGTCGGGGCTATTGCTGACAATTTGAAGTCCGCCTTCTTGCATCCTTCAGTGGTGGCTGACAAGCTCGCTAAGGAGGTGCAATTGGGGCGGATGGCCGGGCCTTTTCCGGCGGTTCCTCTGAAGGACTTGGTTTCTCCTTTGGGAGTAATCCCTAAGAAGGAGCCGCTCAAGTTTCGCCTGATCCATCACCTTTCCTTCTTGAAAGGAGGTTGGGTGAATGAAGCTATTGCTCCGGAGGAGTGTTTGGTTTTGTACACTTCTTTCGACGCAGCGGTGTCGTGGGTACGAAAGTGCGGACAAGGAGTGCTCATGGCAAAGGCGGATGTGGAATCGGCCTTTCGACTGCTCCTGGTTCACCCGGACAGCTTTCGTTTTCTGGGCTGCACCTGGGATGGAGCATACTATGTGGATCGTTGTTTGCCCATGGGTTGTTCCATCTCTTGTGCCTTGTTCGAAACTTTCAGTTCCTTTTTGGAGTGGACAGTGCGGGATTCGTCGGGGCTCAGTTCCATTGTCCATTAACTGGACGACTTCTTGTGTGTGGGCCCTGCAAAGTCGAATGCTTGCTCGGTGCTCTTAGGGACGTTGCAGTATGTGGCGGAGCGTTTCGGGGTCCCTAGGGCCCTACGTCGTCCATTGTCTTTTTGGGGATTGAGCTAGACTCCGTACGGATGGAGTGTAGGTTACCAGTTGACAAATTGGAGGGGCTGAAGGCGGAGTTGCGAGGTGTTATTGGGTTGCGCACGATTCAGCTACGCAAAACTGTAGTCCCTGTTAGGGAAGTTGAATTTTGCGTGCAGGATAATTCCTATGGGCCGGGTTTTCTGCCGCAGACTGTCGGCAGCGACGGCTGGGGTGCGAGCTCCGATTAATTTTGTGACTCTGAAGGGTGAACACAGGGAGGATTTGAGAGTGTGGCACAAATTCTTGGAGTCCTTCAACGGGAGGGCGTTGTGGATGTTGCCAGTAGAAGAAATGGCCATAGAAGAAGTACTGGCAATCTTGCCAGTAGAAGAAATGGTCATAGAAGAAGTACTGGCAATCTTGCCAGTAGAAGAAATGGAAGCCATAGGCTCATCATGTGACAGGAAGATCCTCCTGCTGGTCTATAAATGGCTGCCACTGTCTGATCCAAATTGCTGGATTGTCGTCAGCCTTCCTGAGTTCCTGAGTCTCTGTATTATTACTGTTTGGATTTCCTGTTGTGACCCGGCTTGTTCCTGACCTGTCTGATCCGATCGCCTGGTTGACCCCCTGGCTTGCTTTACTGACTTGTTACCTTCTCCAGCACCTGATCACGGCTTGTTTCACGGACTTCGCTTCAGTTATCTGTTCCTGCCTGTTTTCCAACACCAGATCTTAGCTTGTCTCCATTCCTGCAAACCTGCATCTCCTGCCTGGATCCACAGTGTTTGATCCCCAGCCGGCTTCCACTGTTGCTCCTTGTGCACACCTTGCCAAGTATTACCAAGGACTTCTAGAGACTGCAGCCCAGCGGTGTTTACTGTATTCTCCAGCATTCTTCAGACACTCACCAGCTCTCTCTTCTGGATCCTTTTGGCAACCTGTGCTTCTCTGGGCACTACACCCTCTGTACCCAACCTCAGGGGTGTACTGCACTTAGCCGCAAGGGGAGCCCTCTCGGCATTTCGGCCTCCAACCAGGTACGTCACAGTACAATCCAGCCATGACTGAGGCCGACAGAGGTGCTCCCCTGCTCGAGATGATGTGCCAACAAGTCACCACCCTTACACAAGCCATCCAGAAACTCCAGGATGGTTACGTTTATTTGAAAGATCGGCTGCAGCATTTGCCTATCGCTCCAGCCTTGGTGGACTCCAGCTCATCTTCCACTAACACAGCATCAGCTTCCCTGCCTCAAGAATCTGCCAACCCGACCCATACAGTGATGATGCCTTCTCCTGAACCACGGGTACCAACACCCGAACGATTCTTCGGTGACCGAAATAAGTTTCGGGCTTTTAAAAATGCGTGCCTGCTGTACCTGGCCCTCCAGCCTAGAACTTTTTCCTCAGAGTTTGTGAAAGTAGGATTCATAATTTCCCTACTATCCGAGGAACCCCAAGCTTGGGCTCATAACCTACTAGAACAAAAGAGCCCGGCCTTGAACACTATGGACACTTTTTTTGAGGCTATGACTCTTTTGTATGATGACCCCCAGCGTATGGCCTCCGCTGAATCTGCCTTAGTCGCCTTACGGCAAGGAGAACGCCCAGTGGAGGACTATACAGCGGAATTCCGCAGATGGTCCACTGATACTAGCTGGAATGAAGCAGCACTCAGGTTTCAATATCGCCAAGGACTATCTGAGACCCTTAAAGACGAACTAGCCCGAGTTGCTGTTCCAGGCACTCTTGATGAACTTGTCCACCTAGCCATTCTGCTTGACAGGCGCCTGCGGGAGCGGCGGTCAGAACGCGCTCAAACCTTCCAGCCTACCAAGAGGCCACCCAGGTCTCCACCTGCTGTTGAACCCACGCCTGCCTGTTCTGCAGGTCTCCAAAGAGATTCAAAGCAAGCTGGCCTGGTCCGTTCTCCCCTTACCTTTGATGAGAGACAACGCCGTCGGCGGGCCTATCTCTGCCTGTACTGCGGAGGGCTGGACATTTTTTACGCAGCTGCCCCATAAGACCCAGTAAAGCCTACCCACCAAGTTCCACTTATCTGCAAGTCTCTGTATCCTCCCATTCTTACCTCGCTTATTCCATCTCCTTTCAAGTGGCAGGAAGGGAGGTTCGACTGCTCCTCCCCCCTAGCTAGAGACTGCTCAGTCAGTCAGTCAGTGACAGTGGGAGAGTAGGACGCTCCGGCCTCCCGCACGAGTCGCTCTCGCCAGGGACCAGTCAGCCAGACAGTCAGGCAGGCTCCCTCCACCCCTCCAGGGACTCATTAGGCTTCCCCTGACTTGCTTGATCCCCGCTGGCTCCCTCCTTCATCCCTTCGCCAGGGAGCCAAGCAGGTAAGCCACACACAGCTGTCCTTTTCAGGACAAGCTGAGGCAGCTTTTCCAACCCCCCCACAGCTCTCCCTCTTTCATCCGTACCCCCATACTACCCCCCCCCCACTCAGTGCTACCCCCCCAGTGCTATCCCCGCAATTCCACGCCATTCGGGCGTTTTTTTACACTTCCGCGCCGGCCTGTGAGGATTCGCGGCAGCCGCGATTTAGGAAAGGCCGCGGCTTCACCTGCGGCCTAGCGGCGCACCGCTCCTCACGCCCGGCAATCGGCAGCAAAATCACCTCAACGGCCCAGAAAGCCTCCTCCTACCCCAGCAAACCCCCCCTCTCCTCCCAGCTATTCTTCCCGGCCCCCCAGGCAGCACCGATCCACTTAATTAGG
Source organism: Rana kukunoris (assembly GCA_029574335.1). Taxonomy (NCBI): domain Eukaryota; kingdom Metazoa; phylum Chordata; class Amphibia; order Anura; family Ranidae; genus Rana; species Rana kukunoris. Next base: position 169,296,969 of record CM056059.1, read on the forward strand.
TGGACCCCAGCCTGGATCCTGCTGCCTGGTCGGCGGCCATCTTGGTACACCCAGCCCCAATCCCCTTTCCTTTACACTATTAGGACTTGATCCAGGGTTCGCCGATCGCCTCTTAAGGGGTCAGGAAGGAATTTTTTCCCCGCCGTAGCACATTGGCATTGCAAGGCCAGGGTTTTTTGCCTTCCTCTGGACCAAGCCTGGGTGGAGGATTCAGTCACTTCTTGAAAATCCTCCACTCCCCCCCCCCCCCCCCGGTATATGGCGACCATGGTCAATCTGCAATACACGGCAGAGACCATTTGGGACTTGAAGCAATATGCCGCATTTTTACCAGCCATTTCCAAAAAAAAACTAAAAATTCTGCGCCTTTTGAGAAACGATCGGAGATCGACTATCAAACATCACAGCCGCCTACCCCAGCCTAAGCACATATCATGTGCGTTGATCAACACCAGATCGGCAGTAAAACATCGATTAGAAATCCATGATTTCATTCTACAATACGATTTAGACTGCCTCTTTATTACAGAGAGCTGGCTCACAGCCGACTGTAACACCATTTTAGGAGAAATGGTGCCAGAAACCTACCGTATTATAACGGAAAACAGACTAGGGCAAAGAGGAGGAGGCCTGGCGGTGATCCACAAGTCCCATCTTACGATCATTAAACCAGTCCTTCAAAACCCTCTTCCATTCATGGAAACCCTTACGCTGAAGCTGGAAATAAACTCCCAGGAGACCGTACAGATTTTGCTCTGCTATAGACCACCCGGCCCAAAATCGCAGCTTTTACTATCATTGACGGACTTCATCTCTACCTATACCCTTAACAGCAAACACCTTTTGCTGCTCGGGGATTTTAATCTTTGGGCCAATTCATCACAAGACCCCATTGCCGACGCCTGCATTGAACATCTAGGAGGATTAGGGCTACAGCAATTAGTATGTGGGCCCACACATACTTCAGGTCACACCCTCGATCTTATTTTCAGGCAAAATCTGGAAATAAAAATCTTGGAAAAGGAACTATTGCCATGGACAGACCACCATGCAATTAAATTCATTATTTCCGATTTCCCTCCCTTAACAAAAACATCAAAACCAGTGACAACACACTGGACTAGATGTCAGAAGAAGCTCCATTCGGAACTCTTCAAAACCACGTTAAGGAATAAAATAAAAACAATTCAGCCGAACCAAACGGCTGTAGAAACACTGGATGCCATAAACACAGCCCTATTACAGTCAGCTGACTTAATAGCGCCGAAACATAAAACCTGCATCCGAAAAAATACCTCCAGCTGGTTCAACAACCAATTGGCGTTATTAAAACAAGAGCGTAGAAGGGCGGAAGCCGCCTGGAAGAGAAGCTCTTCAGAGGCGAACCTCTCCATCTACAAGGCATCAACCAGGAAATACCACAAAGAAATTTTCAAAGCCAAAAAAAATTATTTTTCCGAGGCTATCAACAGCGCCCTAAATCGCCCCCGCGAGCTCTTCAGATTGGTCAATCAGACCATGAATCCAAGATGTCTAGAAGCCCCCAACTCTGACACCCAAGAATTTTGCGATGAATTGTCGGATTACTTCATTAATAAAATTGAGGCAATCCGGGAAAGCATTCAGCAGAACCAAACCCCCCCCAATCCCTCCCGTAATCTTTCACACAGCACCATCAATATTTCGCCACAATCAGGTAAGTTCACCCTGGAACCCATTACTATACAGGCCACAAAGATTATCATTGATTCTTTGCGTAACGGCACAGCGCCAAATGATATCATCCCCACTAAACTGCTGAAGGAATGCGCCGACATCCTGGCACCTCCGATCACGCAGCTTATAAATCAATCTTTCAAGGAAGGCATAGTGCCCTCCCAGTTGAAAGAGGGCATAATTCAACCCATTCTGAAAAAACATACCCTTGACCCCAAGGACCCAACTCACCGCCGTCCCATAACAGGCCTAAATGTCCTCTCAAAGGTAATGGAGAAAGTAGTGGTACAACAGCTGCAACAGCATCTAGATACCCAAAACCTACTAGATCCATACCAATCTGGCTTCCGTCCTGGACACGGGACGGAAACAGCACTGCTCAAAATATGGGACGACGCCCTCGAGGCCGCAGACGAAGGCGAATCCTGTCTCCTGGTCCTGTTGGACCTAAGCGCAGCCTTCGATACTGTAGACCATAAGCTATTACTGACTCGACTAGTCGAAGTAGCCAGAGTCGCAGAAAGCAACTTATCTTGGTTCTCCTCTTTTTTGGAAAACCGATCGCAAACTGTGAAGTTGGGATCTTTCACTTCCGAGAAACGCACAGTATCGTGCGGAGTCCCCCAAGGATCGCCTCTGTCGCCGGTGTTATTCAACATCTATCTTCGTCCCCTTTTTGAAATAATTAGCAGCCAAAAACTGCTTTATCACTCATATGCAGACGATACGCAACTGTATTTCCGCATATGCAATAAAAAGGATCATCACCTCAATCTAGAGACATGCCTCTCTTTGATAGAGAACTGGATGACAAAGAGTTACCTAAAACTCAACGGAGCAAAAACAGAACTTCTACTGTTTCACGCCAAGCGCACGAATCACCCGGGGACAACTTGGATACCCCCGCCCATTTTGGGCAAAATCATCACCCCTAGCACCAAAGTCAAAAGTCTTGGGGTCATCTTTGACTCCTACATGACAATGGATGCACAAATAGGGTCTGTAGTCAGCGGATCTCACCATCTGCTACGCCTACTACGCAGACTTACTCCTTTCATCCCCAAAGAAGACGTACCAGTCGTGGTGGGAGCAATTGTGAATTCAAGATTAGACTATGCAAATGCTCTTTACCTCGGACTCCCCAAGTACCAAATCGCTCGTCTTCAAGTCATGCAAAATACGGCCGCTAGACTTGTGACTGGAAAAAAACCATGGGAATCAATCTCACCTTCTCTGAGATCCCTTCACTGGTTGCCAGTAAAAGACAGAATTGTTTTTAAAACTCTCTGCCTAACGCATAGATGTATTCATGGGAATGCCCCCCATTATCTATGTGAAAAAATAAAAGCTCACAATCCCAATCGCGTTCTGCGATCCACCAATCAAAATCTGCTCCAGATTCCGAAAGCCAACTTTAAGTCCAAAGGAGAAAGAAGATTCGCGCTCCAAGGTCCCAGACTATGGAACGCTTTACCGACCAGTATTCGGTTGGAGGAGAACCACCTCGCATTCAGGAGAAAGATCAAGACTCATCTCTTTTGATTTCAAAAGAGAAAGGAACAACAAGCGCCCAGAGGCGATTAAATTCGCATGTGTTGCGCTATACAAGTTTTTCATTCATTCATTCATTCATCAGCAATTATCGACTCCGGGGCATGTAGTTGCTTTATGGACTTATCTCTGGCCATGAAACTTGGTGTGCCCCTTTATGAGAAAAAACAAAGACTGGAAGTTCTATTGGCCGATGGTTCCTTGCCCAGTTCTGGACTTGTCTCCCGTGAAACCATACCCATCTTCACTACTACTGATACCGGCCACCAAGAACTTATCCGTTTTGACATTTTATGTTCTCCTATGTTTCCCATCATCTTGGGAATTCCGTGGCTACAGGCACATAACCCACAAATCAACTGGGCCAAGAAGGAAATCTCTTTTTCTTCAGACTATTGCTTGCAACATTGTTTTCCTCCCAGTTCCAGTAAGCCTGCTAGCTGTCTGGCCATGCAAACTTCTCCTGATAACCTCCTGCTTGTCCCTTCCGCTTATCATGAGTTCATAGACGTTTTTGACAAGAAAAAGGCCGATGTCCTCCCACCTCACCGACCTTATGATTGTCCGATTGAACTGCTTCCAGGGGCTGAGATCCCATTCGGACGAATCTTTCCTCTATCTGAGAACGAGCTGGAAGCCTTACGTTTATATATTGATGAGAGTCTTGAAAAGGGGTTTATCCGACGCTCTTCTTCTCCTGCTGGAGCAGGTATTTTCTTTGTGGAGAAGGACGGCACATTACGGCCATGTGTAGACTACAGAGACATCAATAAAATTACCGTAAAAAATCAATACCCTCTCCCTCTTGTTCCTGAACTCTTTCAAAGGTTCCGAACCGCCCGTATCTTCACTAAATTAGATCTAAGGGGTGCCTACAATCTTGTCCGCATCCGCCAGGGAGACGAGTGGAAGACAGCATTCCGGACGAGGTTCGGCCACTTCGAATACCTTGTGATGCCGTTCGGATTATGCAATGCGCCAGCCACGTTCCAGCATCTAGTGAACGATATCTTCCGGGAATTCCTTGACTACTTTGTAATTGTATACCTTGATGATATCCTTATCTTTTCTGCCTCTTTGTAACTTCACCGAACCTACGTAAAGAAAGTACTCCTAACCCTGAGAAAACATGGCCTATATGTCAAAGCAGACAAATGTGATTTTGAAAAGACATCTATTCAATTTCTGGGTCTTATCATCTCCACAGAAGGAATTGCAATGGACCCAAAGAAGGTGGAAGCAATACTTAACTGGCCAGCTCCCTCGGACAAGAAGGGTGTCCAGCGCTTCATAGGGTTCTCCAATTTTTACAGGAAATTTGTGAAGGGTTTCTCCACCACCATAGCACCCATCACCCAATTGACCCATCAGACGACCCGGTTCCAGTGGTCCCTAGAAGCTCAGGCAGCCTTTGATAAATTAAAAGATCTGTTCACGTCTGCATCTATTCTACAGCACCCGGATCCAACCCTGCCCTACGTTTTGGAAGTAGACGCCTCTGAAGTAGCTACAGGGGCAATCCTGTCCCAACGGCAAGGACCCAAGGCTCTCCTTCACCCCATTGCTTTCTTTTCCCGAAAGATGAGCCCACCAGAGAGAAATTATGATGTTGGGGATCGAGAACTATTGGCCATTAAATCTGCCTTAGAAGAATGGAGATACTTATTGGAGGGTGCCGCTCATCCCATTATGATTTTTACAGACCATAAGAACCTGGAGTACCTCAGGACAGCCAAACGTTTAAGACCCCGGCAAGCCCGATGGGCTTTATTTTTCTCCAGGTTCAATTTTCATCTTACATATCGCCCAGGTTCCAAGAATGGGAAAGCGGATGCACTCTCTCGAATGTTTCCAAACACCCCTGAAACAACAGAGCCAAGTACGATCCTTTCCGCTCAAAATTTTTTACTCATCCAACCTGACTTAAAGACTTTGATTAAACAAGCCTCAACCCAGTGCCCTGACCCAGAAATGTCCTCATTGAGAAGCCAAGATGGATTTTTATGGCACCAGGACAAGATTTTTGTTCCCCAATCAGTTAGGCCGCGTACACACGAGGGGATATGTCCGCTGAAAACGGTCCGATGGACCGTTTCAGCAGACATCTCCGCTCGTGTGTATGGGCTAGCGGACAGATTTGTCCACCCGACAGATTTCAAAGCAAGCTTTGAAATCTATCCGGTGGGAATCTGTCCGCCCGACATGTCTGCTGGTTAGTACACTTACCAGCAGACATGTCGGCTCCCACCGCCGCCGCGCCGCTGCCGAATGGATTCGGCGCATGCGCGGAAGTGTTTTACTTCCTGGTGCGGTGACGTAGCGGTGACGCGGCGGCGTCAACGTCACCGCCGCGTCATCGCCACGTCACCGCGCCGTCCGGCGGCGGGGAATTTGATCCGATGGTGTGTACACGCCATCGGATCAAACTCCCGATCGGACATATCCGATGGAAATGGTCCGCGGACCGTTTTCATCGGATATATCCGATCGTGTGTATGGGGCCTTAGACTCCAAGTCCTAAAGATGTCACATGATCACAAACTTGCCGGACATTTTGGAATACGAAGAACCACGGAACTTGTTCAGCGCTCTTTTTGGTGGGCCAGCCTAAAACAGGACTGTAGAAAATATGTTAACTCCTGCACCACGTGCCAGCGCAATAAGGGTTCCAATGCAGTGGCGGAATTTTCATAGGTGCCGCAGTCGCAGTTGCGACTGGGCCCTGTGGTTAAGCCAAGTCGGGGGGGCCCGCCCCCGCCCCGCCTGCCGCCTGTCAGTTTGAGGAGAGGAGCCGTTCTGCCGCTGGATCGGGTGCCGACAAGGCACTGGCAGTGGATGCAGGGACGGCATCACAGCAACCCCCCTAAGACCTGGCATCTCCCCCTGCACCTCTGGCTGGCCGTTTAGAGTGCAGTGGGGAGATGTGGTAGGAGATGGAAGATCGGCAGGCGGCAGCTCTATGGTGCCTGTGTGGGCAGGTCTCCCTGGGGCTTGTAGTACTCGAGTCTCGAGTGTCAGTGTATACAGAGAGGGGAGGGGCCTCTGACCCGGCCAGGTATCAGTTTCACTTTCTCTCTGCTTGCACACTGTTGTTGATGCCGGGTCAGAGACCCCTCCCCCTCTGCTGTATACATGAATCGGAGAACTACAAGCCCCAGTGAGATCCCCCTGCCTGTGGACACCATAGAGCTGCAGATCGCCACCTCCACCAGCCAGGTACAGGGGAACTTTTGCAAGGGGGAGTCAGCTGTTTGGGGACCCTGATGTAAGAGGGGGGGCCTCTGGGGACACTAATGTAAGGAAGGGGGCCTCTGGGGACACTAATGTAAGAGAGGGAGGCTTCTGGGGACACTAATGTAAGGAAGGGGGCCTCTGGGGACACGAATGTAAGAGAGGGGGGGCTTCTGGGGACACTAATTGAAAGGGGGGCTTCTGGGGACACTAATTGAAAGGGGGGCTTCTGGGGACACTAATTGAAAGGGGGGCTTCTGGGCACACTAATGTAAGGGGGGGTGCTTCTGGGGACACTAATGTAAGAGAGGGGGGGCTTCTGGGGACACTAATGTAAGAGGGGGGGCTTCTGGGGACACTAATGTAAGAGGGGGGGCTTCTGGGGACACTAATGTAAGGAAGGGGGCCTCTGGGGACACTAATGTAAGAGGGGGGCTCTCTGGGGGTCCTGATGTAGGGGGAAACTCTCTGGGGACCCTGATGTAGGGGGAGACTCTCTGGGGACACTAATGTAAGAGGGGAGGCTCTCTGGGGACCCTGGTGTAAGGGGGGCTCTCTTGGAATCCTGATGTAGGGGGAGACTCTCTGGGGACCCTAATGTAGGGGGAGACTCTCTGGGGACCCTGATGTAAGGGGAGACTCTCTGGGGACCCTGATGTAAGGGGAGACTCTCTGGGGACCCTGATGTAGGGGGAGACTCTCTGGGGACCCTGGTGTAAGGGGAGACTCTCTGGGGACCCTGGTGTAAGGGGGGCTCTCTGGTGACCCTTATGTAAGGGGAGACTCTCTGGGGACCCTGTTGTAAGGTGGGGTTCTCTGGGGACACTAATGTAAGAGGGGAGACTCTCTGGGGACACTAATGTAAGAGGGGAGGCTCTCTGGGGACCCTGGTGTAAGTGGGGCTCTCTGGGAATCCTGATGTAGGGGGAGACTCTCTGGGGACCCTGATGTAGGGGGAGACTCTCTGGGGACCCTGATGTAGGGGGAGACTCTCTGGGGACCCTGATGTAGGGGGAGACTCTCTGGGGACCCTGATGTAGGGGGAGACTCTCTGGGGACCCTGATGTAGGGGGAGACTCTCTGGGGACCCTGATGTAGGGGGAGACTCTCTGGGGACCCTGATGTAGGGGGAGACTCTCTGGGGACCCTGGTGTAGGGGGAGACTTTCTGGAGACCCTGATGTAGGGATAGACTCTCAGGGGGCCCTAATGTATGGGGAGACTCTCTGGGGTCCTAATGTATGGGGAGACTCTCTGGGGGCCCTGATGTAGGGGGAGACTCTCTGGGGACCCTGTTGTAAGGTGGGGTTCTCTGGGGACACTAATGTAAGAGGGGAGACTCTCTGGGGACCCTCATGTAGGGGGAGACTCTCTGGGGACCCTGGTGTTAGGGGTGCTCTCTGGGAATCCTGATGTAGGGGAAGACTCTCTGGGGACCCTGATGTAGGGGGAGACTCTCTGGGGACCCTGATGTAGGGGGAGACTCTCTGGGGACCCTGATGTAGGGGGAGACTCTCTGGGGACCCTGATGTAGGGGGAGACTCTCTGGGGACCCTGATGTAGGGGGAGACTCTCTGGGGACCCTGATGTAGGGGGAGACTCTCTGGGGACCCTGATATAGGGGGAGACTCTCTGGGGACCCTGGTGTAGGGGGGGCTCTCTGGGGATCCTGATGTAGGGGGAGACTCTCTGGGGGCCCTAATGTATGGGGAGACTCTCTGGGGGCCCTAATGTATGGGGAGACTCTCTGGGGCCCTGATTTAGGGACTCTCTGAGGACCCTGTTTTAAATTGGGGTTCTCTGGGGAGACTTTCTGGGGACACTAATGTAAGAGGGGAGACTCTCTGGGGACCCTGATGTAGGGGGAGACTCTCTGGGGACCCTGATGTAGGGGGAGACTCTCTGGGGACCCTGATGTAGGGGGAGACTCTCTGGGGACCCTGATGTAGGGGGAGACTCTCTGGGGACCCTGATGTAGGGGGAGACTCTCTGGGGACCCTGATGTAGGGGGAGACTTTCTGGGGACCCTGATGTAGGGGGAGACTCTCTGGGGGCCCTAATGTATGGGGACACTCTCTGGGGTCCTAATGTATGGGGAGACTCTCTGGGGGCCCTGATGTAGGGGGAGACTCTCTGGGGACCCTGTTGTAAGGTGGGGTTCTCTGGGGACACTAATGTAAGAGGGGAGACTCTCTGGGGACCCTGATGTAGGGGGAGACTCTCTGGGGATCCTGGTGTTAGAGGTGCTCTCTGGGAATCCTGATGTAGGGGAAGACTCTCTGGGGACCCTGATGTAGGGGGAGACTCTCTGGGGACCCTGATGTAGGGGGAGACTCTCTGGGGACCCTGATGTAGGGGGAGACTCTCTGGGGACCCTGATGTAGGGGGAGACTCTCTGGGGACCCTGATGTAGGGGGAGACTCTCTGGGGACCCTGGTGTAGGGGGAGACTCTCTGGGGACCCTGGTGTAGGGGGGGCTCTCTGGGGATCCTGATGTAGGGGGAGACTCTATGGGGGCCCTAATGTATGGGGAGACTCTCTGGGGGCCCTAATGTATGGGGAGACTCTCTGGGGACACTACTGTGAGGGGCAGGCTCTCTGGGGACACTAATGTAAGGGAGGCTCTCTGGGGACACTAATGTAAGAGGGGAGGCTCTCTGGGGACCCTGATGTAAGTAGGGACTTTCTTGGGACACTAATGTAGGAGGGGAGACTCTCTGGGGACACTAATGTAAGAGGTGGAGGCTCTCTGGGGACCCTGATGTAAGGGGGGCTCTCTGAGAAGTCCCCTATGTGATGGTGTGTGTGTGGGGGGGTGGCATTGAAGGACCTGGCCTTGGGGCAGCAAAGGGAATAAATCTGGGCCTGGGCAGAGGCAGCGCTGAGACTGGGGGCTGACACCAATGAGAGAAGGCGGGGGAGGAGCTTTCCTCTCCGCGTGGAGTACCTATGCCGTCTACCTATGAGACAAGAAGGCTCAAGTTCCACTGCTGGTACTTGAGGGGGGGTGGTAGCGGTGATACTAGAGCGGAGTGGTAGTGGTGATACATGAGGGGGGTGGTGCCGGTGGTACTTGAGGGGGGTGGCAGTGGTGATGCCATCCTCTCCCGCCACCACCCGTGCCTCTTACTGATCCCATCCCCCTACAGCCGCACCACTGATCTCATCCCTATCCCCCTATTACTTTTACAACAGAGGTGGTGGGGGGATAGTGATGAGATCAGTGGTGCGGCTGAGATAGTGAGAGGCACAGGTGGTGGTGGGAGAGGATGGCACTGCCACTGCAGCCACCCCCCTCATGTGAAATCAGAAAGAGAATTGTTTTACTTTGTTGTACAGTGTAAAAAAAATAAGTATCAAAATCAGTCTTTTCGGGGGGGCCCTTCAGGATTTCTTGCACCGGGGCCCTGAAGTCTCTAGTTACGCCTCTGTTCCAATGCCAAACCATGGGGACTTTTGAGGCCACTACCCATCCCTGAACAACCTTGGAAAGAAATATCCATGGATTTTATAGTAGACTTGCCTCCCTCTGGGGGATGCACCACCATCATGGTGGTGGTAGACCGCCTTTCCAAAATGGCACATTTTCTCCCAATGATTGGCACACCGTCTGCCTCGGAGACAGCAGACATGTTCATTAAAGAGATCGTCAGATTACATGGACTACCAGATAGTATTGTCTCTGACAGAGGGGTACAATTTACCTCCAAGTTCTGGAGAGATCTCTGCAAATCTCTATCAATTGAAGTATGTCTTTCCTCAGCGTACCACCCCCAGAGCAATGGTCAAACAGAAAGGACTAACCAGACCTTAGAACCGTATCTTCGGTGCTTCTGTACTTGTTCACAGGATGACTGGATCTCCCTTCTTCCCTGCGCTGAGTTTGCATATAACAATTCTTTGCATGCAGCCATCAATCAGTCTCCTTTCTGGGCAAACTATGGATTTCACCCTTCCTTCCTTCCGAATACTATACCTGAAACATCTGCCCCCGCTGTCCAGGATCGGTTAAGGTTCATTCAAACTAACTACAAGATACTTCAGGAGGCCATGCGAAAAGCCCAAGAGGACTATAAGAGGTTTCATGATAAAAGAAGAAGAGGGAATCCTGTCTTTAAGGTTGGGGACAAGGTTTGGCTTTCTTCAGTAAACCTCAAGCTCTCATGTCCAGCCCGGAAGCTTGGACCCAAGTTCATTGGTCCCTTTGAAATTAAAAGAGAAATAAATCCAGTGGCTTTTGAGCTGGCACTACCCAATACTTACAAGATCCATCCAGTGTTCCACATCTCCCTGCTTAAGCCTGTGGTACCCAGTCCATTTCCTGGAAGAGAAGAGCCACCTCCACCTCCAGTCCTGGTAGAAGGGGAAACTGAATTTGAGGTTGAAGCCATTATGGATTGCCGGAGGAGAGATAGGCAGATCCAGTATCTCATCAAATGGAGGGGATACCCTCCCGAAGACAGTTCCTGGGAGCCTGCAAACAATGTGCATGCTCCTAGACTAGTACGGGACTTTCACAGCAGACATCCCGAAGCATCGGCCCGTTGTGGCATCCGGAGGCTGCCCCTTGGGGGGGGGGGGCACTGTCAGGGAAATGTCCGTAGAAGTACTGGCAATCTTGCCAGTAGAAGAAATGGCCATAGAAGAAGTACTGGCAATCTTGCCAGTAGAAGAAATGGCCATAGAAGAAGTACTGGCAATCTTGCCAGTAGAAGAAATGGAAGCCATAGGCTCATCATGTGACAGGAAGATCCTCCTGCTGGTCTATAAATGGCTGCCACTGTCTGATCCAAATTGCTGGATTGTCGTCAGCCTTCCTGAGTTCCTGAGTCTCTGTATTATTACTGTTTGGATTTCCTGTTGTGACCCGGCTTGTTCCTGACCTGTCTGATCCGATCCCCTGGTTGACCCCCTGGCTTGCTTTACTGACTTGTTACCTTCTCCAGCACCTGATCACGGCTTGTTTCACGGACTTCGCTTCAGTTATCTGTTCCTGCCTGTTTTCCAACACCAGATCTTAGCTTGTCTCCATTCCTGCAAACCTGCATCTCCTGCCTGGATCCACAGTGTTTGATCCCCAGCCGGCTTCCACTGTTGCTCCTTGAGCACAACTTGCCAAGTATTACCAAGGACTTTTAGAGACTGCAGCCCAGCGGTGTTTACTGTATTCTCCAGCATTCTTCAGACACTCACCAGCTCTCTCTTCTGGATCCTTTTGGCAACCTGTGCTTCTCTGGGCACTACACCCTCTGTACCCAACCTCAGGGGTGTACTGCACTTAGCCGCAAGGGGAGCACTCTCGGCATTTCGGCCTCCAACCAGGTACGTGACAGTGGGGCTACCTGGCACGCCTACTCTAAGGTATGGCGTGACTGGCAACATTTTGTTGATGGTTTGGGGATTCCACAGGTTGGGCAGGAGGCAGCCCCGGCGTTGCTGTATTTTCTTACGCTGAAAATGGAGGACGGGGTCTCGGTGTCTGTGATCGATCGGCTCTTGGCTGGCATGGCCTTTCTTTTCAAATGGCACGGCAGCAGGGATTTTACCAAGGACTGGGTGAAGCAGGCAGTGAAGGGGTATAGCAGGGAACGTTGGACGGCCGCCGCCCGGTGTCATTTGCAATGTTGCAGTGTTTTTTTCGACACCTTCAGTTGGTCTGCAGCTCGGCTTACGAGTGTGCTCTGTTCAAGGCAGTGTTTGCGCTTGCCTTTTTCGGGGCCCTTAGAATTGGTGAGTGGGTGAGTGCGTCTAGGACAGCCCATGGGGGCCTGTTGGAATTCGATGTAGAGCTTAGTGGGGATGAGGTCAAGGTTTGGGTGCACCGGTCAAAAACGGATCAAAGGGGTAAGGGCATGCGCCTAACACTGTTTCGAGTGCCTGGTGCGTCTTGGACTTGGTGGGTCCTTCTTATTGCACCAGGATGGCTCAGAACTATCCCGCTTTAAGTTTTTAGCGGTATTCCGGAAGTGTGTGTTAGCAGCGGGGTATGATCCCAAGGAGTATGCTAAACATTCGTTTAGGATAGGGGCAGCCACGGAAGCGGCTAGGGCAGGATTGGATGCAGTCAAGCGGATTGTGCGTTGGGATTCAGACCGGTTCAGACTGTACGTTCGCCCTCATTTGTTGCATGATTAGGGGATTTGGACGAGGGTTGCAGCAGGGGGAGGGCTAATCTGGGTGTTCTTTTGGGAACGATTGTTATGTTTGGTGTTCTTGTTTTCCAGATGGTGAGCCCTGTCTGGTTTGGATTTTTGGGCATTCTTATGTGTCTTGGGGGGCCAGGCGGGTTGAGATCCGGCCCACCGGGCGGCAGATGGGGTTTCCAGTCCAAGAAGTGTAGGTTCGGTGGATAGGGTTTCCGGGCATGGTGTGAAGCAGGGTGATGCCAGAGTTTATGAAGTTTACCCGTTTGGACAGGGCACCGGACGTATTAGTACTACATGTTTGGGGCAGCGACATGGGGGCCAGGTCCATGTGCCAACTGATTAGGGATATTAAGTGGGATTTATTTTTATTTTTTTCGAGATTTGTTTCCTGGGATGGTAATTGTTTGGTCAGAGATGGTGGGAAGGGTGCATTGGCGTTGGGCCTGGTCTGTAGAAAATATTAACAAGGCCCGGGTCAAGGTGAATAAGGAGGTGGGGCGCTTTGTGGTCAGGAATGGGGGCCTGGTGGTTAGGCATAGGGAGCTTGAGGTTGACACTTGGCGGTATCTGAGGAGGGATGGTGTCCACCTCAACAAGGTAGGCATTGATTTGTGGGATTTGGGCTTGCAGGAGGGAGTACAGAGGCTCCTTCGGGTGTGGAGGTGCGCGCAAGGGTAAGGCTTTTCCCTTGCGTGCGGTGGCAGTGTTTTTTGGGTTTCTCAAGAGGAAGAAAGGAGGAAGTTTCAAGAGTAACAGTTGTACCCATAGGTGATATGGGGGGATACGTGTACCTTACGGTCAACGCGGGTTGACCAGGAGGGAGTTAATGTGTTGGTCTCTGTGGACAGGTGTATTGCCTCCGAGTCCGGGGTCTACGACTGAGGCTGAAGTTAAATAGTTATTGTCCCAGTGGCCAATTGGAAGTGTGGTCTATCTGACCACCAGGAGGTTTAAAAGTTGTGTATAAGTTATTTATTGATATGGTTATTTATGTGAATTTAGTTTTGTTAAATAAATAGCCCGTAAGGCCAACTTTACTCCACACCAGTGTCAGTCGTTATTTTGGAAGGTAAAAAAGGGGGGATAGTTGTTAAAGGTAGGGGGTGGTCAATAAGGGGAAAGTCGGTCCTTAACATGTCATGCATATATGCGGGCCAGTTGTGGTGCAAATTAGAGTCCTGTGTGTTCTACCAGTCTGGTTCAGGGGCAAAAGTAAAATTTTGCACCCGAACCGCTGAATAAAAACCACTGAACTGCACAGAACCCGGCCCTGCATATATGCGAGGGCCCCTAAAACAGATTGAACAAGAAACACAAAATGGGCCCACATTGATGATGCAGAGGTGAGGTGACGGGACCACAAGCAGCCCTGAAAATGTGAGTTTGTCATAGAGCTTATAGAAAATCCCAAGGTTGTTCTGTTTCAGAGGAAAATTTTAATATTTTTTGTAATGTTTGCCTTAGAGTATTTTTACATGCTTAGCATGACCCACGTACTCGGAGAGAAGAGACTCGTAAGGCCCTGGGAACATCTACTGTTCACTGCTATGTAATTGCATTTTTCTGAAAACTGAAAAAACAAAAACAAAGAAAAAAACTGAATAAGTGTACCTGCAGATGGTACTTATGTTTGAACATCAGATATTTCTGGCAGACAATCACAAGGATTCTGTATAATTGTGCATACTCTAATACAGGGGTGCCCAACCTTTTGAAGAGCAAGGGCCACATAAGCCATTTGGTAATTGGTCGCGGGCCAAAATAAGTGGAGCGGACGGAAAACAGAATCCGTGTCCACTCTGTATATGCAGAGCGGACACGGACACAGCCCACTCTAATCTGTGGGCCCTCCCATCCAACCCAACCAGGTGGAAGGGGACAGATCCCCTTCAGTTTTTTTTAGTGGATTGGAGTGGGTGCAAATGGACACAAGTCCGTTTACATCTGCTGCTCCATAGAGATGAATAGAGGGTCTGTGTGGGTTGAAACGATCATGTGAAATGGGCCTAAGGCTGCTTTCACATGGGTTGGCAACCTGCAATCTGGGCTTGCGAACCAGCTATCCCAAAGCAGGAGGTCGTGGGCCACATCAGAGGGCTCCGCGGGCCACATGTGTATATGAACAAAAGTACTGACCAGCATAGCAGATTTTTATTTTGTTTTGATTTATTTTTTTCCCTGATCTATGCACAGTGCAAGTTTACGTAACAATGGGTTAAAACCAATATGCTGCATGTGCATCAATGCATGAATGCTTAAAAATTTGACAATTCAAGATGCTTCGTGTGCGAGAATCCCATGAGGAAACTAGACGTGTGAACAAATCGCTCAACATAGCGCACACAATAAAACAGTGGTGATCAAATACCACCAAAACAGGTTTTTCCACACACAAAAAAAAATATATTTTATCTGGGTAAAAGTGCATGACCGCGCAATTTTCCGTTAAAGCAACGCAGGGCCAAAAAGCAAAAAATAGCCCAGTCGTGAAGGGGGGGGGGGGTGAATTTTCCAGAGGTCAAGTGGTTAAACTATTTCATATGTGAATTAGGCTGTTCCCTTTTAAGTTCAGTTTTAACCATTTTTGTGCGTGTAAATTGGCGATTATGTACATTTGCACCTTCAGCTGGCACAATCAGCGTGTCTTTTTTCATTACTGCCTAGTGCTCTATTGAATTAGTGCTTTTGTCTCCTGGTGGTCCAATCCCTTCATCCGCCCTTCTGTCTAACCCAACCTGTATTATTGCTAATTGGGTGAATCAAAGCGATACGCAGCTAATCAACCCAGGACTTTTCAGGGGGGAACTTTCATACTGGGGCCTTATCGCCAACCGGGTTGTCTTTTAACAGTAATTTGGTCCTTTTAATTGCCTTGCCACATGCAATGTGCTGAGCTATTGTAGCCCAGAATCTCTAGACAGAGGCCCAGAAAGCCTCGCTTTTCATGTACAGCTCTCCCTAGAAAGCCAAGATTGAGTTTAATGAGCATCAAGTGACTGTTTTATAGTCCGCTAGCTTGTTAACATGTGACTGAGGAACGTCTTAGATTTGCCAGTTCTTTAAGGCTTTTCTGTTTAACGCTCATTGTGCACGATTATTGTGAATGATCAACACACGCTGTTATGAAGTTGCACATGAATGAGACAAGATTTTTACCTAATTTGCTGAAGCAGTAAGTTAAGCTGACCATGTTTGTTGGGAAACCGGCATTAGTAGAGGATTGAAACCAAGTTTGCATATATTTTTCTGACTTGTTATCTCTGCAGCTGTTGTGGAACCACAATTTGCAGCATGCACAATAGCAGAGAAGATGCGGGATGCACAATATAAGATATTACACACACAAATGTGAAATGTCCATGCAGGGACACACTTTTTTTTTTTTTTTGTAGATATATATACATTTTTTTTTTCTAGTTGCAAAAATGTAATACAAAACCCTTCCTTTTTTTTTTTAAACAAAAAGCAAAAAGACCATCCAGCACTCAGACCAAAGAACTTCACCCAGGGACTGTGTCACATAATAAGTTCAATGATGCAGCCCTCCTCAAACTGGACAATCTTCAGAAATCTTTCAAAACATGTACAAGAGGGCGCAGGCCGTCAGTGCATTACCTATGAAATTGATTATTGTCAAATCATAAAATGGTAATATACTCACAATAGCAGAATAAAATCAAGCTAGACCATAGCAGCAGTTAGTTGAGCATCCCCACCAACGCCACACAATGGAGAAGCTTACGTGTTTCTGAGAACAGCTCTGAGAAAGGGGGTCTGTCCCCCAATACGTGTACATGTTTTTACAAAATTTTTTTTTTTTTGTCTTGGTGTTGGTTCTAACTCAAAGGCATAATTAGAACCTTTAGGGCCCCGGTGCAAGAAACTATGAAGGGCCACTCTGACTGTTTTATCCCAGGGCCCTTTACTCCCATTGTTGGGCCCTTCATAAGCCCCGGTTTACACTACGACACAAAAAAGGTCTACTGCGGCTTGTTGTAAAAGTAATTATATATATCACACTGACATATATAACGGGGTGGGACTTTTTGATGAGACCTTGACTCAAGGGTGCATAGGTCTCCATCCCATATAGTTGAATGGAAAAAAAAAGGAACAGAATGGTGGGACTTTGTATGAAACATCACATAGGGGTGGGTTGAATCAAAAAGAAAAATAGATTTATTAAATAATATAATTGAGCAAAATACATTAAAAGAAATATGTGAAAAAAAGTGGTAATACTGCGCTGTCTATGTGAATGGCCTAGAAAAAAAATGCTAGCAACTTGAAATGTGAGATACCCACAAAAATAATACAAGAAAGGACACCATTTTGTGCAGACAAGTCCAACAGCTCTCCTGCATGTGCAAACAGAGAAAACTACAGTTTTGTGGAGACACAGTGGTGAGCGCGTGCTACAGACAGAAACAGAGCAGGTCTTCAGCCCTCAGCTTTTTTTCTTCTCCACACTGGTTTCATTACAACACGGATCATCGGTCCACTGTTGGAGAAGTCTCGGCTCTTGGATATCCTGCCACGTTAACCCCTGGCTGGGGATTAAGCCATCTGCTGTCAGAAGATCTCTAGTTGGGATCTTCCCCTCTGGTAAGGGGCGGTGTGATTGTAAGGTGGCGGTGTTTATCTATCCATGCACTGTTTCTGAGGTTTTTTGCATTTGATGTCACCATCTATCTGGAGGAAAGAATATTTTTTTCTGCTATCAGTTTCCATCAGATGCATAATGTGTTCCGTACTTGATTAATGGACTTTTTCATTTTGTCACTTATTTTTTATATATCACCTGCAATACGGGACTTTCACTTATAATACTTTAAAGGCATCAAATACATAATCTATTTGGGATACATAAATTGGCATAAAACATGATTGGTAATCACATACATAAAATGTCACATGATTGGTAGTCATCTAACATCATTGATAACATAGTCAGAACGCAAATATACACGATAATGGATGAGCCAATGATGACCTCAAAAAAAAAAAAAAAAAAAATCATAAAAATTGCTTAATGATTCAACCACATAAAACCCATGGTAGGTGCATGACTGCTGGGGCATGATATCAGAAAGAGGGGGGCTCGACGCGTTTCGTGGACTTGATCCACTCATCAGGAGCAGGCTATACAGTGGGGCACCTAAAATAGATAAAGAATTGGTAATCAATGGTAGTTGACTACAATAGGAAGAAAGAGTCACAGAACTTAGTCTTAGTGCTCTTACCTATGGGTAGAATAGGAAAACATAAGTCATGGTACAAAATATAGGAAGCATTAGGCGGTGGAGTACATCCCCCGATAGTTGAGGTGATGACCATGCAGCGACAGGAGGGCCAATTGTTAAGGGTGAATGAGCCTCTGGTATGAGGGAGACATTCTTCCGGAATTAAGATGGTTGGTAAAGCATCTAAAATGAGATAATAATGATGATAGTGTAAGTATGGTAGTGAGGGAAGACTGGCTAAAATTAGCAAGAAGGATGTATTATTGAAAAAGTGAAAGGACTCAAGACACCACCATGAGAGCCCCAAAAGTGATGGGACAAGGAGAAAACAAGTTGTGTGAAGCAATGAAAAATGTGAAAAATCAGTGCCAGAAGGAGAGATCATAGAAAAGAAAAATGTACCTGAGATGCGGTGAAAGGGGAAGGCATTAGGATGAGTGCTCCATAGGGGTACAATAGTAAAAAAGTGGCCCATCTATCAGCAAGGTCCCACCAACGTCACGTCGGCGTGTAGAGAGAGAGAAGGCATCCTAAACTGAGCGGCTAATGCTCATTAAATAGGTGCCTGACCTCCATTGTGTTACACGCCAGGTGGAAAATACACAAGCCAGCGTGCGGCGTACAGGAATGACTTCAATAGTGCGGCGTGTGGACGTGACGTCGACGCACAGCTATTGCGAATCCCCAGTCCCGCGATCAGTGATCGTAAGTAAGGGAGATAGCTGCGGTGTGCGTCGCAACTCCCGGAAGTGAATTAAAGACACTCCCCATAGAAAGGCTTCCTAAAAAATAAAAATAGGAAAGGGGCTAACCAGGTATAACAGCTACCCACGCTGGCACTAGATGGCATTCACCAGGAGATCATGAGGTATTAAAAGGTAAACAATGTGTGTTTCCATCCCTAATAGATTGTAAAAGTAATTATATATATATATATCACACTGACATATATAACGGGTGGGACTTTTTGAGACCTTGACTCAAGGGTGCACAGGTCTCTATCCCATATAGTTGAATGGGGAAAAAAAAGGAACAGAATGGTGGGATTTTGTATGAAACATCACATAGGGGTGGGTTGAATCAAAAAGAAAAATAGATTTATTACTTTTGTTACTTGTTACTTTTGGTTCCATCATCACAAGATTTATAAAATGCTTATAGAGGAAGCTACTGGGAGGTCCGTTCCCGATGACATAGGCACACCTCCCGAAAGCTTCCCGCACCCTCCTCAACTTCTCTCTGAGAATACCTCTTGGCAGGTGGGCCTTGGCGCTAAGAGGGCTGATATTTGCGTAGCAGAATGTAAGCACAGCTTTGCAAAAAACGAGCGCAGGCGCAGTTATCGATGACTAACTGCTTACAATCGGGAGCTTTCCGGTCATGGGAGTGCCGTGACAGCCAATCCCGGCAGTCACATGATCCTAAACCCTACCCCGCCTCCCGGCATCAGAAATCTCTTTAACCACTTAAGGACCGCCGCATGTACATTTACGTCGGCAGAATGGCACCGACAGGCACATCAACGTATATATACGTTGGTGCCTTGGGGGGGATCGGGGGTCCGATCGGACCCACCCCCCCGTACATGCGGCGGTCCGCGCGGCTGCAGGAGCGATCCGACAAGTGGGGGCGGCTATCCGTTTTCATCCGCCCCCTCCGGATCGCTCCCAGCCAATGCGCGCGCCCGCCTGACCTGTCACTTCCTCCTCCTGTGTAAACACAGGAAGGAGGAAGTGACGTGATCTCTCCCTCGGCGTTTGTTTCAAGCGCCGCTGAGGAGAGATCACCACACTACAAGTAAGTCCTGCACCAACACTACACTACACACACACAAAATCACATTTAACCCCCGCGATCGCCCCCCCTCCCCCCTGTCACAGTGTCACTGAATGCAGTAATCATACATGTATGATTACTGTATTTAGTGTCAGTGTGACAGACAGTGTGACAGTCAGACAGTGTTAGTGTCAGGGTAGCCCCCCCACCCCCCCCAATAAAGTTTTAACCCCTTGATCACTGCCCTAGTTAACCCTTTCACTCCCTATTGCCAGCATCACTAAGCGATCATTTTTCTGATCGCTGTATTAGTGTCGCTGTTCCCGCTAGGTAGCTAATTTTTTTTTAATGCGATTTTTTTTTTTTTACTAAAGACATGCGGCTAAATAAATTTTGGCCTAAATGTTTGACTAAAATTTAGTTTATTGGTTTTTTATTATAACAAAAAGTAAAAAATATTGATTTTTTTCCAAAAATGTCGCTCTATTTTTGTATATAGCGCAAAAAATAAAAATCGCCGAGGCGATCAAATACCACCAAAAGAAAGCTCTATTTGTGGGAAAAAAAGGACGCGAATTTTGTTTGGGAGCCACGTCGCACGACCGCGCAATTGTCTATTAAAGCGACGCAGTGCCGAATCGCAAAAACCCCTTGGGTCATTTGCCAGCGTATTGGTCCGGGTCTTAAGTGGTTAAAGGGCCAGGCGTTAAAAGGGGTTGTAAACCCCTCGTGTTTTTTCACCTTAATGCATCCTACGGACATGCAGATACACTGACAGGAATAGACCATGAACTACCTAGAGCGCTGAACAACACCCTGGCAGTTCATTGAGAACTACAAGTCAACAGCCGCAAAGGCAGAACTTTGTGAATGAATGAGGCGGCCCTTGCATGAATGTTTTTTTTTTTTTTTTTCAAATGGTAGTGACCACAAGTTCAGGGAGAAGATCCTCCGCTAGCTGTCACTAAAGGCAGCAGATCTGGGAGTGGCTGCAGAAGTGGGAACATCTTCAAAAAATTTAGGGAGATTGGGGGGGAAAAGGAAGCGCAAGTTAAACCACTGATCTATAGGTAGTCGATGGTACTACCTATAATTTATCACATACCCTGTTGGGTTTTGTTGCTGTAACCATTAAACATATCTAAAAGTAGGGGGTAATGGGAAACGGAATAGCATAAGGAAAGGCTAATTGAAGGCGGTTACCTTTAGCAAGTAATGATCTAATCGGAATTAGTACAAAATGTATTTTATTCCAAGAAATTACATTTTAAAAGTGCAGTTATGAAAAACCTTTTGATAAATGGAATCATATAGAAATTGATTGATTGCCATTAAAATAAATAACGGCACTCACAAATAACAACATAGACACAGCACTAGTCCGGACGTTCTAGATCCAGCTGCAAGTTGCATGCTCTCCATCCAATTGAATATATTAATTTTTTTATAGTTTGCAGGGGGAAATTCAGTGTGTAGGTACTTAATAGTGCCTCCCCTGACACAACCAATGAGGGCTTTAACAAGGGGCTGGACCTAGTGTGTGTGGGAAGAGAGTGAAAGGAGAGAAGGAGCAAAATTAAATTATTTTGGTCAAGGGGCATCCAAGTAGCTTCAACTGTGTTAAATGGAAGTAAAGATCGTGTGTGTGTGTGTACACTATATGGGCAATATTGGTAATCGACAGTCCCAGTAGCTAAATTAATAAATAAGGATGTATTCATGCAGTTCTGCAGAAAGTGTGGTTAGTATTGTTAGTATTGTTAGTGAAGCAATTCCAGTTGTTGGCATCTAATTTTACCTCATCCATGCAAAAAATGTACCTATCACAAAGCGTAGTGGAAGGTACTAGTAACCAATTGGTCTAATAGGCATGGCAGGCATTGGAGCTTGGAGTGACAGAAATATGGGGCAATTCAAGCAGCTGGTAACTAAAGCGGTTGGTAAGAGGTATTCACACTGTGTTGCTTGTTGTCACTTTCGGTCTGGCTGATTAGTTCCTTAGTTGCTGGAGCAGGAGCTCCTGGTAGTTAAATGTGAGCAGCCCATGGTAATGGTCACTTGGCCGAAGGACTGGATGAGTGGGAGGCCGTTGATATCAATCGTTTCGAAAAGCGTGTTCGGTAACCACTTTCCAGCATTCACTTGTTGCCAATCGGTGATCGCAGTTAGCGTGTATGCCCGTTCCTCACTGTCAGTGCTCCGCGTTGGCTTGAGCACTCCATCGCTCCATAGCTCCCTCGCTCAGTTCACCCATTCACCGCACGTTAGACGTCGGATGACAGGCGCACGGTGATGATGTCAACGCGTTTCGCCATTCTTAATGTCGTAGCTTTGTCTCCTTTTTTCCTTTCACTCTCTTCCCACACACTAGGTCCAGCCCCTTGTTAAAGCCCTCATCGGTTGTGTCAGGGAAGGCACTATTAAGTACCTACACACTGAATTTCCCCCTGCGAACCATACTAAATTAATATATCCAATTGGATGGAGAGCATGCAACTTGCGGCTGGATCTATAACGTCCGGACTAGTGCTGTGCCTATGTTGTTATTTGTGAGTCCTTGTCATTATAGAAGATCCAGCCAGTCCCGACGTGCGCGCGTTCGTGTGTGCGATGCGCACGTTCGTGTGTGCAATGCGCGCGTTTGTGTGCACGACGGGAACGCGCGCGCACGCTGACACCGTTTTGGCGCCAAGGAGTGCTATTTAAGCTGTCTGGCCCTTTAGGATCTTGCTGACCAGACTACAGCGTTTCCTGAAAGAACCTGCTACCTGCCTGACTTCTGTTTATCTGACCCGGCTTCCCGTGACCTACCTCTGCCTGCAGCCTGCCCTTGACCCCGGCTTGACCCGACCACCGACTCTGCTTAACCCCTGGCTCTGCTATCTGCCTACCTGACCCAGTCTGGACTTGATTATCCCCTTCGGATCTGCTCCAGTCTCCTGATCTGCTACCTGACCCAGTGTGTGCCCATCCTTGGGCTCTTATGCAGCAAGCGCTACAACACTGTTCCTGTGTTCCGTGGTTTCCTGCCAGGACCCCGCCAGCACCTGTCTACTGCCTCTTCTGGTCCGCCACCAAGCTTGTCACCAGGCACTGGTGCCCCTCTAGACCCTGGTCCCCCTGTCTGCTCTACCAGGGGCTCCTGGGTCAGAGGCTTACGAGAGGCCGCTCCCTGCACGTTGGGCTCCACAACCAGGTACGTGACAGTACTGGTCAGCCATGCCCGAGCCCACGCATGGAGCGTCTCCCATGGAGGACTTATGCCGCCATTTGGATGGCCTTACCGTGGCTGTAAGGAATTTACAAGAGGTATTTGCCCGTCTGGAGGGACGTGTCCAGACTCTGGCTGCAGCGGCACCTGCAGCATCTGGAACCTCTGCCGCCCCCTCTGTAGTGATGTTGCCACCGAAACCCAGAGTCCCCACTCCGGAAAGATTTTCCGGTGACCATAGCAAGTACAGAGCTTTTCGCAACGCCTGTGAACTTTTCTTTGCTCTGCAACCCAGAACTTTTTCACTGGAGTCCACAAAGGTGGGCTTCGTCATTTCACTGTTATCCGGCGAACCTCAAACTTGGGCACACCGTCTCCTGGAGCGCAAGGAAGAAAGCCTTAATCGCCTCAGCACTTTTTTCCAAGCCATGGACCTCATTTATGAGGATACTCAATTAGCAGCCACTGCCGAATCAGCATTATGTGCACTACAACAGGGGCGCAGGGCAGTAGAGGACTATGTGGCTGAATTTAGACAGTGGAGTTCCGATACCAACTGGAACAATGCTGCTCTGCGTTACCAGTTCCGCATGGGCCTTTTATAATCTTTAAAGGACGAACTGGCCCGAGTGGGCATCCCTGCAACGCTCGAAGCCCTCATCCTTCTCTCTGTTCAGATTGACAGACGATTGAGGGAATGGCGCGCTGAACGTACGTCCGGCCCTACACGTCCCACATGGATGATGCCACGTGTACCAGGTTCTCCGCACCAGCCTCCTCCAAATCCTGTACCAGCCTCCACCGATATCCCGGAGCCAATGCAACTAGGTCTACTTCGGCCATCTCCGACCCCGGAAGAGCGCCGACTCAATAATCTCTGCCTGTACTGTGGAGGATCCGGGCACTATGTAAACACTTGCCCCGCCAAGCTCCGTAAGTGTTCAGTCCTTCCACCTGCCCTTTCCTCTGCTTTATGTAACAATGACACCCACCTGGCTGTCCCAATCTCTTTGCAGCTCCCAGGAAGGAACGTCCGAGTTCCCGTCATTATTGACTCTGGTGCCTGCAGCGGCTTTATGGACGCTTCCTTTGTCACCCGTCATGGAGTCCCCCTCTGACCAAGGCGCCAGGAATTTGCCGTCCATTTAGCCGACGGATCAGCCATCAGATCTGGTCCTGTCATGCAAGAGACTGTCCCCTTGTACGCGCTCATCTCTGACAACCACTGGGAATTGCTCTGCCTGGACATAATTGAGTCCCCAATATTCCCTGTCATTTTGGGTATGCCTTGGTTGAAAACCCATAACCCCCAGATTGATTGGGAGTCTGGAAAGATCTGTTTCCCTTCCTCTTACTGTCGCCAACATTGCCTCCAGGAACCTGTGGTCACCTCGTCCCCTTTGCTGTGTTTAGAATCAGAAGAGGAAAACCGCCAGCTAGTCCCAGAGGCCTATCACAGCTTTTTAGATGTATTCAGCAAGAAAGAAGCAGAGACTTTACCTCCTCACAGGTCCTATGACTGCCCAATTGAACTTCTACCTGGAGCAGAGATCCTGTTTGGAAGGATATTGACCTTGACCGAATTGGAGTTGGGCACCCTAAAGTCCTATATCGATGAGAACCTCGAAAAAGGGGTTCATACGCCCTTCCACGTCCCCCGCGGGGCCTGGTATATTCTTCGTGGAGAAGAAGGATCACTCCCTACGCCCCTGCGTAGACTACGGGGATTTGAACAAAATCACGATCAAAAACAGGTATCCCCTTCCTCTTGTTCCCGAATTATTCCAGAGACTTGGAGCTGCCACCATCTTTACCAAACTTGACCTCCGCGGGGCAGAGATGTCCGCATTAGAGATGGCGACGAGTGGAAGACCGCGTTCCGCACACGATTCGGGCATTTTGAATACCTGGTTATGCCCTTCGGTCTTTGCAACGCCCCCGCCACATTTTAACACTTTGTAAATTACATTTTCAGAGACTACCTCGACCTGTTCGTCATCATCTACCTGGATGACATCCTGATTTTCTCGTCCTCCCTGTCTGATCATCGGAAGCATGTCCAAAAGGTTCTAGCTCGGCTCCGTCAACATAGCCTATACGCTAAGGCCGAGAAATGTGAATTTGAACGTGTGAGCATTCAGTTCTTGGGTCTGATAATTTCAATAGAAGGTGTCAAGATGGACCCTCAGAAGGTCACTGCTATCACAGATTGGCCCGCTCCCAGCGCTTTGTAGGATTTGCAAATTTTTATCGGAAATTCATCAAAGGCTTCTCTTCCATAATTGCTCCCATCACAAGTCTGACCAAGCAAGGCACCCGGTTCCTGTGGTCTCCCGAGGCCCAAGCTGCCTTTGCCACCTTGAAGGATCTCTTCATCTCTGCCTCCATCCTGAAGCATCCTAATCCAGTCCTACCTTATATTTTGGAAGTGGACGCTTCCGAGGTGGCGGTCGGAGCACTGCTCTCTCAGAGACAGGGGTCCAAATCCCTCCTACATCCAGTTGCGTTTTTTCCCCGCAAATTATCGGAAGCTGAAAGGAACTATGACGTCGGGGACAGGGAGCTTCTAGCCATCAAAGCAGCCCTCGAAGAATAGCGCTACCTCCTGGAGGGTGCAGCACACCCTATCCTGATCTATACAGACCACAAAAACATAGAATATCTAAAGGTTGCTAAAAGACTGAAGCCACGTCAGGCCAGGTGGGCGTTGTTCTTCACTCGGTTTTCATTTCATATAACCTACAGACCTGGATCTAAGAACACTAAGCCGGACGCACTTTCCCGGATGTTCAATGGGCCTGAAGCTTCTTCGTCTCCGGACACCATCCTTGCCCCCGGCAATTTTCTCATGTTACAGGGAGATCTTCTCTCTCAAATTAAGCAGGCCTCTTCAGGAATTTCCTTATCTCCAGACCCTACTCTACAGTTAAGAGACGACTTGCTGTGGAACAAGGACAAGATCTTTGTGCCGCAACAGCTACGAATAGCAGTTCTCAAGTCCTGCCATGACCATGAGCTAGCCGGTCACTTTGGGATACACAAGACATCTGAGCTTCTCCAGCGTACCTTCTGGTGGCCACAATTACTTCAAGATTGTAAAAGCTATGTAGAATCCTGTACCACCTGTATCCAACACAAGGGGAGCAGAACCAGAGCTTGGGGGTTACTCAAACCACTGCCTGTTCCAGAGAAACCATGGAGGGTGATTTCTTTTTTGTTTACAAAAGTTTTTTTATTGTAGAAAGAAATCGGTTTACAAGCATATGCAAAAGATATAAAATCGTAACAAAGGTATACAAAATATAGAAGTTTATTTCACCGGGTAGGTAGAGGAATGATAAGAAAAACATAAGAGTAAATGGGATGCTCGTTAATGTTGATCAGTAAGGGATCAGTATGACCACTTGGCATCAAAGATAAATAAAGTGTCATTGAGGGTGTGATGGATTCTCTCAGTGAGCTTTAGTTGCTCCATTCTTTCTAGTACCTGCTGCCAGATCACATCCTCAGTTCTCCAGTTGAGGGCTAACATCCATTGTATGGAGCTACACAATGAGTGGAAAAGTCTGGAGCAGGGGAGAGGGATGTTTGGGATATTATCATAAAGGAGACAGATCCGAGGAGTGAGGGGGATTTTGTGTTTTGAAGAGCTTTCAAATCTAATAGTGGCCGTGGACCACATCTGTGATAACTTTGGGCAACTCCAAAACACATGGAGTAGTGTACCTTCTACTTGAAAACCTCTGAAACAGTTTGGGGACAATGATGGATAGAAGGTATGTAGTTTAGAAGGGGTGAGGTACCATCTGGCAAACAGTTTCATTGGAGTTTCTCTAAATGAGACTGCTTTATTACTCTTCCGAAGATTCTCCGACATAGAGTGCTAGGTATCTGGGGGGAGAGTAACATTCAGCTCTTCCTCCCACTGAAGCATGGGATTCGATTTTTCTGGTGTGGAGAGGTCATTGAGATAATTGTACAATCTAGAGATCATGCCCCTGTCCCTGGAGGAGGATTGGCACACTCTCTCAAACACCGTAACAGTGGGGCGAGTAGACAAAGAGAAATGTGACTGGAAGAAAGACCTGATGAGCATGTATCTCTCGTATTCTGTGGGAGGGAAATTATATTGGGTTATGAGGGTTTCAAATGTTTTAAATTTCCATCTGGACTGCAGAGATCCCAAAGTGGTGAGATTGCGATCAATCCAGACGGAGAACGAAGTTCTATCATTGTAGGCTGAAATAAGTCTGGGGTCACCCAGGAATGAGGTGAGTGGCGAAATGGGTGAGGAAAGTAGGAAGGGGCCCTTAACTTTCAGCCAGAGTTGAAACAAGTGGGCTACAATGATGTTACGTTTGATTAGGTTGCGGTATAGAACGTAGTTGGACCAAATAATCCCCTGTAGGTGTAGCGGGTATATAGAGGAAGTTTCAAATCTCTTCCAAGGAATATCCTTAGAGGGGGAGAACCATTGGGATAATTGAGAGAGTCTTGCAGCTAAAAAGATCTTCCATATATTGGGGAGGCCGAAACCACCCTTAGATTTAGGTCTATGTTGTAGTGCATACCCATACCTTGGTTTTTTGTCTGCCCATATAAATTTATTTATGAGTCTTTTGAATGGCCTCTAGCTTGGATTTAGGGATGTTGATTGGGAGTGTGCGAAAATAGTACAATAGTTTGGGGATAATGTTCATTTTAATAGCACATACTCTGCCTAAAAAGGATATATGATATGTGGACCAAGCGTTCAGCAGTGAGCTGATGCGAGCAAAGAGAGGGATGTAGTTGGCTTTAAAAAGGCCATTATGGTTAGGCGTGATGTTGACCCCTAAGTATTTAAACGAGGAGGAAGTCCATGAGAAGGGGAAGTTGGACTGAAGTAAGGTAAGCATGTTTGGGGGAATGTTGATAGGTAGGGCCGAACATTTATTCAGATTAATTTTGAGGCCTGAAATTTTGTGAAAAAGATTCAGTTCTTTAAGGAGAACTGGAATAGATGTGTGAGGGTTTGTGAGGTAGATTAGAGCATCATCTGCATATAGACTAATTTTGTATTCATGTTGGTCTTTTATGTATCCTATAATGTCGGGGTTAGATCTTATTGCTAAAGCGAGGGGCTCAATTGCTAGGGCAAAGAGAAGTGGGGATAGGGGACAGCCCTGTCTGGTCCCTCTGCCTAGAGGGAAGAATTCCGAGTTGATGCCGGGAATTCTGATGCGGGTTTGTGGGGAATTGTATAGTGCATTGAACCCTTGAAGGAAGCTGCCTGATATACCGAATCTGGGAAGTAGGCGGTTCAAGTACGACCAACTGACGCTGTCGAACGCCTTGTGTATATCTAGACTGAGAAAGCAGGCTTGAGGGGAGAAAATGTTGGCATCTTGGATTATATTCGTTACCAATCTGATATTATCCGTGATCTGTCTATTTGGGATAAAGCCAGATTGATCGATATGTATGAGTGGTGGAATGACCTTTGCAAGTCTGTCTGCCAAGATTCTTCCAAAAATCTTAAGATCATTGTTCAATACAGAGATTGGGCGAAAGTTTTGAAGGAGTGAGTGATCCTTGTTGGGTTTGGGAATCAGAGATAGGTTGGCGAGTAGCATTTCCTTTGGGAAGGCATTACCCTCCAGGACATAATTGAAAAGGTTTTTTAGATGGGGGGGGTCAAGAGTGGGGCGAATTTTTTATAATAAAGGGAGGTATAGCCATCAGGGCCGGGGGCTGTGGAGGTTTTGAGTGATTGAATGATTAGTGTAAATTCATCAATCGTACATGGGGTATTAAGGGAATTTAATTGTTGTTGGTCTAGGGATGGAAGATTAAGGGCCTCCAGCCAAGATTCCGAGGCTGCTCCAGGTGGGATGTTGGGGTCTGACATAAGGTTTTTGTAGAAAGAAGTGAAGATCTCCATCACTTTTTGTGGGTGAGAAACCAGATTACCATTTCTATCTCTGAGTTTATATATATATATATGGGTGGGGTTACAGTCCTGTTTTAATTTCCTGGCAAACATTGCCGAGTGAGTGTTAGGCCTCGTACACACGACCGGACTTATCCGATGAAAACGGTCCGCGGACCATTTCCATCGGATATGTCCGATCGGGAGTTTGATCCGATGGCGTGTACACACCATCGGATCAAATTCCCCGCCGCCGGACGGCGCGGTGACGTGGCGGTGACGCGGCAGTGATGTTGACGCCGCCACGTCACCGCTACGTCACCGCACCAGGAAGTAAAACACTTCCGCGCATGCGCCGAATACATTCGGCGGCGGCGCGGCGGCTGTGTGGGACGACATGTCTGTTGGTAAGTGTACTAACCAGCAGACATGTCGGGCGGACAGATTCCCACCGGATAGATTTCAAAGCTTGCTTTGAAATCTGTCGGGTGGAGAAATCTGTCCGCTAGCCCATACACACGAGCGGAGATGTCTGCTGAAACGGTCCATCGGACCGTTTTCAGCGGACATATCCCCTCGTGTGTACGAGGCCTTAGGGTGGAGCATAAATTTGGCCTTGGAGAACCTGAGAGATTTCTCAGCATTGGTAGTGAGGATTAGATCTAGGGCTTGTTTTTTATCCCGAATTTGTTGAGTGATGAGTGGGCCAGAGGAGTGTTGCAGTTTGATGTGTAGGTGGTGTAGTTCGTTGGTAAGGCGTTTAATATGTGCTTGTTTCTCCTTATTTTTAGTTGCTGCAATATTAATGATATGTCCTCTCAAAACCGCCTTATGGGCCACCCAAATTGAGGTGGGTAGTGTGTTCTCGTTTACATTATCAGCAAAGTGGCTTTCTAGATGGGAGGAGATGTTTGAAGTATTGGTGGGGTTAGTTAAGAGGGAGTCATTGAAACGCCAATTGTAAGGAGAAGGGGAAAGTCCTATATAGGATGTGGTAAATGAGACTATATCGTGGTCTGACCAAGGGCACGGGTGTATGTAGGCCTGTGAGGAGTTTGCCAATAGGACAGGTGTAGAGAATAAATAGTCGAGCCTTGCGTAGCAGTCATGTGGGTGAGAATAGTGGGTGTAGGCTTTGACCCCTGTGTTGTGGGCTCTCCAGGTATCTATCAACTGCATTTTGTTGATTAGACGGTTGATGGTTTTGGAGAAAGAGATTTTGTGTGGGGAGAGATGTTACTCCTGTCTAGGACTGGGTGGGCGGCCAGGTTAAAATCGCCACCTATGAGCATATGTGGTGAGTGATATTTGTCCAAGGTTTCAAAAAATTTAGAGAAGAAAGATGTGTGGGCATCGTTAGGGGCGTATACTGATGCAATGGTAATTTCTCGGTTGTTTATACTACCCTAAAGATAATATATCGGCTATCAGGGTCTCTAAACACATTGTGTATGTCGAAAATTATCGAGTTACGTATGAAAATTGCGACACCCCTGGTTTTGTTATCGAATGTAGTGAAATAAATCTGATGATTGTATGATTTATGGAAGTATTTCGGATGGTTAGATGATGCTTCTTGGAGCAAAATGATGTCTGCCCCTAGCCGCTTATATTGTTGGAATGCTTTCTTGCGTTTGTAGGGGGAGTTGAAACCATTTGTGTTGTGTGAAAGAATTTTAAGACCCATTATTTTTGTATGTGTGGGCTATCAACATATTGACCAGCATTACCAATACAAGTGTGTGAGAAGTGAGAGCTGATGTATACCAATAAGAACTAAAACTCAAAACAGTATGGGCCAGATTCAGGTAGAGTTAGGCTGGAGTATCCATTGATCCGCCAGCCTAACTGTCACTTTAAGCCGGCGTTTTTGTTTTCTGTAACCAGAAAACAAGAAACGCCGGGTTGGAGTTCCGATGCGATCGGCGCAATTGAATTTCGCCATCGCATCGTTACTTCAACTTAAAAATGGCGCCGGGGGCGTTCCCGCTGATTAACGCTGAAAAAATATGTTAATCAGCGGGAGTCGGAAATTCACGATCTTTTTCGGGCGCGACGCAGTGACTTTACGACGTTTCCGGAAGCGATACGCGACGTAAAGATAAAGCAGCCCCCTAGTGGAGTATCCTATGTTAAGTATAGGCGTTGTCATCGCGTCGGAAAAAAAAATAATCGCTTGCGTAAAACGTTCATGAATGGGGATGTGACGTCATTGACGTTCACTGACAGAATTTGGAGCATGCGCACTGGGATGCATTGACACTCGACGCATGCGCAGTACGTTCGCCGCGGGATCGCGCATAGTTTAAATATTACACGCCCCGTACCTGCCCAATTTGAATTCCGCCGGCTCATTTGCGATGCGCTGCCGCAACTTTAGGAGCAATTGCTTCATGAATAACAGCACTTGCTCCTAAAATTTCGGCAGAGTAACGTAAATGAGAAGCGTTACTCCAGAGCAAAGATGCTCTCATCTACCTGAATCTGGCCCTTTATCTATAGCTATAGGTCAAGAATAACAGTATATGGCCTATATAAATGCGAGCAAAAATAACACAGACCCGCCCAGCAGTGTCATTAGGACACAATCTACATAATCTATGCATACCTTCAAACAATATTAAGAAGAAATCATTGCATATGGTTAATGCTGTAAACAAATTATACAAGTTAGATACAGAGTGAGTAGAGAGTACAAACCTAGTTGCATCCAGGAACCTTGGGACAGGTGAGAACCTGCCAAACAAATCAGTTGAAAAAAACAAGAAAAAATAAAGGACCAACATAAAAAAAAAGAAAGGGTCCTTAACCTGCAACAGCTTCAGCCGTGCCACCATAGGAGATGGTGGCCCGGGTGAGTCCCGAAGCAAGGGTGGGTTCAAACCAGCAACGGCGGACGCTCCCGGTCCTGAGACTAAAATTATAATGAAGAAAAAATAATATTGCATTTGTGCATGGTATTGTTGAAAAGGATGGTAGAGACAAAAACACAATTATTTGAAAAAAACATAGCTAATATCAATGGTGTGAAAAGCAGTCAGAGGGGGCAGGCGTCCAGCAAAACTGCTGCAAAACCGCATCAGGAGTGGATCAATTATGGTGGGAACATCTGATTCCGAGGTTCCAGGTCCCATAGGAGGTTATTGGAAGGGACGGATATCCACCCTACAACGTAGGGGGTAAAAATGTAGGGGGTCCAGGATATCATATCCCAGCAAGCTGGGTTGAGGTAAGAAGACTTATAGACTGATGTATAACAGAGCCAGCATTGCAGCCTGGGGGGGAATTCGATCCAGCTGAGTTGGGGAACTTGTTTGGAGCAGACGATACAAAGTCATGACAAAACTCTGGTCACATCAGAAGGATTAGTTTTGAAATGGGTTGAACAGTCTCCTCTGATCTCTCTGGCTGCGTCTGGTGGAAGGGGTAGACCAGATAGGTGAGGGTCTTGGAGTGGCAGGTGGGCAAGCATGTGGATCATGTGCCAGGAGGCCCAGTTTAACCAGGAGCTCTTTCCCTTCTATTACGTTGAACACTGTGTATGTGGAGCCATTATGAGGGATAGTAAGTTTAAAGGGGAATCCCCAGCGGTATCTTCTTCTGGCAGATTATAGGACTGAGGTGACTTCTTTCATCCTGCGTCTTCTGTCCAGGGTGGCAGGAGAGATGTCCGGGAATATTTGAATCGTTTTGCCCTCAAAGGAGATGTTAGGGGTATTTCTAGAGGCCCGCATGATGTCCTCCTTTACCAGAAAGTCCTTCATACACATGATGATATGTCTGGGGGGGTTGTCAGGGGTGAGTTTGGGACGGAGGGCTCTGTGGATCCTGTCACATGCATAAGCAGATAGTGGCTTGTCTGGTAACAGATCATGGAATATTTTAGAGACCGCAGGCATTAGGTCAGTAATGGATTCTGGGATGCCGCGTACCCTAATGTTATGGCGGCGATTTTCTGTTGTCTAAATCCTCA
This sequence comes from Rana kukunoris, assembly GCA_029574335.1. Taxonomy (NCBI): domain Eukaryota; kingdom Metazoa; phylum Chordata; class Amphibia; order Anura; family Ranidae; genus Rana; species Rana kukunoris. The sequence continues at coordinate 169,329,726 of CM056059.1, forward strand.
ACTTGCGCCTGCATGAAGGCAAAATTATCTGCAAGGTTTTCATAATCCTTCCTTAAGTCATTATGGGACAGAGAGAGTTCATCATGCTTGGTCTCACGGAGATCAGTGCGGTTCCCAATGCTTGCAATCTCCTGTGAGAGGGCAGCTGTGGATTTGTGCACTTCTTTTTCTATCTTTTCTACCAATTTGTTGAAGATACGTGAGAGATTTTCATCTAAGTCTGCTTTAGAGAGGGGGGAGTTGTACTCACAGTTCACTTGGCTTTTAGGCTGATGTGAAACAAGCTCTCCTTCCTCCTCTCCCCACATGCTGCTGCCGGCGCCATTTTGGGACACCTTCCCGGTCCTCTGTTCCATGTCTAGGAGAAAGTTGGTGAGGGAGTGCTGGTGTCTCCGACCGTGGTTCTTTTTAAAGCCTGGCATGCACACCTTGTTCCCGCAGCCCTGGGGAAATCGTCTCTAAAGACCGGGAGCGATGGAGCTGTGATTAATCACGTCTCATCAGCGTCGCGCCGCGCATGCGCCACTCATGGAGGGTGATTTCAATGGACTTTATTGTTGAGTTACCTCCATCTGAGGATTATACCACCATTTGTGTGGTGGTAGATAGGCTCTCGAAGATGGCGCACTTTCTGACGATGGTGGGGACACCTTCGGCTGCTGAAACAGCAAAAATATTCATCAAAGAGATAGTGAGACTTCATGGCATACCTGCTAATATCGTATCAGACCGTGGGGTGCAATTCACCTCAAGGTTTTGGAAAGCGCTATGTGGAGCGCTGAAGATTGAACTCTCCTTTTTCGTCTGCATACCACCCACAGACCAATGGCAAGACCGAGGGCACCAACCAGACGCTCGAGCAATACCTGCGGTGTTTCTCCAGTTTCTCACAGGATGATTGGGTATCTCTGTTGCCCCTTGCCCCTTGCAGAACCCTTGCAGAGTTTGCTTACAACAACTCAGTCCATTCAGCTACTAAGCAGTCCCCATTTTTCGCCAATTACGGTTTCTATCCTCTATTCTTATCCAACAACATCCCGGAATGCTCAGTACCGGCTCCACTAACAACAAATTGCTTCAGGAAACAATGGCAAAAACCCAAGAGCATAATAAGGAGGTGTTTGACAGGAGGAGGAGAGGAGAACTTGACCTGGCACCGGGAGACCAAGTTTGGCTGTCCACCTTGAATCTAAAATTGGCCTGCCCGTCCAAGAAACTAGGTCCTACGTTTGTGGGTCCCTTCCAGATACTCAGAAGGATTTTGAGGTGGAATCTATCCTGGATTGTCAGAAGAGACGTAACCAGGTACAATACCTGGTGAAGTGGAAAGGCTATGGTCCAGGAAGAAAACTCCTGGGAACCAGAGGCCAACATTCACGCTCGGAGATTGGTTCGGGCCTTTAAGAGGGCGCACCCAAGGAGGTTGGCCCAGTTGGGCATCCGGTGGGGGGGGGCAATGTCATGATAGAAGATCCAGCCAGTCCCGACGTGCGCGCGTTCGTATGCGCGCGTCTGTGGTCGCGATGCGCGCGTCTGGTCGCGATGCGCGCGTTTGTGGTCGCGATACGCGCGTTTGTGGTCGCGATGCGCGCGTTCGTGTGCGCGATGCGTGCGGTTTGCATGATGGGAACGCAAGCGCACGCTGACACCGTTTTGGCGCCAAGGAGTGCTATTTAAGCTGTCTGGCCCTTTACGATCTTGCTGACCAGACTACAGCGTTTCCTGAAAGAACCTGCACCTGCTACCTGCCTGACTTCTGTTTATCTGACCCGGGTTCCCGTGACCTACCTCTGCCTGCAGCCTGCCCTTGACCCCGCCTTGACCCGACCACCGACTCTGCTTAACCCCTGGCTCTGCTATCTGCCTACCTGACCCAGTCTGGACTTGATTAACCCCTTTCGGATCTGCTCCAGTCTCCTGATCTGCTACCTGACCCAGTGTGTGCCCATCCTTGGGCTCTTATACAGCAAGCGCTACAACACTGTTCCTGTGTTCCGTGGTTTCCTGCCAGGACCCCGCCAGCACCTGTCTACTGCCTCTTCCAGTCCGCCACCAAGCTTGTCACCAGGCGCTTGTGCCCCTCTAGACCCTGGTCCCCCTGTCTGCTCTACCAGGGGCTCCTGGGTCAGAGGCTTACGAGAGGCTGCTCCCTGCACGTTAGGCTCCACAACCAGGTACGTGACAGTCCTGTTAGTCATTTATGTTCATGCCAATCAATTTCTATATGATTCCATTTATCAAAAGGTTTTTCATAACTGCACTTATAAAATGTAATTTCTTGGAATTTTGTACTAATTCCGATTATATCATTACTTGTTGCTATAGGTAACCGCCTTCAATTAGCCTTTCCTTAGGCTATTCCCTTTCCCATTCTCCCGTACTTTTAGAGAATTTGGAACATGTTGCATGTTCGACCCTAAAAAGGTGGAATATGTTCCTAGTTATTCCTTAAGCCCTTGAAGCGGGCCACACGCATATATGCGGCCACTCGGCGAGTGAGCCTTAATGCAGAATGGCCGCATCCCTGGCATGTGTCCCTGGTACAACAACTTACTGTGCTGAGTGCTGGTGGTTACCAGAAAGCCAATCGTGGCCGTTGCATGATCAGAAACCAGGCTCCGCCTCCCAGCATCAAAAACTCCCTTAAAGGGCCGGAGTGTCAGAGTCTATAGTACTTACCGAGGCCGAGATGCTGCGGACGGCTCACGCTTGCGAACCAGCGCTGACCGCCCTCTGGTGGTGGGAACAGAGGGGTGACAGCACCAGGAGGCACCGGTGCCGGAAACAGGTAGCTGAGTCGAGATGCAGATCGAGGAAGGCACAGGAAGGCACTGGAGACACCTGGTGGATGAGTGCGATATCTAGGAACACTGGATCTGCAGGCAGGCTGAGGAGACAGTCCGTAAGACAAACCAGGATCAGGGGACCGAAGAGACAGACAAGTTCAAGGTACTGGCTGGGGGCCAAGGATCGGAGAGATCAGCGATAGTCCAGTAATACAAGCCAAGGTCAAGGATCGGAGAGGTCAGTGGAGTCCAGGGGTGCAAGCCTGGGTCAAGGGATTGGAGAGATCAGCAAAGTCCAAGGCAGGCCGAGATCAGGTATTCAATCAGGTAAGCCAGGAAATCCGGGTCAAACAGGTTAAGGGCAGCGAGACACATACAGGAGCTGATGACAAACCAGCAACCTGTCATGTGTCAGAGGCAGGTTTAAATAGGGCGGTGAGCACTGTGATTGGTTCCGACGGGACCGTGTGCGCTCGCGCCGTGCGCGCGCTCCCGCACGCGCCGCCGGACTGTGCCCGCACACGCGCTGAGTAGGGATGCGCGACAGCGCCTCTCTACTGCGCATGTGCGCGAAACCATAGTCCGCAGAACTGGTGACCTGACACGGAGGCACCAGCACCAAGGGTCCAATAGCAGAAAAGGAAACACATGATAAAATTGTGGTGTTCCCTAATTGTGGTGTTAGTTTGTGGGTGAAAAAATTAATTCACCATTTGTCAAGGAACCCCTAGAATTTCTCTCGAGAACCCCTAGCATTCCAGGGCCTGAGAGAGACTGTCCTATAGGTTGAAGTGATTTTGCACTAAAGACTTCTTCTGTCATCCATATAGTAAAAGAAAAAAAAAAAGCAGCATTGTAGTTCCAACAATTTAGAGATGTGGCCCTCTTTCAAAGCGGGCGCAGAAATATGAATTTGTATTTCTGCAGAACAAATCTCCTTGTACTGTGCAAGGTTTCCTGTATTTATCATTGCCCGAACATGCAGCTGGCTGCTCTCGAACTCCTCCGATAAGATCTCTGTGCACTCAAGACACAACATTCATATTGTCAGGAGTTCTGTCTGGTCGATGTTCGTCACATCTCCTCTCCAATGCTGGCTATTTTTGAGTTCTGTTAGTCTAAGTGATATTGTAGTATAAGTCATGCATAGAACCAAGGTTAATAAACCTTGGTATAGATAGTCGAGGAGGTGCGTGCAGGTGTGCGACCGCCATTTGATGTTTGGCGCCAACAGACCTATAACATCTGGATGCTGCAACAGCTGCTGAGCTTTTGCAGGGGGATGATCATCTGAACGCCAATGATTAATTCATGAGGAAGCCGGGGTCCGAGGGATTTGTCGCCAGGGTTGCAGAACAGAAGTAGGAGCCCGTTGTGAGAGCGATCACTGTACACGGCTTATTGCCAAGAACATGACAAATGGAGAACAGCAAGCCTGGTCCTGATTCTTTCTCTTTCACTTTGTTAGGGTCGCCTTGACAAATTCAGCCAATGCCTTGCTTATCAGATAATCCCCAGCTTTTTTACCCAGCTGTTGTGATTTAGTCTGGAAAAAGCACTTATAAATTAATTTAAAGCTTACTTGCAGATCTAAAAATAAAAAAAATGTCTCAAGCTGTAAAATAGTAAAACTAAAGCAAACCCTCAATATCTAGCGGCAAAATGCCTTTTATCTGGGTCTCCACTGCAGGAATTAGTCTTGCAAGCCTCCCATTTTTTGTAAAGTCTGGGAAATGGGCCCACATTTATTATCGAATGAGAGGCCTGTGTCACATGACCTAAAGATGTTGCTGATTCTTCCAGTCAGTCAACAAGCTGATAGATTGGAAAGTTCAGTATGATGGTGAAATGGGGGGGGGGGGGGGATCCGAGACGAAAACTGTTAGGCCCCATACACACGAGCAGACAGATTTGTTCAAATCGGTCGGGCCGACCGATTTGAACAAATCTGTCTGCTGGGGACATATTGGTTTGATCTTGTACACACGATCAAACCAAAATCCCCGCTGCCAGACGGCGCGGTGACGTGGCGGTGACGTTGACGCCGCCACGTCCCCGCACCAGGAAGTAAAACACTTCCGCGCATGCGTCGAAACCATTCGGCGCATGTGCGAGAAGACATGTCTGCTGGTTAGCATACTAACCAGCAGACATGTCGGGCGGACGGGTTCCCAGCCGACAGATTGGTAAGCATGCTTTCCAATCTGTCGGGTGGCCAAATCCGTCTGTTTGCCTGTACACACGATCGAATCTGTCTGCTGAAACGGTCTAGCAGACCGTTTCCAGCAGACAGATTTGATCGTGTGTACGAGGCCTTAGAGCAGGGGTCTTCAAACTACGGCCCTCCAGGTGTTCAGCAACTACATTTCCCATCATGCCTAGTCATGTCTGTGAATATCAGAGTTTTACAATGCCTCATGGGAAGTGTAGTTCCGCAACAGCTGGAGGGCCATAGTTTGAGGATCCCTGCCTTAGAGTGAAGAGGGCGAGGGCTTTTATGTCTGAGCCACATTAGGGGGATTTCCCATCCCCGTCTGTCCTGATGTCTCCCCATGACACCCTGATTCACAGGTTGTTGCTGCTACCACAGGTTAGGGCAAATTTCCCCAATGAGGACGAGATTGTATCTAAGGTTAAAACCATTTAAAAAAAACAGCTAAAAAAACTTTGAGGGTACAAACGGCCCCCTTCATATAGGGGCTTATTATTGCTGTTTAGTTAAATGGATCTTAAAGGAGTTGTAAAGGACATTTTTAATTTTTGTTGATGAAATTACTGTTTACAGGGTATAGAGACATAGGCCCGGATTCACAGACATCAGTGCATATTTGTGCTGCCGTAGCGTATCTCTTTTACGCTACGCCGGCGCAGTGTGGAGAGGCAAGCATGGAATTCACAAAGCAAATGCTCCCAACTCTGCGCCGGCGTAGCGTATATGTCATAGGCGTAAGCCGGCGTAAGTGGAAGTGGGCGTGATCCATGTTAATGAAGCGTGAACCCATGCAAATGATGGGCCGGGCGCCAGACAAGTACTTAAAATGAACTGCGCATGTGTAGGGACATGGACGTATCCCTGTGCACATGCGTACAACCACGTCGGAACAACTGCTAAGATACGCCGGATCACTGTGTACGCCGTGAACGTAACCTACGCCCAGCCAGACCCACGTCGGCCCATATTCACAGACGTCCAACGTAAAATATGTAGGCCTGTGTTCCCTGGTCCATACCTTTGCATGGGTTGCGCCTCATCTATGGGGAATAACTTTACGCCGAATGAAAAACTTGCGCGTTTGTGAATCGGCGTATATCCCTCATTTGCATATTTGAATAGAAAATCAATGGGAGCGCCACATGCGTCCAGCGTAAATATGCGCCCACTCTACGCCGGTGTAGGCAAGTTACGTCGGTGGGATGAAGTCTGTTTTTAGGCGTATCTTAGTTTGAGGGTTCGGCGCACAGATACGACGGCGCATATTTGTACTTAGGTGGCGTATTTGGAGATACATCGGCGTAAGTGCTTTGTGAATCCGGGCCATAATAGTTAACTGATTCCTTTTAAAAATAGATAAAAAATCAATCATATAACCACTTAAGGACCGCCTACTGCACATTTACGTCGGCATAATGGCACGGCTGGGCACATCAACGTATATATACGTTGATTTTAGTACCCAGCCGTGGGTCGCGGGCGCGCGACCCGGTCCGAAGCTCCGGGACCGCGGGATTCGCGCACCCGATCGCCGCTGGAGTGCGGCGATCCGTCCCTGGAGCAGAAGAACGGGGAGAGCCGTGTGTACACACGGCTTCCCCGTGCTTCTCTGTGGCTGCAGCATCGATCGCGTCATCCCTGTAATAGGGGGACGCGATCGATGACGTCACACCTACAGCCACACCCCCCTACAGTTGTAAACAAACACATTAGGTCACACATCCCCTACAGCGCCACCTGTGGTTAACTCCCAAACTGCAGCTGTCATTTTCACAGTAAACAATGCAATTTAATTGCATTTTTTGCTGTGAAAATGACAATTGTCCCAAAAATGTGTCAAAATTGTCCGAAGTGTCCGCCATAATGTCGCAGTCACGAAAAAAATCGCTGATCGCCGCTATTAGTAGTAAAAAAAAAAAAAATAATAAAAATGCAATAAAACTATCCCTTATTTTGTAAACGCTATAAATTTTGCGAAAACCAACCGATAAACGCTTATTGCGATTTTTTTTACCAAAAATACGTAGAAGAATACGTATCGGCCTAAACTGAGGAAAAAAATTTTTTTTTTTTTATATATTTTTGGGGGATATTTATTATAGCAAAAAGTAAAAAATATTGCATTTTTTTTAAAATTGTCGCTCTATTTTTGTTAATAGCGCAAAAAATAAAAACCGCAGAGGTGATCAAATACCACCAAAAGAAAGCTCTATTTGTGGGAAAAAAAGGACGCCAATTTTGTTTGGGAGCCACGTCGCACGACCGCGCAATTGTCAGTTAAAACGAAGCAGTGCCGAATCCTAAAAAGGGGCAAGGTCCTTTACCTGCATTTTGGTCCGGGTCTTAAGTGGATAATGTGCCTGCACTTTCAGTTTAGGTTTCATCTAGTTTCATGCTTCTGTGAAGGACAAAGACACAGAGCCAATAGAGGGCAGTGTTTGTTTTTAAAATGAAACTGATTGGTTCTGAGGGGTTTTAGACACACAGTAATTGCACCTTCTTGATTAAGAGACCACAGCGAGAAGCTCCCAGTACTTTTTTCATAAGGAAACAGACAACCAGGAAGTGTGCAGAACAGAGAAGGATTACAGCAAAAACGAACAATGAGGACATGAACATGGACATGAAACCAGGACTGCATTAGGGTAAAGGAAGCTATTTAGCTAAAAAAAAAAACATTTAGTGACCCTTTAACATCCTGGATCAATATTTATCTACCAACTGACATTTATCGCTTGGATGTCTGATAGCGTATACATCTCTAAATAAATGTCAGCAGGGACCTAGCCTTGACTATATTTTCTGAACCCCCTCTTCCATCTACTCCTAGCACCCCTCTTTGTATATTTATTATTGTGTGTGTTTGTTTATATACTATATTACCAAAAGTATTGGGACACCTGCTTTTACACGCACATGAACTTTAATGGCATCCCAGTCTTAGTCCGTAGGGTTCAATATTGAGTTGGCCTACCCTTTGCAGCTATAACAGCTTCCACTCTTCAGGGTTTAGGAGTGTGTTTATTCCTCCAGAAGTGCATTTGTAAAGTCAAGCACTGATGTTGGACGAGAAGGTTTGGCTCGCAGTCTCCGCTCTAATTCATCCAAAAGTGTACTATGTGGTTGAGGTCAGGACTCTATGCAGTCAAGTTCCTCCACCCTAAACTCGCTCTTCGATGTCTTTTATGGACCTTACTTTGTGCACTGGTGCGCAGTCATGTTGGAACAGAACGGGGCCATCCCCCAAGTTGGGAGCATGAAATTGTCCAAAATGTCTTGGAATGCTGACAGGCCAAGCCCAACCCCTGAAAAACAACCCCACACATGGTTTTGACAATTGAACCAGTGCACAAAGAAAGGTTCATAAAGACATGGCTAAACAAGTTTTGGGGTGGAGGAACTTGGCTGACCTGACCTCAACCCAAAATAACACGTTTGGGATGAATTCGAGTGGAGCTGCAAAGGGCTATGACTAAGCATCGGTTGTCGATGTGAAACACGTCAGCTTTTGTTACCCCACTGTTTGCTGTTTTTGCTGTTTTAGTTTTTTGACTGGAATAAACAGGCACTATTTTTAAGTCTTTTCATCCATTGCAGCGCGGCTGTCCATTTTTCTTTCCTTATATTGCACCACGCATTGCCTGCACCCATTTGGATTTTTGAACTTTACTCACCACTGAAGAGTGTCGTCTGGAGCGGCGGTTTTCCCTTTATCTCAGTATTGAACCCTACGGACATAGACTGTGGGTTTTTCTTCCTCTTTGTTCCCTGAAAAGTAAAAGCATAATGGGCTAGCATGCTTCGCTTTGCATACTACCCCATTATGTTCCGCTTACCTGCAGAAGAAGCCTTCGATGTCAGTGCTGTCACCGCTGTCCAATTGCATCCATCTTCGACCCTCTCCTTCCGGGGCCGTGGACTCCAGCTCTGCTATTGGCCGAAGTCGCGTGATGTCACTCCCGCGCATGCACACGGGAGCCGACAGTCACAGCACAAGCACTATAGAAACTTCAGTGCACATGCACTGATTATGTTGGCGTATAGGACGAATGTCTCCTAAACCGTAAAGCTATTTCCAATACCTACAGGTAAGCCTTATTGGCTTACCTGTAGGGAAAAGTGGTTATACACCCTGTGTACATACATAGACATAGGGCCAGATTCACGTATTCCAGAGCATCTTTGCTCTGGAGTAACGCATCTCATTTGCGTTGCGCTGCCGTAATTTTAGGAGCAAGTGCTGTCATTCACGAAGCACTTGCTCCTAAAGTTGCGGCAGCGCATCACAAATGAGCCGGCGGAATTCAAATGTAGCGGGTACGGGGCGTGTAGTATGCTAACTACGCGCGATCCCGCCGCCAACGTACTGCGCATGCGTCGAGTGTCAAAACATCCCCGTGCGCATGCTCCAAAATCTGTGAATGAACGTCAATGACGTCACATTCCCATTCATGACCGTTTTACGCAAGCGACGTTTTTTTTTTTTTTTTTTCGACGCGATGACGACGCCTATACCTAACATAGGATACTCCAACCCCATGTAGGTATATCTATGCGCCGCGTATCCCGTCCGGAAACGTCGTATCGTCATTGCGTCGCGCCGGATTTCGATCGTGAATTGCCGATTTCCGCTCATTAACATATTTTTTGAGCGTAAATCGGCGGGAACGCCCCCGGCGCCATTTTTAAGTTGAAGTAACGATGCGATGGCGAAACTCAGTTACGCTGCTCGCATCGGAACTTCAACCCGGCGTTTCTTGTTTTCTGGTTACAGAAAACAGAAACGCCGGCTCAAAGCCACAGTTAGGCTGGCGGATCACTCGATCCGCCAGCGTAACCTTTCCTGAATCTGGCCCATGGTGTGTGTGTGTCTATATACATAATAAATATATATATATATATATATATATATATATATATATATATATATATATATATATATATATTTGTTGTATTGTGTGTGTGTGTGTGTGTATATATATGTATGTGTATATATATATATTTATATTGTGACAGGAAGTCAGGTAAATCTGTGGGTGTTGTCACAGACGACATTTCTGCCTTGTTTAGACAATTACAAATAAGTAGATTATTCAGCGCTAGAAATTATACATAACACAATAATGCAATAAATTGCAGTATACTTTTGTGAGTGTGCGGTGTGTGCAATCGTGGATGACATCTTAGTAATGTGCGATCAATCCTGAGGTCTTCTTAATAGAGATCTCGTATGGGGCATTTGAGTTTTTAATATGTTTTCTAAATATATATTTTTCTTTTGTTTGGGGTTCCGTCGTCCCTGGCTGCGCTATTGATAAAAACACCCAAGCCGGTGACAACACACTGGTCTAGATCTCAGAAGAAGCTCCATTCAGAACTCTTCAAATCTACCTTGGAAAATAAAATTAAAACAATTCAACCAGGTCAAACTGCCACAGACACACCGGATGCCATAAATGCAGCCCTACTACAGTCAGCCGACTTAGTAGCACCAGAACGCAAAGTCCTTACCCGGAAAAACAAGGCAGGCTGGTTCAACAACCAGCTATCGCTACTGAAGCAAGAGCATAGAAGGGCAGAAGCCGCCTGGAAAAGAAACGCTTCCGAGGCGAACCTCGCCATCTACAAAGTAGCAACAAGAAGATACCACATAGAAATCTTCAAAGTCAAGAAAAACTATTTTTCCATGGCTATCAACAGCGCCCTAAACCGCCCCCGGGAACTCTTTTAAGCTGGTCTCCCAGACCATGAATCCAGACTGTCTTGAAGCCCCCAACTCAGACACCCAAGAATTTTGCAATGAATTGTCGGATTTCTTCATCAATAAAATTAAGAGAATCCGGGAAAGCATTCCGCAAAACAATACCCCTGAGCTACCACACAGCACTCGGAGGAACATTCTACAACCAACAAAGTTCACTCTGGAACCCATCTCCATCGATGTCACAGAAAATATAATCGGTGCTTTGCGTAACAGCACATCGCCTAATGATATCATCCCCACTAAGCTGCTAAAGGAATGTGCCGATATCCTGGCGCCTCCCATTACACAGTTTATAAACCAGTCATTTAAGGAAGGCATAGTGCCCTCTCTGCTGAAAGAGGGCACAATCCAGCCCATCTTGAAGAAACCTACCCTGGATCCCAAGGACCCAAATCACCGCCGTCCCATAACAATGCTAAACGTTTTCTCCAAGGTAATGGAGAAAGTGGTGGTACAACAGCTGCAACAGCATCTAGATACCCACAACCTACTTGATCCACTGCAATCGGGATTCCGTCCCGGACACGGGACGGAAACAGCACTGCTCAAAATATGGGACGACGTTCTGGAGGCCGCAGACGAAGGACAATCTTGTCTCCTGGTTCTGCTGGACCTAAGCGCAGCCTTTGACACGGTAGATCACAAACTGCTACTGACTCGGCTGGCTGAGGTAGCCGGAGTCACAGAGGGTGATTTACCATGGTTTTCCTCCTTTTTGGGAAGCCGATCTCAAACGGTGAAGTTGGGACCGTTCACTTCTGGAAAACGCACGGTGTCATGTGGAGTCCCCCAAGGCTCACCTCTGTCACCGGTGCTCTTCAACATCTATCTTCGCCCTCTCTTTGAAGTCATCAGTAGTCAACAACTACTTTATCACTCATATGCAGACGACACGCAACTGTATTTTCGCATCTGCAATAGAAAGGATCATCATCTCAGTTTAGAGAATTGTCTCTCTTCAATAGAAAAGTGGATGACTAGGAGTTATCTTAAACTCAACAATTCCAAAACAGAACTTCTTCTGTTTCATGCCAGTCGCAAGAGTTAACTGGCAACAACCTGGACACCTCCACCCATTCTGGGCCAGATCATCACCCCTAGCGCCAAAGTCAAAAGTCTCTGGATCATTTTTGACACCCACATGACAATGGACGCACAAATAGGGTCAGTAGTCAGCGGATCTCACCATCTGATGCGCCTACTATGCAGGCTTATTCCATTCATTCCCAAAGAAGACGTACCAGTCGTGGTGGGAACAATTGTGAACTCCAGACTGGACTATGCAAATGCACTTTACCTCGGACTCCCAAAGTACCAAATCGCCCGTCTGCAAGTCATACAAAATACGGCCGCCAGACTGGTGACTGGAAAAAAACCCTGGCAATCAATCTCACCGTCGCTGAAATCCCTTCATTGGTTGCCAGTAAAAGACAGAATTGCTTTTAAAGCTGTCTGTCTGACTCATAAATGCATCCATAGAAAAGCCCCGCAATATCTTTGCGATAAAATAGAAGCCCACAATTCCAATCGCATTCTGCGATCCAGCGACCAAAATTTGGTCAAAGTACCCAAAGCCAGATTCAAGTCCAAAGGAGAAAGAAGGTTTGCGGTCCAAGGTCCCAGACTTTGGAACGCTTTACCAACCAGCATTCGGTTGGAGGAAAACCACCTGACCTTCAGAAGACAGATTAAAACTCTGCTCTTTTGATGTCAAGAAAGACTGAAACAACAAGCGCCCAGAGGCGATTTGGTTCGCATGTGCCGCGCTATATAAGTTTCTCATTCACCAAATCTAGAGGTGTCATGATAGCAATCAAAGACACAGTGGACTTCCACCAACTGAACCTTATTGCTGACCCTGAAGGTCGTTTTCTGATCCTGGTTTGCTCCATAAACCGTGTTACACCCTAGTGAGTCTTTATGCCCCAAATGCGCAACAATTGAAATTCCTCCGCAAAGTCCTCGCAGCCACCAAGCCTGTCCAAAAAGTCCATCTAGTACTCTGCGGAGACTTCAACCTAGTTTCGGACATTCTTCTAGACTCCACCTCGGCAGCAAAGAGGCGGAGATCGCCCCTTAAAATTTTTATTTCGAATCATGGTCTCTATGATGTTTGGCGTTGTCTCCACGGCTCTGAACGAGACTTTACTTTTTTCTCCTCCAGGCACCGCACGTATTCTAGAATTGACTTGTTTTTGACTGATAAATGGATCTTGCAAAAGATATGTATGTCTAAGATCCACACCACAACATGGTCAGACCACGCCCTATTTCAATACTAATCGAAGACTCTAATCTACAACAGACCACGTTCCTCTGGCGTGCTAACAACTACCTGCTCCAAAACGACAAATACATGCCAATGATCAGTGAGCTGATCACTGACTTTTTCAAATTAAATAATGGCTCAGTGTCTGACCCTGCAGTGGTGTGGAGCGCTCATAAAGCATATGTGAGAGGGATGTTAATACAATTGAGTTCACACCTTAAGAGAGAGAGGACGCAACGTGTAAATGAATTGACAACTCAGATAGAGACATTAGAAACACGCCACAAGGCAAAACCCCACAGACTCACGGTTGAAACTCCTGATTGCCCTGAGACAGGAACTCAAAACTCTGCTTCTCCACTCCTACGAATTCCTCCAGAGGAAACTTAAAGCGACATCATATTCCACCTCTAACAAAGCAGGGAAAAACTTGGCACGACGCCTAAAAGGCAGACGCGCCAAAACTAAGATCCATCAACTCTTTCACCCCCATACAAACATTCCCTTATCGAACCCTCAGGACATAGCTTATGCTTTCAGCACTTATTATGGTGATTTATACAATCTACAAAGTGACCCTAGCACTCCACAACCCACACGCAGGGAGATTGACAACTTTCTCCAAACCATTAACCTACCCTCCCTGACTGCACAACACTTAGAAGCACTTAACGCCCCATTCACTGTGCAACTAATTATTAGATCAATTGACTCCCTGCCCAGTGGTAAAGCCCCGGGTCCAGACGGCTTGACAGCAGAATACTATAAACAGTTTTCCTCCTACTTAGCCCCATATCTTACAGAAGTGTTCAATAACGCTGCCTCCTCTTCCTCCTTTCCGAAGGAATATTTAAAAGCACTGATCATAACCTTACCGAAGCCAGGGAAGGAATCAAACGCCCCACCAAATTTTCGCCCGATATCTCTACTCAATCTCGACTTAAAAATATATGCCAAAATCATAGCCTCGCGTTTAATAGACATCATGCATGATCGTATACACAAAGACCAAGCGGGTTTCACAAAAGGCAGACAAACATCAGACGCCACCAGGAGAATGCTTAATCTGATCCACCACGCGGAATCCATTGGAACGCCTTCTCTGCTCCTTTCTTTGGATGCAGAGGAGGCGTTCGACAAGGTTCACTGGACATCTCAAAGCTGTCCTCCAAAAATTTGGATTCAAAGGCCTAAATGGCCCAAGTATATGTGGAAGGCATGCTTTCATGTCCCTTCCCCATAACTAATGGCACGCGACAGGGGTGTCCCCTATCCCCACTTATTTTTAACATGCTCATGGAACCCCTGGCGGAACATGTCTGCTCCAATCCCGTCATTTCAGGTCTCCAAATTGGCACGCAATCTCACAAAATCAGCCTATTCGCAGATGATGTCATCCTTATCCTCACGAATCCAACTTCCTCCTTGGCGGAGGTACAAAAACTGTTACACTGGTTCAGTTCGGTATCATACTACAAGATTAATACAACTAAATCGTTTATACTTGACATTAACATTAACGCCACAACCAGGAATCTTCTACAACTCCAACACCCATATGCATGGGCACATACAGACATCTCTTACCTGGGCATTCAATTACCAAGGACTCTCAAAAACCTCTATTCTTGTAATTTCTTGCCGTTGCTACAAAACATTCAGAAGACCTCACAATCCCTAGCAAAACATGAAATCTCTTGGTCAGGGAGGCTTGCAGCATTTAAAATTATCTGCTTACCTCAAATTCTGTACTTCTTTAGGTCCCTCCCCATCCCACTACCTGCCTCATTCTTTAAATCCCTCCAAACGATGTACAACAAGTATCTTTGAAGCGGAAAAAAACCTAGGTGCACCCATTTCATAATTACTAAACACAAATATGCAGGGGGAACAGGATCGATAGACTTCAAAGATTACCATACGGCAGCTATTCTAGCCCAACTACCCGGTTGGTTCCGACCACTCCAACATCCATCATGGGGCCAGGTGGAAAACCACTCCCTTACTAAGCCCAACCTAAAGAACTGGTTACTAAGTACCCCTCTGGGCGCTACTGTCCATTCCATCTATGCCTCCACCTGTGAAAGCATCAGTCCAAGCGTGGGGAAGAATAGTCTCCCTGCTTAACTCTAACTCTGAGGCCCCGTACACACGAGCAAATGAATCTGTTCAAATTGGTCTGACAGACAGATTTGATCAGATTTGTCTGCTGGCTGTTTTGGTTTGATCGCTGTACACACGATCAAACCAAAATCCCCGCCGGCAGACAGCGCGGTGACGTGGCGGTGACATTGACGCCGCCACGTCACCGCATCAGGAAGTAAAACACTTCCGCGCATGCGTCGAATCCATTCGACGCATGTGCGGGCAGATATGTCTGCTGGTTAGCGTACTAACTAGCAGACATATCGGTCCGACGGGTTCCCAGCAGACAGATTTTAAAGCGGGCTTTAAAATCTGTCTGCTGGACAAATCTGTCTGCTTGCCCGTACACACGATCGAATCTGTCTGCTGAGACGGTCTGTCAGACCGTTTCCAGCAGATAGATTTGATCGTGTGTACGCAGCCTAGTTCTTATCACCTGACTTGCCACTGACAAAGTGGTCCCTTAAAGGGATTCATCACTTACACGACTTACTGCAGGACGACTGGCCCAAAACTTTCTCTCAGTTACAAACTGACTATGACCTCCCAGACTCTGAACACTTTACTTATGTGTGAATACACCACTGCCTGAAAGCTATACCTCTTCCCCTTTACTGCATCCCTCCCAAAACGTGGGCCTATCTCATGGACCCTACTTCAACGACCAAAGGCATTTCCCACTTCTACAATATTCTACATGACAAGAACAACTTCTCCAAACTAACCCCTCATCTCAAATGGGAAATTGACCTCATGTGCACCTTTACAGTGGAACAGTGGCAATGCGCCCTTAAATCGGTGTATAAGGCCACCAAATCCTCGGCCCTTTGGGAACTCACCCAGAAAATCATTAAAGGGGATCTACTGCATATTTTCTGGAAGTCCCCCCACATTCAACCTTACTGGATCGACATCTTCAAGCTAATTTACACTACCAATGTCAAAATACCCCCTTCACCTGCTCTGGCACTACTTAACTTAACCATCGACGACATTCCTCACCCTGTAAGACACGTTACCACACACATACTCCTGGCAGCCAGGCTCAACATAACAAGAGACAAGAGACTGGAAGTCGGATCAAGTCCCTTCCGTAACCCAGGTCGTGGACATAGTGGCACTTCACTTTAGTGTTGCTCACGAATATTCGCATTGCGAATATTCGCTACGAATATTGCATATTCGAGTATTCGCGAATAACTCGAATATTGCGGCGAATATTCGCTATGGCGAATATTCGTATTTTTTCAAATGTATTTTTAAAACAGATCACATCCTAGTGATCTCCATCGACGTCTAAAAGCATTGCTGGTATGATTAGAGAGAGACCCTGGGCCGAGTAGCTGATGCGATTCTTTTATGTTGCCGAAAATTCGCATTGCGAATTTTCGGCAACATAAAAGAATCGCATCAGCTACTCGGCCCTTCTTTTGCATCAGAGCCAATCAGAATAACTCGAATATTCGACAAACGGAATATTGCGCGATTATCTTCTCCGCCCTTCTTTTGCATCAGAGCCAATCAGAATAACTCGAATATTCGGCAAAAGGAATATTGCGCGATATTCCTTTTGCCGAATATTCGAGTTATTCTGATTGGCTCTGATGCAAAAAAAGGGCGGAGAAGATAATCGCGCAATATTCCTTTTGCCGAATATTCGAGTTATTCTGATTGGCTCTGATGCGCCCTTCTTTTGCATCAGAGCAAATCAGAATAACTTGAATATTTGGCAAACGGAATATTGCGCGATTATCTTCTCCGCCCTTCTTTTGCATCAGAGCCAATCAGAATAACTCGAATATTCGGCAAAAGGAATATTGCGCGATATTCCTTCTGCCGAATATTCGAGTTATTCTGATTGGCTCTGATGCAAAAGAAGGGCGGAGAAGATAATCGCGCAATATTCCTTTTGCCGAATATTCGAGTTATTCTGATTGGCTCTGATGCGCCCTTCTTTTGCATCAGAGCCAATCAGAATAACTCGAATATTCGGCAAACGGAATATTGCGCGATTATCTTCTCTGCCCTTCTTTTGCATCAGAGCCAATCAGAATAACTCGAATATTCGGCAAAAGGAATATTGCGCGATATTCCTTTTGCCGAATATTCGAGTTATTCTGATTGGCTCTGATGCAAAAGAAGGGCGGAAAAGATAATCGCGCAATAGGAATATTGCGCGATTATCTTCTCCGCCCTTCTTTTGCCCCCTTATTCTCCTTTCTTTTAAGTAGAGTTAGTGTAGAGTTAGTGTTTAGTGCATATTAGTTTAGTAATACAGGAAATGATCTCCGTTTATGAGAATTTCGCAATCATTTTCGCATTAGCGAAATTTCGCAAAATTTTTTTTTGGATAAAATATCACGAATATTCGATATTAGCGAATATTCGCGAATATTCTTCTATATATTCGCGCAATATCGCGAAATCGAATATGGCGTATTCCGCTCAACACTACTTCACTTCAGCTATGAGACTATAACAGCAGCCAGCATTGGCCAGCCCTCCAAAACACGGGCACTCTAGCAGCCCTGGCTCGACTGGACAAAGGTTGCAACCACCGCATGATACTGCAGTCCCACATTCTTCTGGTATTTTTTTTTTCTTGACCGAGCAATACCTATATTATACACGCTAATGTTTATTGTTTGTTTTTTCTGTTGTTTTCTTTTCTGGCTACCGGCATACCAGTTCCGCTAAAAAACGAATACATCACACAGTGGTTTTCTGTTATATATCCCCTCTCCTCTAATGCAGCACTAATGTTCCCATGTGGGGTGCTGCGTCAGGGAACCGGACTAAACAAGTGTTTATATCCGCTGTATGCTTTACTTTAAGTATATATATTTGAACTACTGTTTATTGACTAGCATAGTAAGTCTGTCATTACATATGCCAAAGCGTCGTTGCACGACGTACGAGCTTAACTTGTACCTTGTTTTACCGTTAAAACTTAATAAAATCATTGAATGAAAAAAAGACCATATTAATTTAAAGTCGTGTTGTAATGTTGCAACTCTGCTGTGCTAAAACATCTTTATAAAGTATCTTGGAAATGACAGTGTTTCATGCTACTTAGCCACTTAACCACTTAAGGACCGGACCAATATGCTGATAAATGCCCAGAGGCGTTTTTACAATTCGGCACTGCGTCGATTTAACAGACAATTGCGCGGTCGTGCGACGTGGTTCCCAAACAAAATTTGCGTCATTTTCTTCCCACAAATAGAGCTTTCTTTTGATGGTATTTGATCACCTCTGCGATTTTATTTTTTGCGCTAAGGAAACCTAATGATTCAGAAGGTGAAGTGCAATGACTCTCCTGAGTCTGTGTCTTTAGCAGCTCATCCAGTCAGTCAGAGTGGTGCAAGCAGGACGCTCTCACACGAGTCGGCTCACCAAGAGACAGATCAGTCAGGCAGGTGTTCCCCCAGCTGCATCCAGGACTCACGGCTCTCAGCTCTCCTTCCACCCCTTTGGCCTCCATACTTCCCCCCACTATCACCTAGTACATTTCTTTGGGGGTCTCACAGGTAAGCCTGTTTCTCTCTGGGCGCTTGTGTTCCCCCCGCCTCACTGCCTCCCCTGGGACAGCGCGGCCGTCCTTCTAAGGATAAGCCGCGGCTCTGCCCAGCGGAGCAACGGTCGCACACCTCAGACATTAGCATTCCAGTTGCCTCCCTTTCTCCTCCCAGCCACCGTCTTTTTCCCAAAGCCATCCGCAATCGAGCCATCCCCCCGCCGCCTCCCCGTCTCAGTTCCTCCCGTTTCCAACCATCCGCGCCGACCTATGGAGATTTGCGGCGGCCGCGTTTAGGAAAGACCGCGGCCTAGCGGCGCGCCGCACAAACACCAAGGAAATCCCTCCAAAGCTGCCCAGAGACCCCCTGCTACCCTAGGAGGACCCCCATCCTCTCCCTGTCGCCCACCAGCCTTCCCTATGGGACCGATCCACCAAGCTGACAGCCCCCAGCTCAGGTCCCTTTTTCCTGAATTGTGGCCATCTTGGTACACCGCAGTACATCTCCCCCTATTCTGCTCCACCGCGTATCCACCACCTCTGTAGCACTTAGCACTTGATCCAGGGTTTTGGCTGATCGCCCTTGACACTGACTAGAAATCTATGATTTCATACTGCAATACGATTTAGACTGCCTTTTTATTACTGAAAGCTGGCTTACAGCCGACTGTAACACCATTCTAGGAGAACTGGTGCCTGAAAACTATCGTATTATAACCGAAAACAGAATAGGGCAAAGAGGAGGAGGCCTGGCGGTGATCCACAAGACTCACCTTGCGATCACGAAACCAGTCCTTCAAAACCCTCTTCCATTCATGGAAACCCTTACTCTGCAGCTGCAAACAAATCCCCAGGAGACCGTTCACATTCTTCTCTGCTATAGACCGCCCGGGCCAAAATCGCAGCTTCTACCATCACTGATGGAGTTTATCTCCACTTATACCCTTAACAGCAAACACCTTTTGCTGCTCGGGGACTTCAATCTCTGGGCCAACTCCTCACAGGATCCCGTTGCCGACGCCTATATTGACCACCTGGAAGGTTTAGGGCTACAGCAACTAGTATGTGGGCCCACACATGCTTCAGGTCACACACTCGATCTTATTTTCAGACAAAATCTGAAATTAAGTACTTTGGAAAATGAACCATTCCCATGGACAGATCCCCATGCAATTAATTTCATAATTTCCAAAACTCCCCCATTGATAAAAACACCCAAGCCAGTGACAACACACTGGACTAGATCTCAGAAGAAGCTCCATTTGGAACTCTTCAAATCTACCTTGGGAAATAAAATTAAAACAATCCAACCATTTCGAACAGCCTCAGATACACTGGATGCCATAAATGCAGCCCTACTACAGTCAGCCGACTTAGTAGCGCCGAAACGCAAAGCCCACATCCGGAAAAACAAGTCCGGCTGGTTTAACAACCAGCCGTCGCTACTGAAGCAAGAGCGCAGAAGGGTGGAAGCCGTCTGGAAAAGAAGCGCTTAAGAGGAGAACCTCATCATCTACAAAGCAGCAACAAGAAAATACCACAAAGAAATCTTCAAAGCCAAGAATTTTTTTTTTTCCAAGACTATAAACAGCGCACTAAATCGCCCACGCGAACTCTTCAAGCTGGTCACGCAGACCATGAATCCAGGCTGTCTTGAAGCCCCCAACTCAGATACCCAAGAATTTTGCAATGAATTATCGGATTTCTTCATCAATTAAATTGAGGGAATCCAGGAAAGCATTCAGCAAAACAATACCCCCCTCAACCCCCCCCCCCTCAACCATTCCCACAACATCCATAGAAACTTTCTACATTTAACAAAGTTCACTCTGGAACCCATCTCCATCGATGCCACAAAAAATATCATCGGTACTTTGCGAAACAGCACAGCGCCTAATGATCTCATCCCCACTAAACTGCTGAAGGATTGTGCCGACATCTTGGCACCACCTATCATGGAGCTTATAAATCAGTCATTTAAGGAAGGCATAGTGCCCTCCCTGCTGAAAGAAGGCACAATCCAGCCCATCTTGAAGAAACCTACCCTGGACCCCAAGAACCCAAATCACCGCCGTCCCATAACAGTCCTAAATGTTTTCTCCAAGGTAATGGAGAAAGTAGTGGTACAAGAGCTGCAACAGCATCTAGATACCCATAATCTACTTGATCCATTTCAATTGGGAAACAGCATTACTCAAAATATGGGACGACAAACTATTACTGACTAGGCTAGCTGAACTAGCCAGAGTCACAGAAGGTGATTTACCATGGTTTTCCTCCTTTTTGGAAAACCGATCACAAACAGTGAAATTGGGACCTTTCACTTCTGAAAAACGCACGGTATCATGTGGAGTCCCTCAAGGATCCCCCTTGTCACCGGTGCTCTTCAACATCTATCTTCGCCCTCTCTTTGAAATCATTAGTAGGCAACAACTACTTTATCACTCATATGCAGACGACACCCAACTGTATTTTCACATCTGCAACAAAAAGGATCATCATCTGTTTAGAGAATTGTCTCTCTTTGATAGAAAACTGGATGACTAAAGCCCCATACACACTATCAGTTTTCCTGACGGTTTTCTCTTCAGGTTTACCAAAACCATCTAATATGAGGTCAAACCTCAAGAGTTTCAATTTGTATGCAATCAGGCAGGCCCTTGCACTACATGGTTTTGGTAAACCTGATGAGAAAACCGTCAGGAAAACTGATAGTGTGTATGGGGCTTTAGAGTTATCTTAAACTCAACAGTTCCCAAACAGAACTTCTCCTGTTTCATGCCAGTCGCAAGAGTCAACTGGCAACAACCTGGACACCTCCCGCCATTCTGGGCCAAATCATCACCCCTACCTCCAAAGTCAAAAGTCTCGGGGTCATTTTTGACACCTACATGACAATGAACGCACAAATAGGGTCAGTAGTCAGCGGATCTCACCATCTGCTGCGCCTACTACGCAGACTTATTCCATTTATTCCCAAAGAAGACGTAGCAGTCGTGGTGGGAACAATTGTGAACTCCAAACTGGACTATGCAAATGCCCTTTATCTCGGTCTCCCTAAGTACCAAATCACTCGACTGCAAGTTGTTCAAAATACGGCCGCCAGATTTGTGACTGGGAAAAAACCCTGGGAATGAATCTCACCTTCACTGAGATCTCTTCATTGGTTGCCAGTAAAAGACAGAATTGCTTTTAAAGCACTCTGCCTGACTCATAAGTGCATCCATGGGAAGGCCCCGCAATATCTATGCGAAAAGATAGAAGCCCACAATTCCAATCGCGTTCTGCGATCCACCGACCAAAATTTGGTCAAGGTACCCAAAGCCAGATACAAGTCCAAAGGAGAAAGAAGGTTTGCTTTCCAAGGTCCCAGACTATGGAACGCTTTACCAACCAGCATTCGGTTGGAGGAGAACCACCTGACCTTCAGAAGACAGATTAAAACTCTGCTCTTTTGAGGCCATGAGAGACAGGAACAACCAGCGCCCAGAGGCGATTTGGTTCGCAATGTGCCGCGCTATATACATTTTTTATTCATTCATACACAAAAATAGAGCGAAATTTTTGAAAAAAAAATCTATATTTTTTACTTTTTGTTATAAGAAAAATCGAATAACGAAATTTTAGTCAAACATTTAGGCCAAAATGTATTCAGTCACATGTCTTTAGTAAAAAAAAAAAATCGCAAAAAAAAAAATAGCTACCTAGCGGCAACAGTGACACTAATACAGCGATCAGAAAAATTATCTCTTAGTGACACTGGCAATAGGGGGTGAAAGGGTTAACTAGGGCGTTGATCAAGGGGTTAAAACTTTATTGGGGGGTACAGGGGCTACCCTAGACCTAACATTAATTTGCCTGTCACACTAAGGCCTCGTACACACGAGGGGAGATGTCCGCTGAAAACGGTCCGATGGACCGTTTCAGCAGACATCTCCGCTCGTGTGTATGGGCTAGCGGACAGATTTCTCCACCCGACAGATTTCAAAGCATGCTTTGAAATCTATCCGGTCGGAATCTGTCCGCCCGACATGTCTGCTGGTTAGTACACTTACCAGCAGACATGTCGTCCCCCACCGCCGCCGCGCCGCCGCCGAATGGATTCGGCGCATGCGCGGAAGTGTTTAACTTCCTGGTGCGGTGACGTGGCGGTGACGTGGCGGCGTCAACGTCACCGCCGCGTCACCGCGCCGTCCGGCGGCGGGGAATTTGATCCGATGGTGTGTACACGCCATCGGATCAAACTCCCGATCGGACATATCCGATGGAAATGGTCCGCGGACCGTTTTCATCGGATATGTCCGATCGTGTGTACGAGGCCTGACTGTCACACTGACACTAAATGCAGTGATCGGTAAATATATGATCACCGCATTCAGTGACACTGTGACAGGGGGGTGGGGGGTTGATCGGGGGGTTAAGTGTGCCTATGTGTCACTGGTGTCAGTGTAGTGTTGATGCAGACTTGTGATGTCTTCTCTCCTCAGCGGCGGTTGAAAATACCGCTGAGAGGAGAGATTACATCACTCCCCCCCCCTTTACACAGGCAGAGGACGGGGGAGTGCACACATAGGCTGGGAGTGATCCGGAGGGGGTGGACAAAAACGAACAGCCGCCCCCTCATCCCGGAATACTCGCACAGCCACGGGGACCGCCGCAAGTACCGGGGGGGTCCCGATCGGACCCCCGACCCACGTCTAGGCAAGGACCTACAGGTACGCCAATGTGCCTGTAAATGCCATTCTGCCGACGTATATGTACATGCGGCAGTCCTTAAGGGGTTAAGGACCACTCACTGTATATATATGTCATTTTTTTTAAAGATGGATATCTCGGTAACGGCAGCAGCTTCTGCCACAACCAAGATATCCATCTCTATAGTGAGTGGTCCTGTCAACGATAACCGTGGTCTCTGCGGCGGATTCGCTGCGAGATCACCATTATCGGCTGCGGGAGAGGCCCCCCTCCCGCCGCTCTCCTGCGCCCTCCGCCGCTTACCAGAGCCGTCGGCAGCGGGGGAGGCGATCAGGTCCTCTTCCCTGCTCGGCTGGGATACGAGTGAGGACAAGAAGGCCCCCACCCGTCCCCATAGCATAGCAGAAGTGACGTCAAAACGTCACTTCCGCCCATGCTTTTTAAAAGCAATATTTTCTTGTTGTCTTTTTTTTTTTTTTTGCATTTTAGTCTAATTATGAGATCTGAGGTCTTTTTGACCCCAGATTTCATATTTAAGAGGACCTGTCATGCTTTTTTCCCATTACAATGGATGTTTACATTCCTTGTAATAGGAATAAAAGTGATCCATTTTTTTTTTTTTAATTTTTTTTTGTAAAAATGTATAAAATAAATAAATACAAATAAATAATAAAAACAAAACTTTTTTTTAAAGCCCCCCGTCCTGACGAGCTTGTGCGCAGAAGCGAATGCATACATGAGTAGCGCCCGCATATGTAGCTCAAAAGATGCAACCTATAGAATTTTTTAAACGTTGTCTATGGAGATTTTTAAGGGTAAAAGTTTGACGCCATTCCACGAGCGGGTGCAATTTTGAAGCGGGACATGTTGGGTATCATTTTACTCGGCGTAAGATTATATTTTATAATATATAAAAAAATTGGGCTAACTTGCCTTCCTCTGGATCAACTGTGGGTATGGAGTTGGGTGTATGGGAGGATGTACTGTGTTTTACTTTGTTTTATTTTTATTTATTTTTATGGTTGAACTGGATGGACTTGTGTCTTTTTTCAACCTGACTAACTATGTAACTATGTAACTTTACTTTAATACAAAAAAGTGAATTTTATAAAAAAAAAAGTGCGCTTGTAAGACCGCTGCACAAATACGGTGTGACAAAAGTATTGCAATGACCGCCATTTTATTCCCTAGGGTGTTAGAGAAAATAAATATATAATG
Organism: Rana kukunoris; assembly: GCA_029574335.1. Lineage (NCBI taxonomy): Eukaryota > Metazoa > Chordata > Amphibia > Anura > Ranidae > Rana > Rana kukunoris. The sequence continues at coordinate 169,354,332 of CM056059.1, forward strand.
TTTGGGGGTTTTAAGTAATTTTCTATCAAAACATTTTTTTTTTAATCTTGTAAACGCCAAATCTGAAAAACAGGCTTGGTCCTTAAGTGGTTTACAAACATGTATTTATATTTTATGACCTAGTCTACTGGCAGTTCTCATGTTCTCCCTATACCTGCGTGGGTTTCCTTCTACATTCCAGAGGTACTAAATGTATTCACTCTTGAGAAGCGGAGAATAAGGAGGGATATGATTAACATGTTCAAATACATAAGGGGTCCATATAGTGAACTTGGTGTTTGAGTTATTTACTTTATGGTCAACACAGAGGACATGGGGGCACTCTTTACATCTGGAGAAAAAAAGATTTCATCTCCAAATACAGAAAGGTTTCTTCACAGTAAGAGCTGTGAAAATGTGGAATAGACTCTCTCCAGAGATGGTTCTGGCCAGCTCAGTAGATTGCTTTAAGAAAGACCTGGATACTTTCCTAAATGTAGATAATATAACTGGGTACTAACATTTATAGGTAAAGTTGATCCAGGGAAAATCCGATTTGCCTCTTGGGGGATCAGGAAGAATTTTTTTTCACCTGCTGTAGCAAGTTGGATCATGCTCTGCTGTTTTTTTTGTCTTCCTCAGGATCACCTGTGGGTATAGAATTGGGTATATGGGATTGTAGTTTTTTTTTTATTTTTATGGTTGAACTAGATGAACTTATGTATTTTTTCAACCTGAATAACTATGCTGGTAGGTTAATTGGCCCTAGTATGTTCATGTATAAATGTAAGTTGAGGTCCTTAGTGGGGCCGAAACAACTAATCAATTAATCGACAACCAATCGTTTATGAAATTAATCGATTTACAATTTTCATTATCAATTAATTGGCCAGTAACATAATGGGGTTAAAAAATAAAATGAAAAAATTAGCCCTTTATAGTACAAAAAAGCAAATCGCTACTGTAAATATTACTTTCGCTGTCCCACAGTAAAAAAATTAACCCCTTACAGTAGCGATTATTTGCTCTTTTTGTACTATTTCTGTTTTTTAACCCCATTATGTTACTAAACATCTCAGGCCTGTGTTCACACCTCTGTTTTTCGGGTGCTTTCTGCAGAAACACACAACAGTTCATTTACATGTTTTCCTATGGGACACGTTCACATCCATGATTTTCTTTCAGCTGCTGCGTATTTGGAAAGGGCAAGGACTTTAACGGGGCTATTTTTATTTATTTTTTGGTTCAATATACTTTAATGGAGAAGCTATAGAAAAGCATGTAATGTGTTTTTGCAGCAATTTGTGTTTTGTAATCTGTCCAACAACAAATTGGGCCAAAAAAAAAAGTATTTTTCTTTTTTTTAAGGCCATTGTCCAATTAATCGAAACAATAATCGGCCAACTAATCGATTATGAAATTAATCGTTAGTTGCAGCCCTAGACCTTGGATTGTAAGTTCCTTGAAGGCAGGGACTGATGAGAATGTTCAATGTGTGATGTGCTTTGTAAATTGATGGTGCTATATAAGTACTTGTAATAAAAATAGTCAGGTGTATAAATCTTCAGTAATGTGATGACACTATAAAGTGGTTGTAAACCTCAGACATTAAATCTGAACAAAGCATATCCCTATAGTGTTTGTCTCAATAAGGAGCTCTAAGTGTCATTTCTGTCTGCTGCTTTGTTCCTCTGTTATCTGCATAAATCACTTCTGATGGATTTCCTGACACCAAGATAAAAAAGGTGAAAAGTGAGGGCGCTCACATCCTCGGCTCTATTCCTGTGTGCTGTGTGAAGGGGGAGGGGGTGTCTTTTCTCCCCAGTCAGCTCTTTGCAGTGTGTAATTTCAGCACTTTGTCCCCTATTTTCTGAAAGGTCAGACAAGCTGTATACATTTTGTGCTTTGAATGGCTGTAGAGAAATGAAGACTGTGGTAAATTGATACAGCTTAGAATGATTTGTTTAATCTCTGTACTATTTGAGGCCATGCACTTTACTAGGTATATGTGAGGGTTTACAACCACTTCAAGAGAGTACCCGGACAGGATATAAATATGAGCGCTGCCATTGCAATTGTTTATAAAGGTGGCCGTTCTATAATTGCCATCCTTATCCTTCTTGTCTCATCAATGACATGGGACAAGTTTGTAGCCAACAAAGAGTTGAGGCATCTGACCTGCTTCATTTAATTACATTAGTGAGTCAGATACCGAAGCAAGGATTAGGATGACAGGCTCATTAGCTCAGGGCTGGTGTAAGGATTTTTGACACCCTAGACGAAACCTCATTTTGCCGCCCTCTTTGCCCTGCCCATGTATAACCCAACTTTTTAATGAAACGCTCATCAAATGCAGCCTCACCAGCGCTCATAAAATACAGCCTCACCAGCGCTCATCAAATGCAGCCTCACCAGCGCTCATCAAATGCAGCCTCACCAGTGCCCATCAAATGCAGCCTCACCAGCGTCCATCAATGAATGTTTGCTTGCTTCCATTCATCTGAGAGTCAGGACACACACAGTTCCGCTGCTGTGCCTTTAACACTATGTGCGAACTAAGCAGCGGCTTCCTGCTGAAGCTGAGACTTCTTGCAGTTGCTTGCAGCAGAGAGAAGGAAGTAGTGGCCGGGTGCCCTAGGCTGCAGTATGCCCTAGATGGCTGCCTAGTTTGCCTAGTGGTAGCAACAGCCCACTAAACATTAGAGCAGCAATGGCTTCTATAGGTCTGCCTTGACAGATTCCACCTCTGTAGTTTAGCCATCTGTGTAGATGGTAAAGCTGCACGATTCTAGCTAAAATGAGAATCACAATTTTTTTGCTTAGAATAAAGATCACGATTCTCGCAGCGTAACATCATCTTTCACATTATACAAAAAATCTGTAAGGTGAAGTTACACAAGACCCCCTCCTCATGTCCCATCCGGTCACCGCCTCACCAATCCAGCAGCTTAATCTCCAAAATGTGCATTGTCCGGAGGTACGTTTAGGAGCATTCTAATTGGCCGACGTCGTCACATGGGCGGTGCCGACCATGTGTGTATGAGCCCCTAAAAGAAAAAAGAGGTGCCCCTGATGATGTCAGTGTGACGAAACGATCGTCGGGCAACACGCATTGCGCATGCACGGTTTTTCTTCCCCATAGGCGGCTGGACGCCAATCGGAGCTACTTTTGTTTTATAATTCCTTGCAAGGATATTTTATTACCTCTTGCTGAACACGAGAGTTTGTATTTTATACCCACAATAAACCCTCTTGATTTTTAAACGCCTGCACTATGGAATTCTTTTTCTGTTTTCTTTTCCATTGTGGCACACCCACCCCCACTTTGAGTGTGTATTCAACACTATACACACACACACACACACACACACCTGTGATACCTTTGGAAGGACCTGTTAGCCATGGTTGGAGCCATAGAAGGTGTGAGAGACGGAGGATCTTCTCTACTGCTCTGCAGGAAAACTTCATCATATAAGCCTGTTTTGACCCCCCTGAGAAGGGCAGTCACAGGCTTTCTGGTAAGCCTTCCATTTTACTATCAGGTGATGGGCTGTTTTCACGTTTATCTGGAACTACTCAATATACACTGGATGTTCATAGCTTCCTTTTGAATTTTCTGGATTTCCATCTACTGATTCATTGTTTTCACTGATCACTCACCATTTGAATATATTATATGTCAATTGCATATATCCTAAGATTTTCACTTCATTGTTTTTTTTTAAAGTGTTTGAATGTCACGTATTTTTCAATTTTTACGTTCAGGCTGCATTCACACCTTAGCGCAGCGTTTTGTACCGCGATTTGCCGCGACAAATTGCAGCGTTTTGTACCACGATTTGCCGCGACAAAACGCATAGTTTTCAACCGCGGAGGTCATTGTCGGCTGTGCCGAAAGCCGAAGCCGCCTGATAAAAAGGGTCCGGGACTTGTTTGAGCTTCACGCGATCAGCATGGAGATGTGAACCATCTCCATAGAGATGAATGTTATTTCTCCCCTCCAGCGTATCTGAGCGTCGCGCTTCAGGCGACAAAACGCTCAGGTGTAAATGGAGCCTTATTGTTTTACTCATTTTGATTGAATTTCCAGCGCTACACTGTTTTTTTTTTTTACATTGTTTTTAGTTATCTCAGTGCTGAGCAATGTTGATAAAATTTGCCGTTTTTTTTTTTTGACAGCTCTGAACAGAGAACTCTGCACTTGTGCAAATGCCGGATTAAGATTGTGAGGGGAGTTGAATCAAGATTGTGATTATTTAACGATGAATTGTACAGCTCTAGTAGATAGGGTGCAAAAAAAAATAGAAAATAAATCACACGCACACACACTGATCTGTTGGGGGACCCCCACTGATTTTTATTTAAAATACATGTAAAAACATTGGCTAACTGATACTTTATTTAAAGCACCTTACTGTGGAGAGTTTGGGTTTCAGTTCTGCTTGACAACAATTTGTGGGGAACATTAGCGGGTTAGACGGCGTTACCTGGAGCTGACCCGGGCAGAGGGCATCCAGCCAAGAGCAGCAGTGATGTGACCCCATCCAGCCACCAACAGAGAGCGTGTCTCTTTCAATGGTGTCCTTCATACCTACATCACTGCCTCCCTTGGCTTTAAAGGCCAATGACTGGTAGATACAGAGCTCTTTTAGGTCATTTGTAGTCTGTTACCCCCCTCATGTTCCACCTTCTGTGTACATCACTATTGTGACTTGTGGACTGGCAATGGAAGTGCCGTACAGGGCCACCATGAGCCCTGCTTGCCAGGGGCATATTGTCGGTGCATTATATGACAGAGAAGTCTAGTGGTACTGAGCTTAAATGCAGAGAATAAACGGAGAAGGGTCTTTTTCTTTTCTATAGCTAGTTTGAAAAATACTTATAAAAAATATATAAAAATATGCACGTCAAATAGATAAAGTTTAGAGTTGAAACAGTTTTGAATAAAAAATTGTGGATGATGTTGCATCATCCTGCAGACTGGCTAGCAAGACATTTTTGGTCATCACAGCGTAACAGGTTCAAGTGACATCAGAGTGTTGTATAAAATGGTAACAAAATCTGTCCGTGTACTACACACATTATCTCCAACTCTTCACATCCTAATAAAAATAATAATAAACTCTGTGAGGTACAGCCCCAGGATCTAGGGAATGTTAATCCGCTTTAGACTCCCGCCCCGCGTGCCAGCAGGCGCGGACAGAGTGACGAATTCCCTAGTCGCTGAGGGGGGGTGATTAAGATGTGGAGCAATGTAAGCGACTGAAGATTTGCAAGTGAGGTTTGGCTGGTGGGTTTATCAATGACAATCTGACTTCTCCTTATGCTACACAATGACAGAATATCAATACAGTACATAATATATGATACAGTATGTCAATAACGCAGCAGTGGGACTGTGCACACTGATTTTAGCTCTCTTCATGCCGGAGGGGACCTGTCCTCGGCATACAGATAAAGTGCAGCACTCTTTTTCCAGGGTGGATAACTTGCAGGCAGTGTTGTGTGCAATAAACTTATTTCGTACAAGAAACTGCAGTGTTCATGGTTTTTCAAGACAGAGATGGAATAGGCCATAGAGGGTCACAGAGCGGCAATGATGTGTAACGTACAGAAACCAATCGTACTGCACATTAACAATTGAGAACAAATACAAAAAATGATTATAAATGGAACTCATTGCCTTGCTAAAGGGACTCTGTCAAGTCCAAAAAAGTATATAATAATAGGTAAGCCTAAATCTAATTTTCAATTTTTTTGGGCATCACGTTGTCGGGCTGGTTTACATATGCATTTTCAAGTGTGTTTTTACATATGAATTTTGTTATGCATTGTCAATGCGTTCCAGTGCATTTTTATTTTTTTGACACTTGAAAAATACTCAGGACAAGGTGCATTTTGGTGTGTTTTTACTGCGTTCCAGATGCATTCCACCCAAAAAAAAGTGAGGAGAGCTTTGAGGTTGGCAGACCTTTTTCAGTCATGCCCCTTTGAGAGAAGCCAGCCAGATTCTGTCTGCCGTACACACAGGCCAAATGTAGGACTGGTTTCTTTTGAACCTGGCTATGCTGCCCCACATTCGGCCTATGTGGCTTAAGCCACTGCCTCTCAGTAAAAGGGCCATGATGTGACAAATGTCATTTGAAAGTGTTTGAAAAACATTTGCACAATGGTTGTGCACAAAGCAGCTGCGATCCTTCTCCTCTCAGGTCCCCCCTCCTTGTGTCCTCCACAACAAGCCTCTTGCTTGGGGGCATTTGTGCAGTCTAGCTCCTGAGTCAGGTCTGTGTGTCCATTGACGCACACAGTGCAGTTCGGCCCTGCCGGCTCCTTCCTTATTGGCAGTGATTGACAACAACAGTAGACAATGGCTTCTTGTGCTGTCTCTGAGCCAATGAGGTGTAAGAGAGTTGCTGCTCTTGTGCACATTGCAAGATCGGGCTAGGGTATGGGGGGGGGGGGCTTCACTCTTTTTTTTTTTTTACCCTAATGTAAGAAGAGAATGTAGAGAGTTGAGGTAAAAAAAAAAAAAACTTCAGCTTTAAGAACCACTTTAAAAAAAAAAAAAAAAAAATGTTAGAGAAATGTTAGTTCGAAAAATATATTCTGCCTCTTCAAATATTCTCGTCACTTCTAGTGTATGGACAGTTTTAGTATTGGCGTTGTCAGCCCGACGCGTGCGTGTGTGTGTGCTCCTTCAGTTGTCTGTAGCACATAAAACTTATAGGCAGCTCAGTGGCTAAATGAAGGACAGGCTGACAACGCTCTCTGGCTTTGCTTTTTTGGCTTGCAACAGGAAATTATGTTAGGATCTCCAGGAAAAAACAATTTGCAACAAATTCACGCTTTCACACTGTTAAAAGTGTGGCGTGATGCCAACATACTGAGAAATAGAATTTGGATTAACATACAATTTTTAACTTTGGTTGACATTAATAATGCCTAATTTGTAAAGGAAAAACTTTATTTTTTTGTTTGTATAAAATATGAGATTTTATTTTAATAAGGCCACAAATTTTGAGCAGTAACCCACAATAATCGTCAAGTGTGGCTTTCTACAGTCATCAAATATGTATACAAACAAATGGGACTTTGATGGTACACAAACTTTTTGTAAAAGTAGCAATTATGTCTCTTCTATAAAAACCTATAAATGTGCTCTAATGGTAATGGTTTTCCCACCAGAGATATCCTACATACAATGCTACCACATATTGGATGTTCTACACATTAAAGTGGTTGTATTTGTTGATTGGTGATTTTAACCTACAGGTAGGCTTACCTGTAAGGCCGCGTACACACGATCGAATTAATCTGCTGGAAACGATCGTGTGTACGGGCGGACAGACAGGTTTTTCCAGCAGACAAATTTTAAAGCATGCTTTAAAATCTGTCTGCTGGGAACCCGTCCGTCCGACATGTCTGCTGGTTAGTACACTAACCAGCGGACATATCTGCCCGCACATGCGTCGAATGGATTCAACGCATGCGTGGAAGTTTTTTTACTTCCTGGTGCGGTGACGTGACGGCATCAAAGCCACCGCCACGTCACCGCGCTGTCTGCCGGCGGGGATTTTGGTTTGATCGTGTGTACACGATCAAACCAAAATAGCCCAGCAGACAAATCCGATCAAATCGGTCTGTCAGACCGATTTGATCAGATTTATTTAGTCGTGTGTACGCGGCCGTGTATCGAGACGGAACTTCAGAGCTCCTTGCCGGAACAGACGGCTTCCACACATATGAGCGGGTGTGATGTCAACACGGCTCCGGACGCTTACAGCACCTGAGCCTGCAAACCCAGAAGAAACGCAGAGGGAACATGTCGTCCCCCTCAGCGGTGACTGGCGCTGTTGCAGGGGCTTCATTATAAGGTATTTCATAATGTGCTAGTATGCAATGCATACTAGCACATTATGCTAATGTCTTGCGTGTGTGTTTTTTTTTTTTAGAGCGGTTTACTACCGATTTAAGCGCCAGTTCACACCAGAACACATTGCAGGAAACCCACGTTCCATGTTGAAAATGCACTGCAGTTGCTATCTGCAGCAGATGTCATAATGAATCTAATGACATCACAAATGCAGGTCATTTGACTGCACTGGATCACATGGTACAGAAGTACCACGCAAACCAGTTGCAGTGATTTTTTTCCAAAAATGGTGCAAAATTGCACCACATAGAACTGCTTGTGAATCGCACAGGAACGCACAGCACAATCCTGTATGATTCCTGGTGTGAAATGGCCCTAATGACATATTCCAACCTCATATCTTCCATCATTGTTTATTGAAAGTATAACAGCTCTCTCTGTAACCAACATTAACCTTTTAACATTAGGACTGGTTGTCCATATGCTCAGCACACATTTACATTCTTCTGAAAAAGTAAATGTGTAAACTTGCTCCATCGATGCCGAACTGGGCAAACAAATGAGGGCCGCAAGGGTTATTTCCTAGTGCCTTTCCTTGATGATGCACACTATCTTCATCTGTTTATTCTATCCCACCCTCATGGGCCTCTGTCTCTCAAATAGCATCCAGTGCACCATGTGTAAGAATTTTCAGAAGATGAGGGTGTTATATTAGGTCTACATCTGTCTGGATATGCCCATTAAATGTGGGGTGGATATACTTGGTGGTTTTATATAAAAACAGATATAACTATTTTTGGTTGATATATCGGTGGATCCCTACTCAAATATGTAGAGAGCTGTTAAACTTCCAGTAAAGTATGATGCAATATATGCAGTTGAATTAGATTGCAAGCTGTGTACCTTCAAAGCCCTATTTATTTTTTTAAATATTTGTTGAAAGTGGCAGGAATGGTGGTCCAAAGAGGGTGTAAGCTCATGGAAGGGATTTAGGCATTGATGCCAGTTGTTCTAGTAAGGTAGACTTGTGTGGCTTGCTACAAGCTGCCCTCTGGTTGTTATAGGTTTTGACACTGCTTTGCCGCCTACAATCCTATATTTGTGGACCTTATGTATGAAAATGTAAAACCACTTGGCACACAACAACCCCCCCCATCACCTTTCCTTCATATATTGTAACATCTGGACTGTGAAAATAGAAGTTGGGAGCTCATTGATAATGGTTGCTACAAGCAAGTATAACCGACTCTAAACTTTTTCTCACTATTCAGTAGATAAATTATGAAAACCTTTGTTTTTTTCCCCCCCAACATTATATAAATGAATTAATCTGCCAATAATACATTTGTCAGATGTGATAACTGTGACATTCTTACAACAGGGGCTTCCAAGCGTCATCTTACAAGATGAGGGGGGCAGCTGTTTAGCACGTACGCCATGCGGGTTTGTGATTTTGAGTGTCATTGCGTCTGCACTAAAAAAAAAAAGTAAATGTTAACTTTTAAGAAATGTTTAATGTAAATGCTTGTTCCAGTGCAAAGGATCAGAGGCCTGATTGTACCTGAGTAAAAAAAATACATAAAACACCTCTGACAAGCTGAGTACACAAATTAAAGGGCCCCTTTGTCCAAAACATTTGTTGGGTGCCAATTCCCCCAGCCTTTGATTTCTTCACAGTGGAGTTACGTCAAAAGTTTTAAGTCAGCCTTTCTTAACTTTTTTGTTTAACACTGGGGAATCCTGTAAAAAGCCTTCAGATCTCAGGACACCCCTGCTAATATTTGATTTAACTACAACTCACACTACAGTACATCGGCCTGATGGTCAGTGGGAAAATTGTTTCTTTTCATATTGAAGGGAAAAATTACCCACCTTACAGATGGCTAAGTGAATGCAAGTGAATATGTAAAAGCAAATGTTCATTGCTTAAGGAAATACTAGTGACTTCTGGAGGAACCCTGGGTAAGAAAGGCTGGTCTAAGTTCTGGTTCGTAAAATGAAGTGGAAAACTTCCAAAAGAGATATATATATATATATATATTTTGTTTACTACAGGTGAAAGAAAAGATTAAAAACTTGTCCAACAAAGACCACAAGATTTTATATATATATATATATATATATATATATATATATATATATATATATATATATATATCTTGCTTTTTTCCACCAAAAACAGAAATAACAGCTTCAAACAAAATTTGTGGAATTGCTTGACAGTGTTAGCAGAATGTCAGGAAGGAAAAGGGCAAATTATTTTATTTCCCATGCAGTGAGGCTGTGCCCATATGTCGTGAGGTAAAGGCTTGTGTTGTCTAGAGGTGAACACTGTGCCTATACTCGCCTGATCCTCCAGAAAAACAGAACTTTCCCACGTCCAAAGGTGGACTGTTCCTGACGTCTTCATGTCCAGAGCTAGACTATGGGTGTGATGACATCAGGAACAATCGACTGCTGGACAGTGGAGGGGCAGGAGTCGAAGGGTTCGGTCTTGCACTGGAAGGATCGGAGAATTAGGCGAGTATTACTTGGTTCTCTGAACCTTCAATGCATTGCATGGTAAAAAAATAAAAAATGTGCTCAGGGTTAAGCTTTTGTACACTGCTTTTCTCACAGGGATATATGAATTCACTTAATGGCTCCTGTGAAGATCTGAAAACAGAATGAACGAGCTGTATAGTCTATGACCCCGGCACAGCTGGCAGCTCCCTTGTCTGTGCTTTCTTTCTGCAAACCACAGGGTTCCACTCCTGTCTCTGCCTTTCTGTAATCGTGTTGCAATGTGCCATTGACTGACAAGTCTGTGTGCTCAGTGATTGATGTGTGGGGAGAGTTGAGAGAACAGTGTGAATACAGGAGCAGATTAGTGAGATGCACATATTGATTATCAATCTCCTGAGAGTAGAGTGTTTTTTGCAGTTTGCCTACAGAACTCCTTCACCCTGTGTATTGTGACATTTGTCGGTGCTACTTGGGCTCTGCACTTGTATACATGGTCCTTCTAATGGATATCCCCTGCACCTAGACCGCATTCTTTTCCTTTTAACATAGTTTCTAAACCTTATCATCAAACACAAATGCTTTCATAAATATTTTTGTGTCATATATTTTTGCTTTTGCGTCATTTTATTTTGTGTTTCCTATCTTTCTTGTGACGTGTCTGGTGATCAGATTAGAGGATGAGAGTGCCACAATACTTGAATGTGTCCAGTAAAATGTTATATTTTATGATAAAGGGTCAGAAGATAAAGCCAACACATTTCAGAGGCTCAGAACTCACCCTTCATTATGAATGCTGGCAGCGTTTCAAAATAATACTTGACGTACGTTGCTCAATATAAGGATAGGGAGATAATGATTCAGGTTGACAGTCTGACACACGATCTGAATTAATATCTTCCTATCCTTATATTTTGCAACTGTTGCCTGGTGTTAATTTGATTCAATGCCAACACTCAAGACCTAATGGATTTCTGAGCCCCTGAAATACATTGACTTTATCCCCTGGCCTCTATTATATAAACAATTTGACTTATTTGTTTTAAAACCCTATTTTTAGCGGCGCTTTACTGTCAGATTTGCGGCGCATTTCCGCCACTAGCGGGGTGGTTTTAACACCTGCTAGCATCCAAAAAAGAGTTAAAACCACCCGCAAAGCTCCACTACAGCTGCGTTTTGCCGGCGGTACTGCCCATTGATTTCAATGGGCAGGAGCGCATTAGGAGTGGTGAGTTCACGGCTCCTAATGCGCTCCAGAGAAGCTGTTGGTAGGACTTTTTCTGACGCCCTGCCAGCACACCGCTCCAGTGTGAAAACCCACGGGCTTTCACACTGGAGTGAGTGGGGCAGCTGTTTTAGGACGTTTTGCAGGCGCTATTTTTAATGCTATAGCGCCTGCAGAATGCCCCCCCCCCAGTGTAAAAGGGGTCTTGGGGTGCTCTCACCCCTTTTTCTTCCAGTCAGGGATACCCCAGTTAACAAATAGCTGCCTCTAAAACTTGGATTATAAGTTTTTTGTTTGTTTTTCCTAATTTGGGTGCCAGCCTTCTACCAGCAGGTTTTCTGTCAAAGAGGTGATTTATATCAGCACAGTTTGAAGCCATTGCTTATTAAAGTGACCAAGACAACAATTTACTATCAACTTCACCTTCAGAAGTCTGCATGGATACAGTGACCTTTTCCTTGCTTTGCCACTTATTTCTTTATTTTCTACTTTATTTTTTGACTATCAGTTTATTGTGCTATTCTTTGATGGAGAACAGTGGCAAATTGGGGAAAGGAGGGTTGATGTCACTGTGTCCGGTAAGATTTGATGTGTCTGAAATGTTGTAGGACCCTTTTATTTATGGTATTTCTTCTGCAAAGGTGCTCCATCATTGGCTTTTGTAATGGAGCAATACTCCTGAAAAGAACAAGATTATCCACTGGGCATTCAAAGCAGAAACCTAGGGCCCAGTGAATGCCCTGGGCAGGCAAATGCCCAACTACAAACTCTAACTACAGCCTCACCACTTCTGTAGTAAACTAGGGAAGTACAGTTATCCTGTAATGGAACAGAGAGTGCCGCTCAAAAGCTAAGAGATGATTGGACTCCCTGAGTCGGTGGTGGAAGCCGCTATAACTGCCGCTAGCAATATTCTTAATTCTGTCAGGCTGGTGGTATCCAAGTTGAGAGATCAGTCAAATTTGGTACAGGCAGCCTGCCAATTAACGACTCAAATCTCGCCCAAGCCGGGTTTTGAACCGTGTATGGCTGGCCTAAGTCGTCATGATCAGTTTTTGTGAAAGAGTTTGTGTGTAATTCTAGCTGGACAGAGTTTTTGTTGGAGGTGACCTTATGGCTGTAGACTGGTCCTTTGCCTATAAACAAAGACTGTGCCAGACCATCCAGATTGTACAGTGCTGGGAAGGCTTTTGTTTTGTTGTGTGCCCTGTAGGCCCGCATTAGACCTTTAAAGGAGTGTTAGGGTTTCTTGTCAGAATCTTGCCTAGAGCATGTATCTAATTGGTGACACAGTTGTCACTGCACAGGCCTAGGTAACCCTTGGGAGGCATATTTATGATAGCATTTATGTTCCTCTGGGTTTACACATGAAAACATTTACAAGTCATGAGTTAATTCTACTGCAGCTAACATTATTAGAACCTGCAGACTTTTTTTTTTCTGCTGGAAGAGCAGAGGACATCCTTGTTGAGGTAACTGTGTCATTCCTGGATCTACAGCAACAGACATCCTGCAGAATCATAACACAATAAATAACATGCGCTACACCTGATCACTGAAAAACTGAAATAAATATGCAACAGAGGGGTTATGTGGACTGCTCGTTCCTCTTCTTACTTGATGTCATCTCCGTACAATGTTTCCCAGGAAGAGAAGTTCCAACAGCTGTCAGATGTGAGCTCCGTGTCAGCTGCTTTAAAATTTTTGAAACTATTGTGACTTTTCCCTTCTTATATGTATATATATTTTTTTCTGTGTGGCTCTTCACCGTGCAGCTTTTACCACACCCTCATCTTTCAAAATTCAGCCTAGATTCTGCTGTGTATTGTTTTTAAAAGGGTGAAAACACAGCGGTTTGAGGTCTGCCAGAAACAAGGGTCACAGTGAGGATAATTTCACACATCTGGGTTGTGGCTTCTTGCAGTAAACTTTGTTATTATCCTGCCTTTTGGTCCTTTTTTTAAAGTTTCCTTCTAAACATCCATAACTTTTAGGTCCTTCTATAGTCCTGTGTATGTACTATAAACAATAATAGACTTGTTTTCTGTCTAATTCCTTCTTCATTAGTTATTTTTCTGTGCCAGTTTGTCCACTTTCTGCTTTTTTTCCAAATGTGAGCTCCAACCATTGCCTTACTTCCTGGATGTTATAGAAGAAAGGCCCTTTACCTCCAAGGTACACAATTTTCTGCCTCTGTACGATGCACACTCTTTCAAAGGAGACCCCATAGGCCGCGTTGGTGTTATTGTCCATGCAGTCTGCAACCACCTGGCACTGTGGGGGGAGGGAATATTGCTCAAGGAATTTGTTGGCAGCAGCACAACGATCTTCTTGGTTCCTATGCTTCTTCACTTCATAAGAGGAGATGCCAGGAGCCGCCCAGCCGTCTGAGGGATGAGCCTCATCGATGTAGACCAACAGGAAGTCGGCTACAGCGGAGAACTCTTCCACCATCTTGCTGAAGGCTGGCAACTGGCTTATAAAGGGAGGTCAGGTGGCTGATCCAAAGTTGACAACAAGAGGGCGCTCTGAGCTGGCAAAGTCTAAAAGGTGACATGGTGTGCCGGGCTTTCTTGAAGAGCTGTTTTTGTCAGTAACGTGAATAACATTGGAATTTGGAGCATCACCGCCTAGCTTTACCTAAAGAGAAATATATATTAAAAAAAAAGTGTTAACTTATATTTTGCAAAATGTAACATGCAAAAATTACTGTCATATTAAATCCTCTTTTCTCCTTTTTTTATTTATTTTTTATTGGCCAAGTTAAAAGAGTGTGCATTTTTACTGTTTTTTTTTAATGTAAATTGTATTGCACTTAGGGCTGACCTCTAGGTAAATATAAAAAAAAAAAAAGATAATTAATGCAGCTCTGAATTATTTAATACACCACCATGAAAAATGCATTTAACAATGTAAGTGTCTGAATGTGACCTGAAGTCCACCTCTTGCAGTCTCTGTACAGCAGGGCTGCAGTGCAGGAGGAAGAAAGCAGTACCAGTAGCCAATGTGCTAGCAAAGCTTTAGAATAGCTGTACCTTTGTCCCAAGAGTATGTATAGAAAATGGTATGATATGGAGGCTCCATATACAATTTTCTATACAAAGTATGCTGAAAAGAGGAGAATGCGGTGACAAGAGAGGAGCTCATCACTGCCCTGTTTCTCTTTTCACTGTGCAATCACAGTCTGAGGTGTGTCCTAGGATGACCTGAGTCCAGAAGAAGGTGGTTGAATGATTCTGGCCATTAATCTGAGTACACTTGGTGAAAATATGTATTGAAAGTGAAATATTGCAGAAAAGGCTAGTTTCTTCATTTTATCTTTTAAAGGGATATTCGTTTTTTGAAGAGAAGTATGAAGTTAATGAAAAAACAAACATACTCGCCTAGGTGGATGCTGCATCTGTAGCCTCTGCTTTTGCAGTGATAACTGAGCGATCAAACACCGCTGATCGCCAAGTTCTTCCGTCCACTCTGAGCTGAGATCCAGCTTCTGGTCCAGGGTTCTTGATAGATCCCAGCTTTAGGGCCCTTTCACACTAGCGGACGAACGGTCCGCTAATTACAAGTCCGTTTACGGACTTGTAATGAGCCCCTATGGGAGCGGAATCCGTTAGCGGATGATGCATCCGCTAACGTCCGCATCCGTTTTTGTGGATGGAAGAATGTCCTATTTTTCTTCCGTCCAGGCCAAACGGATCGGATGCAAACGGACAGATGGTCCGTTTCTATCCGACTCCCCATAGGGGAGAGCGGAGTAGAGACGGGGCGGTCCCTGCACAGTGTGCGGGGACCGCCCTGTCCGCCCGACAGCTCAGCGGAGACCCCCCGCTGAGCTGACGGACACACGGAGCAGACCGAAAAACGGACCGCTCCGTGTGTAAGGAGCCTTAAAGTCAGGATCTTTTCCCAGTCCAGGCTGGCTGAGTGATGTCAGCTGACAATGGGCTTTAGCCTGCTTTCATCTGCAGACAGGCCACAGGAGTGCAGAACAAACTACTCTTGTTATTCATAGGAGAAGCTCTGGCCACACTTCTCCTTTTTACAGTGAGGGAAAAAAGTATTTGATCCCCTGCTGATTTTGTATGTTTGCCCACTGACAAGGTAAATTATCAGTCTAAAATTTGAATTGCAGGTAACGAGCTGAGATTAGGTGAACTATCTTAAAGCAGAGTTCCACCCTTAAAATCACTTTGTTTCATTACATCCAGCATACTGGCGTCAGCGCCAGTATGCTGTTGTTTTCTTTTTTTTTTAATGCACGTACTTACTTTATATAAAATCATTGAATTTCAGGCGCACCGCGGAATGTCGCCGCTATAAGGCGTCACGCCTTCCGGAAACAGCCGATTAGCATTCGGCTTTTCTCGGCGCCTGCACACAGACCCAGGAGCTGACTGCGCAGGCGCCGTATATAGCCGCGTCACGCCATCCGAAAAAACCCTAACTAGGACCGGCTATTTTTGGCGCCTGCGCAGTCAGCTCCTGGGTCTGTGCGCAGGCGCCAAGAAAAGCCGAATGCTAATCGGCTGTTTCCGGAAGGCGTGACGCCTTATAGCGGCGACATTCCGCGGTGCGCCTGAAATTCAATGATTTTATATAAAGTAAGTACGTGCATTAAAAAAAAAAGAAAACAACAGCATACTGGCGCTGACGCCAGTATGCTGGATGTAATGAAACAAAGTGATTTTAAGGGTGGAACTCCGCTTTAAGGCTGGGTTCACACTGGTACGACACACGTTCCGACATGGGGATCTCATGTCGCATTACATGTGAAAATCAATGTTTCCCTATAGAAGCCATCTTGACTGGTCCGACACAAGTCGGTCCGACTTTGAAAATGCTCCCTGTACTACTTTGGTCCGACTGATCCTACTTCAGCCCATTGAATATCACTGAAGTCAGATCAAAGTTGGATCGCTGTCTTGCCCGATTCGACTTTGGCATGCTACTTGTGCTCTGATAATCATGAGGGGAAACTTCACACCAAATTAAAAAAAGGCATGGGTTCCCCCTCTAGGAGCATACCAGGCCCTTAGGTCTGACATGGATCTTAAGGGGAACCCCCATGCCAAAAAAAAACAGCCTCCCCCAAAATCCATACAAGACACTTATCCGAGCATGCAGCACGGCCAGTCAGGAAAAGGGGTTGGGTCGAGCGAGCACCCCCCCCCCCCTCCTGAACCGCACCAGGCCACATGCACTCAACATCGGGGGTGGGTGCTTTGGGGCAGGGGATTCCCAGATTCTGCTAAGCCCCCTGCCTGCAGACCCAGAAAACCAAAGGCCAGGGTTGTCGGGAAGAGGCCCTTGTCCTCATCAACCTTGGGCCAAAATGCTTTGGGGTGGGGGGGCCACCCCCCCTCCATGTTGAGGGCATGCGGCCTGGTATGGTTCAGGAGAGGGGCACTCACTCGTCCCCACCCCCTTTCTTGACCAGCCAGGCTGCTCGCTCGGATAAGGGTCTGGTATGGACTTTAAGGGGACCCCCATGCCGTAGGGGTTTCCCTTAAAATCCATACCAGACCGAAGAGTCTGGTATGCTCTTAGAGGGGGAACCCATGCCATTTTTTTTTTTCATTTAATGTGGAGTTCCCCTTTTAAAGATTCATACCAAAAACAGTGCCTGGTATTGTCGGGATCGAAGTTGTATCCCTGTTCAATAAAGTCGAATGCATGTCAGACTTCGCAGGGCAAAGTCAAATCCAAAGTAGTACGACTGTCCTGTCGTACCAGTGTGAACCCAGCCTAAAGGTTGTGCTCTTAACAAGCTGAGTTTATTTGTATACAATACACCTGTCCTTTGAAGCAATCAATCAGATTCCAACCTGTCCACCACGGCCAAGACCAATGAGCTGTCCAAGGATGTCTGGGACAAGATTGTAGATGTAGACCTACACAAGGCTGGAATGGGGCTACAAGACCATAGCCAACTTGGTGAGAGGGTGACAACAGTTGGTGCGTTTATTCATAAATGGAAGAAACTCAAAATAACTGTATCTCCTTCGGTCTGGGGCTCCATGCAAGATCTCACCATGTGGAGTTTCAATGATAAGGGTAAGGAAAAGGCCCAGAACTACACGGGAGAATTTTGTCAATGATCTCAAGGCAGCTGGGATCATAGTCACCAAGAAAACAATTGGTAACACTATGACGTGAAGGACTGAAATCCTGCACCACCCGCAAGGTCCCCTTGATCAAGAAAGAACATGTACAGGCCCCTCTGAAATGTGCTAATGGATATCTGAATAATTAAGAGGAGAACTGGGTGAAAGTGTTGTAGTCAGACGAGACCAAAATCAAGCTCTTTGGCATCAACTCAACTTGCCATTTCTACTAAGGGGACAGGACTTTGCTGCATCAAAAGGGACGATGGACGGGGCCATGTACCATCAAATCTTGAGTGACATCCTTCTTCCCTGGGTCTTGGATAGGTATTCCAGCATGACAATGACCCAAAACATATGGCCAATACAACAAAGGAGTGGCTCCAAAAGAAGCACATTAACCACTTAAGACCCGGACCAAAATGCAGGTAAAGGACCTTGCCCCTTTTTGCGATTCGGCACTGCGTCGCTTTAACTGACAATTGCGCGGTCGTGCGACGTGGCTCCCAAACAAAATTGGCGTCCTTTTTTCCCCACAAATAGAGCTTTCTTTTGGTGGTATTTGATCACCTCTGCGGTTTTTATTTTTTGCGCTATAAACAAAAATAGAGCGACAATTTTAAAAAAAATGCAATATTTTTTACTTTTTGCTATAATAAAAATATATAAAAAAACATTTTTTTTCCTCAGTTTAGGCCGATACGTATTCTTCTACCTATTTTTGGTAAAAAAAATCGCAATAAGTGTTTATCGGTTGGTTTTCGCAAAATTTATAGCGTTTACAAAATAAGGAATAGTTTTATTGCATTTTTATTATATTTTTTTTTTTTACTACTAATAGCAGCGATCAGCGATTTTTTTCGTGACTGCGACAAAATGGCGGACACTTCGGACAATTTTGACACATTTTTGGGACAATTGTCATTTTCACAGCAAAAAATGCATTTAAATTTGCATTGTTTACTGTGGAAATGACAGTTGCAGTTTGGGAGTTAACCACAGGTGGCGCTGTAGGGGATGTGTGCCTATGTGTTTTGTTTACAACTGTAGGGGGGTGTGGCTGTAGGTGTGACATCATCGATCGCGTCCCCCTATTACAGGGATGACGCGATCGATGCTACGGCCACAGAGAAGCACGGGGTAGCCGTGTGTACACACGGCTCTCCCCGTTCTTCCGCTCCAGGGACGGATCGCCACACTGCAGCGGCGATCGGGTCCGCGAATTCCGCGGTCCCGGAGCTTTGGACCGGGTCGCGGGCGCGCGCCCACGGGCGCGCGCCCGTGACCCACGGCTGGGTACTAAAATCAACGTATATATACGTTGATGTGCCCAGCCGTGCCATTCTGCCGACGTAAATGTGCAGTAGGCGGTCCTTAAGTGGTTAAGGTCCTAGAGTAGCCCAGCCAGTCTCCAGACCTTGATCCCATAGAAAATATGTGGAGGGAGCTCCACATCGGCCTCAAAACCTTAATGACTTGGAGAGGATCTGCAAAGAGGAATAGGACAAAATCCCTCCTGAGATGTGTGCAAACCTGGTGGCCAACTACAAGAAACGTCTCACCTGATTGGCAACAAGGGTTTTGCCACCAAGTACTAAGTCATGTTTTGTGAAGGTGTCATATAGTTAGAAATTGCATTTTAATGAGTAAAATAAGTATTTAAGTAGCGCATGTTTCCTGTGTTTAGAATTGTCCCTGCACAAACTGTAATTTCTGAAGGGAAAACAAGTAATTTAAAACTATTCCCAGCTATTCATGAATTGTCAGTCCCCGCAATGCAGAAAAAAAAAAATTACTGGGGTCCCCCCCAAAAATCCATACCAGACCCTTCAGGTCTGGTATGGATTTTAAGGGGAACTCCACGACAAAATGAAAAACAAAACGGCGTGGGGTCCCCCCAAAAATCCATACCAGACCCTTTATCCGAGCACGCAACCTGGCAGGAAAAGAGGGGGGGGGGCGAGAAACCGTACCAGGCCACATGCCCTCAACATAGGAAGGATGTCCCCATGTTGATGGGGACAAGGGCCTCATCCCTACAACCCTTGCCCGGTGGTTGTGGGTGTCTGCGGGTGGGAGACTTATGGCTATCTGGAAGCCCCCTTTAACAAAGGGGACCCCCAGATTCTGCCCCCCCCAATGTGAATAGGTAACAAGGTACATTGTACCTCTACCATTTCACCAAAAAAGGGTAAAAAAAAAAAAGACAGCTTGGAAAAAGTCCTTTACTAAAAAAAAAAATCCAGCGATGTAAATCCTCCCACGGTCCGGACCCACTGCTACGAACGATACAGCCTCCTCCATAGATGGCTTCCAGGCGAATGACGCGTGAGCCGTGTGACGTTTGTTTTAAACCCAAGGGTGACCCAGGTGGCCCTCCCCCTCTGGGTCACGGGAAACCGTGACAAGCCAGAGGGGGGGCGGGGTCACCCGTGACACCACGGGAAAGCCGGTGGAAACCCCTGTACATCAGAACGTGGCTGGGTCACTCGACCACATCACGGATGGCCCCATCCTCGGCTTTAAAAGAAACGTCACATGGCTCACGCATCATTCGCTCGAGAGCCTTCTGTGGAGGAGGCTGTATCGTTTGTTCGTAGCGGAGGGCCCAGATTGTGAAAGGATTTACATCGTGGATTATTATTATTTTTTATTAACCACTTGAGGACCCATATACGCCAATATACGTCGGCAGAATGGCACGATCGCGTACCTGTATGTGTCTCTAAGCCCAGCTGCGGGGACACGAGCGCGCCGCCACTGGCGTGTTCGCGACCCGGTTTGAAGCTCCGTGGCCGCACCCGCGGACCCGATCGCTGCCAGTGTCCCGCGATTGGTCACCGGAGCTGAAGAATGCGGAGAGGTGTGTGTAAACACACCTTGCTCGTTCTTCATTGTGGCTGTCTCAGTGATCGTCTGGTTCCCTGATATAGGGAGAGACGATCACTGAAGTCACACATCCAGCCCCACCCCCCTACAGGTCACACTTAACCCCCACAGTGCCCCCTAGTTGTTAACTCCTAAACTGCAATTGTCATTTTCACAGTAAACGGGGCATTTTTATAGCACTTTTTGCTGTGAAAACGACAATGGTCCCAAAAATGTGTAAAAATTGTCCGATGTGTCCGCCATAATGTCGCAGTCACGAAAGAAATCGCTGATCGCCGCCATTAGTAGTAAAAAAAAAAAAAAAAAGATAAAAATGCAATAAAACTATCCCCTATTTTGTAAACGCTATACATTTTGCGCAAACCAATCGATAAATGCTTATTGCGATTTTTTTTTTTTTTTACCCAAAAATAGGTAGAAGAATATGTATCTTAAAAATGAATTGTGTATATGTGACATATACTACCGTGCTGATTCCATAAACCCAATTTTCATATCAAGAAACATATATAAATATATAATAAATTAATTAAACAAAACATCCACAAACACCAATGCTAGCTCAAAAAAAATATATTTTTTTATCAGTCCTATTAATGCGTGCTCTTGCACCTATGAAAACACCAGTGCCTCAGTCCTTTCGATTTCCAACCCAAAGTGTCAGAAAAAACGTGCTCTATTCTGTGGTCAAATGATCTCCGTGACTGTAAACCCTTGTAGTGTCACCACCACCTCTATTCAAAAAATGCGCTCACCAGAGCACAGAAAGGAAACAGCAATTTAATATCCTCAGACAGCAGTTCCACACGATCTTCAATCATAGGTATCAGACCCAAATAACTCTTTGCATTCACCTCTTTGGCTCCCCCAAAAGAAAAAAGCCTTTATGGTGTAATAAAGTTTTAACCAGTTTATTAAAACCAAGTATCGGCCTAAACTATATAAAAAAAAACAATGTTTTTTTTTCTCATTTTTGGGGGATATTTATTATAGCAAAAAGTAAGAAATATTGCATTTCAAAATTGTCGCTCTATTTTTGTTTATAGCGCAAAAGATAAAACTTGCAGAGATGATCAAATACCTAGGGTTGTCCCGATACCACTTTTTTAGGACCGAGTACAAGTACCGATACTTTTTTTCAAGTAGTCGCCGATACCGAATACCGATACTTTTTTTAAATGTGTCCCCAAATGCAGCCATGTCCCCCCACATTGCAGCAGCCATGTATGTCCCCCCACATTGCAGCAGCCATGTCTGTCCCCCCACATTGCAGCAGCCATGTCTGTCCCCCCACATTGCAGCAGCCATGTCTGTCCCCCCACATTGCAGCAGCCACGTCTGTCCCCCCACATTGCAGCAGCCACGTCTGTCCCCCCACATTGCAGCAGCCACGTCTGTCCCCCCACATTGCAGCAGCCACGTCTGTCCCCCCACATTGCAGCAGCCACGTCTGTCCCCCCACATTGCAGCAGCCACGTATGTCCCCCCACATTGCAGCAGCCTCGTATGTCCCCCCCACATTGCAGCAGCCTCGTATGTCCCCCCCACATTGCAGCAGCCTCGTATGTCCCCCCCACATTGCAGCAGCCTCGTATGTCCCCCCCACATTGCAGCAGCCTCGTATGTCCCCCCCACATTGCAGCAGCCTCGTATGTCCCCCCACATTGCAGCAGCCTCGTATGTCCCCCCCACATTGCAGCAGCCTCGTATGTCCCCCCCACATTGCAGCAGCCTCGTATGTCCCCCCCACATTGCAGCAGCCTCGTATGTCCCCCCCACATTGCAGCAGCCTTGTATGTCCCCCACATTGCAGCAGCCTCGTATGTCCCCCACATTGCAGCCTCGTATGTCCCCCACATTGCAGCGATGGCCTGTCCCTCATACCTTTAGATATGATGATGCCGCCGCTGCCGCATACCGCCGTTAATCCCCTGCAATATCGCGTAGCGCACATTACAAGCTTTCATTCTAAATACTTGTAAATGCCCGCGCTTCCATGTATAGACACTCCCCTTCTCCGGATTGGAGGGATCCCTCCAATCCTGAGCAAGGGTGAGTGTCTATGCACGAATCCGCGTATAGACACTCCCCCTTGCTCGGGATTGGAGGGATCCCACCAATCCGGAGAAGGGGAGTGTCTGTACATGGCGGAGCAGGCATTTACAAGTATTCAGAATGAAAGCTTGTAATGTGCGCTACGCGATATTGCAGGGGATTAATGGCGGTATGTGGCAGCGGCGGCATTATCATATCTAAAGGTATGAGGGACAGGCCATCGCTGCAATATGAGGGGGGGGGGGGGGGAGTATTCTATTTTGGTATCGGGGGTATTTGCCGGAGTACAAGTACTCCCGCAAATACTTGGAATCGGTCCCGATACCGATACTAGTATCGGTATCGGGACAACCCTATCAAATACCACCAAAAGAAAGCTCTATTTGTGGGGAAAAAAGGACGCTAATTTTGTTTGGGAGCCACGTCGCACGACCGCGCAATTGTCAGTTAAAGCGGCGCAGTGCCGAATCGCAAAAAGGGGCAAGGTCCTTAATCTGCATAATGGTCTGGGTCTTAAGTGGTTAAAGGACTTTTCCCAAGCTGTCTTAACCCCCCGCCCCCCCCTTTTGAGGCTTTTTTTGGTGAAATGTTAGAGGTACAATGTACCCCATTACCAATTCACATAAGGGGGGGGCGGAATCTGGGGGTTCCCTTTGTTAAAGGGGGCTTTCAGATTACGATAAGCCCCCCACCCGCAGACCCCAACAACCACCGGGCAAGGGTTGTGGGGATGAGGCCCTTGTCTCCATCAACATGGGGACATCCTCCCCATGTTGAGGGCATGTGGCCTGGTACGGTTCAGGAGGGGGGGCACTCTCGCCCCCCCTTTTTTCCTGTGGCCTGCCAGGTTGCGTGCTCGGATAAAGGGTCTGGTATGGATTTTTGGGGGAACCTATGCCATGTTTTTTTTTTTATTTGAGCACGGAGTTCCCCTTAAAATGCATACCAGATCGTCCTTTTTTTATTTATTTTTATTAAATGGCGTTCCCCTTAAATATCCATACCAGACTTGAAGGGCCTGATATGGAGTTTGGGGGGCCCCCACACATTTTAATTTTTTTATTTTGGTTCCCTGCACAAAATGTAATTTTTGAAGAAAAAAAAAAAAGTTATTTAACCACTTAAGGACCGGACCAATATGCTGCTAAATGACCTAAGGGGTTTTTACAATTCGGCACTGCGTCGCTTTAACAGACAATTGCGCGGTCGTGCGACGTGGCTCCCAAACAAAATTTGCGTCCTTTTCTTCCCACAAATAGAGCTTTCTTTTGGTGGTATTTGATCGCCTCTGCGATTTTTTTATTTTTTGCGCTATATACAAAAATAGAGCGACATTTTTGAAAAAAAAAAAAAAAACTTTTTGTTATAAGAAGAATCAAATATCAAATCAAACATTTAGGCCAAAATGTATTCAGCCACATGTCTTTAGTAAAAAAAAAAAAAAAAAATCGCAATAAAAATAAAAAATAGCTACCTAGCGGGAACAGCGACACTAATACAGCGATCAGAAAAATGATTGCTTAGTGACACTGGCAATAGGGGGTGAAAGGGTTAACTAGGGAGGTGATCAAGGGGTTAAAACCTTATTAGGGGGAGTACGGGGGCTACCCTGGACCTAGCACTAACTGCCTGTCACACTGACACCAAATGCAGTGATCAGTACATATATGATCACTGCATTCAGTGACACTGTGACAGGGGGGTGGGGGGGGGGGGGTTGATCGCAAGGGGTTAATGTGCCTGCGTGTACTGGTGTCAATGTAGTGTTGTGCAGACTCACTGTGATGTGATCTCTCCTCAGCGGCGGTTGAAAATACCGCCGATAGCAGAGATCACATCACTTCCCTCTTCCTGTGTTTACACAGGAGGAGGAAGTGACACACAGGGGAGCGCGCGGATTGGCTGGGAGCGATCCGGAGGGGGCGGACAAAAACGAACAGCCGCCCCCTCGTCCTGGATCGCTCCTGAAGCCACGGGAACCGCCGCATGTACCGGGGGGACCCCCGACCCACGTCTAGGCAGGCACGTACAGGTACGTTGATGTGCCTGTCCGTGCCATTCTGCCGACGTAAATGTACATGCGGCGGTCCTTAAGTGGTTAAAACTACTCGCGCTATTAATGAATTGTCGGGTCCTGGCAATACAGATAAAAGTAATTGTAAAAATTGGTAGGGGTTCCCCTTAATATTCGTACCCGACCCAAAGGGCCTGGTAGTGGACTGGGGGGGGCTGTAATCTTTTTCAATTACTTTTCTCTCCATTGCTGGGACCGACAATTCATGGATTTTCCTTCAGAACAATTCTAAACACAGGAAACATGCGCTACTTTATATACATACTCAGTGCTTTAAGTGGGCCGGAACGCGGCGGTACTCAGTACCGCCACTTCCAAAAATGGCCCTGGAGAGTACCAGCACCTCTCCGTGCGCCCAGTACGTGGGTTTCCCGTACCGGAACGCACTGGCGTAGCGGGGGGGGGGGGCTCCTGCACCGGGCGGAAAATTGCAGGGGGGCAAAATCCTGGCGTCCGCGGAATGCGCCGCCGCCACCGCCTTAGGAAAGGCCGCGGCTTTGGCCTAGCTCTGGGGCTATCGGCCATCTTGGTACACCCGGCGGCAGCGTGCGATGTTTTTTTTTTTCAGCCCTTCCGCCTGGTTGGCTGGTGGAACTGTCTGTCTCCCTTGATGTGGGAGTGGCGGGAAACACCAGCCAACTAGGCAGAAGGGCTAAAAAAAAAAACAGATAACGGTGCAGGAGATTGGCGGGCGGTGGAGTGGGAGGCGCTGTACCTCTGTGCTGCGCTGATTGGCCTGGAAGTTGGAACATGTGTTTACAGCGCGGCGGCAAGTTTCTCCAGCAAGGTAAGCAAAACACTCTCCTGTACCACAGGGGAGAGAGAGAAGGGGGGGGGGGGTCGGTGTAAATCTAAAGGGGTGCACTGCCTGATCCCCACCTATCCACCTCAGAGCCTGTCATTTTAGTAAGACTGCTGGGACTTGTAGTTCTCCATCTTCTCCTGGGGCTCATGGAGATTGGAGAACTACAAGTCCCAGCAGGTTATACATACAATAAGGCTATGAGGTGGATGGGTGTGGATTGCATGCACCTGAGCCCCAGGAAAAGATGGAGAACTACAAGTCCCAGCAGGTTATAATATAAGGCTCCGAGGTGGATGGATGTCCGGACACCCATCCATCTCAGAGCCTTATATTATAACCTGCTGGGACTTGTAGTTCTCCATCGTCTCCTGGGGCTCAGGTGCATGCGATCCACCATCTATGGGACTACAAGTCCCAGCAGTAAGAAAAACTGAACAAAGATGGTGGATCGCATGCACCGGCGCCTAATAGAGTACCGGCACCTCTTTTGGCCCACTTAAAACACTGTACATACTTTAGACACCCCCCCAGGTACGAAATTTAAAGGAATATTTCACCTTTGTTTCACTTTAAGCATTATTAAAATCACTGCTCCCGAAAAAAAAACGGGTCCCCAAACACTTTTTATGACAATAACTTGCAAATCAACCTTTAAAATTAACATTTTTGATTTCTCCTATAGACTTTTGAAGGGTGTTTGCGGCTTTTCGAATTTGCCGCGAACACCACAAATTGTTCACTGTTCGGCGAACAGCCAATGTTCGAGCCAAACATAAAGCTCACCCTTAATCCCTATAGAGAGGCAGATGTCCGCAGTGACATGTCTGCTGACATCGCCGATTTAAGATTCTGTCCGCCAAATCCAGATGGATAGTGACCCTATTTTCCATCCGTCTGGAGTAGAGCTGAACGATTCCGGCTAAAATGAGAATCACAAATTTTTGGCTTGGAATAAAAATCATGATTCTCCTGGCGTAACATCATCTTTCACATTATACCAAAAAAAATTGAGCTGACTTTACTGTTTTTTTGTTTGTTTTAATTAGTTGAAGTGTATTTATTCCCCAAAAATTGCATTTGAAAGCCCGCTGCGCAAATACAGTGTGACAAAATATTACAACAACCACCATTTTATTCTCTATGGCACAGGTGTCAAAATGGCGGCCCTCCAGCTGTTACAGAACTACAAGTCCCATGAGACATTGCAAGACTGACAATTACAAGCATGACTCCTGCACGCAGAGGCATGATGGGACTTGTAGTTCTGCAACAGCTGGAGGGCCACCAGTTTGACACCCCTGCTCTATGGTCCCTGCTTGCGGCTTCACTTCCTGGTTCCCTACTGCACATGCACGACTAGCGCTATACCACTGGTCCCTGCTGTCTTCTGGGACAGTCTTGTGCATCTCCCAGAAGACAGTGGGGATGGAGAAGGCGCCAGAAGTGGCGTAGATATCTGTGGGTGGTTCGGGTAACTATTGTACTTTTACAGAAAATGTTTACATTTTAAAGTTGGTTTACGATTGTGTCTGCCGCATTCATAGCTCTCTTGGGCCACAGGTTGGGTACCCCTGCTTTATAATTACCTCATGCAGCTGGAGGCACCCCATGGACACCTGTTATAAGTGGAAGAATCAAACAGATTTGTCAGATTTTCCTCTGTTTCCTCTCCAAATAAACTGATAAATTATAAAATTATACTCCACCCCCCCCCCCCCCCCTCATTTGCCTTTGGCATACACAACATACACAGTTGGGTAATCCAGGATGGAATTTTTGGGGTAATATTTGTACATGCAACTGCCACCTGTAGTTTTAAAGCAGAGCTCCAGCCCCCCCCCCCCCCCCCCCCTCCAAAAATGTTAAGTCAGCAGCTACAAATACCTGTAGCTGCTGGCTTTTTAATATTGAGACACTTGCTTGTCCAGGGATCCCGCAATGTCGTCACCCCAGCCTATTTTCTGTCCGGCTCACGGGTGCTGCCATCATCGCCATTCGTGAAAAGGGAAACTGGCAGTGAAGTCTTTCAGCTTCACAGCCGTGTTTCTACTGCGCATTCGTGAAACGTGTTGCGCTTTTTAACTGGCCAGGTGGCGGAGGAAGGAGGAGGGGTGCCAAACTTCCAGGGGACCTCGCCTCATCTCACTACAGCCAGGTCTCCTGGAAGTGGGGATGGTACCTTTCAAAAACAGGTAGCCCCCCCCCCGAAAGGTGCCAAATGTGAAGCAAACAAGCGGAGCTTCTACTTTGGAGTTGAATTCTACTTTTAGGTGCAACTCCCAAAAGTTTATCTTTTTTTGGATAGAGAAGGAATTGGATACATCCTGACACGTTTTTATTACTGTGTTCCCTTTAGTGAGTTTTCCCTTTTTACTTCCTGTCCCAGTGACATAAAAATAAATAACTATAGTTGTGCTTCAGTTTCAGTGTACAATTTCTGAGTGGATCTGGGGGGCGTGACCGGATGCAGGAGGGTGTGAGAGTTGTGGTGTGAGTGTGAGGCTGTCCACCCCGCCTCCCCTCTGCTGACGAACCGGCCTATGTCGTGTGCTGCCCCACGTGCATCTCCAGCAAAGGCCGCAGTCCTGGAGCCCTGAGCGGAGGATTGTGTACGGCGCCAGATCGAATTGCCCGGTGTGCGGCGCCCGATCGAAACATTTGGTGTGCGACACCTGATCGAATCGCCCGGTGTGCGGCACCTGATCAAATTGCCCATTATTCGGTGGAGTCTGGCGGAGCCTGGAGCCTGCACTTGTGAGTCTCTGCCGCATTAAAGAACCAGGAGAACTAGGAAAACAGAAGATCCTACGGAGTGCCTGTTCAGGAGGGTCATAGACAGTGTAACTAACAGACCTTGAGAGAGCCTACATCCCTGCATATCTTCACTTTTCTCCCATATCTACTAGCTGGTGGTGGGGGTTTGAACCCCTGAGGAGGGGCCCCTGCAGCAGGATGGCGAGAGTGCGAAGTTGACTCGGGTCCAGATCCAGGACAGAGGTAAAGATTTATATACCCCTACTTGCTTTTACAAACTGATAAACTATCCATATTAAACCGCATGAAGTGACTTTCTAGGAGATATTTTTTTTTCTATATATATATATATATAGCTCTGGACTGCTTCTTAAAGTTGTGTGGGAGATTGCCTGCATACTGTCCTGAATACCACTCTTACCAACAAAAAATGTAACAAACCTAAATGTAAAAATTAACCAGCTATTGTGTGCTTATCTGAACCCCAGTATTGAAGGGAGGTGAGAAGGAGAGTTACAGGGAGAAAAGGAAGTGAAATATCAACCATACACTTTTTCAGTTTATGTCTGTGCTATACACTATCAGCGAGTGTGTGGGCGGGCTCCATTAAACAAGCCAAATAATAGAGCTAGTTGGCCGTCTATTGATCTATAGATCCCCCCCTCAAGAAAGGCAAGAACTCGCCACGTCCTATATGTTTACTATGAGTAAAGGTGCGCCTCATTCAGAGGGTGCCCCTATTACAAGATCAACTAAAGAGAGAGAGAAAGGCAGTCAGGCCACTGCAGCCAAGCTAGAGCGCTTTGCTCATTCCCCTAAGTCAACTAACCATTCCCCTATACAGGGGGGGTTATCATCTATAGCCGCCCAATCCAAGGGCACGACAGGGACATCAGCAATTAGGCGGAGCTTAGGCTCAGTAACCTCCAAACCAGCAGCCTCCAAAACAACAAACTTAATCCATCCAACTGGGCCCAAGACTCAAATTGTTAAGGAACTTGGAGAGGAGAAAACTGATATGGCGGCTACTACATTGGCTACTGCGGCTACATCTGGATCTCCGGCTAGAGCTGCTACGGAGCCAACTGAGGAGCCTACATTGAAAGATGTTTTAAGAGCCGTTAATGACTGTAAAACACTCATGGTTGGCTTTGATAACCAACTCAAGAGCCTGAAAGATGAATTCTCTTTATTACATCAGGATATGAGTAAAGCCGTCGAAAGGGTCACTAATCTGGAAGAGCGAACAAGCACCCTAGAGGACATTTTGCACCCTATGAGGAATGAACTAAAGGGGTTACAGGAAAAAAACAATCTCCAAGCATCAAAAATGGATGAAATGGAGAACAGACTTCGCAGGAGCAATGTTCGTGTGATTGGTCTCCCAGAACAGTGTGAGGGCTCCGACACTATAAAATTTATGGAGAAATGGCTCAGAGAGATCTTTGACACTGTTATTTTTTCACACTTTTTTTCTATTGAAAGAGCCCATAGGGTCCCCTCCAAACCCCCACAACCAGGAGGGTGCCCTAGATCCTTGCTCTTTAAATTTTTTAATTATGCCGACAAAGTCACCTTGCTCCAGAAAGCTAGGGAGAAGGGGGACATTATGTACAATGGCACTAGAGTCTCGTTCTACCCGGATTTCTCCCCAGAACTACAAAAACGGAGAGCGGAATTTGGCCCAGTTAAACGTACTCTACAGCAACATAATTTTATATACGCCTTAGTGTATCCGGCTCGTCTACGGGTTTCAGCACTGGGCAGGACTTTCTTTTTCAACACGCCAAATGAAGCATCAGGATGGATGGATGGCATCCGCAAGGATTTATAAGCCCTATAGGCTGCAAGAATAATTATGTTTTTTCTCTCACCTCCCCCCCCCCTTTTTTATTCCCGGTAGGGACACCCCCTTTCTTTGTTTCTTTTTCTTATATCAATTTTAAAGAAGGAGAGAGAGGAGGAGGGAAAAGAAAAAAAAAAAAAAAAAAAAAAAACAACAACAGGAATTTTTATTTTTTTTTTCTTATTGGGCGCCACAGTTAAAAAATCTTTGCTGGTTTACTTTGGTAGCGTCAATGAAAAGATGCCTTTTGGGTCCTTTAAATTATCACTTTTTACTGCACATTTAGGCACAATCTAGTCACAATAATAATAATAATATAGTAGATAAAAAAAGTAGTAACCTTGCTGAGCTTTTTTTTTTCTTTTTTCCCCAGTTTTTGTCCCTTGTGTCCCCCTTTACTGCACACTATACACCGCTAATGTATTGAGACCCTTTTGAATTTTGTGACACTTTTAAATAGTTTGTGACACTATTTTTACTATGTTTTTTTCCTATATATCTTTTTTTCTTCCCATATATTTGTATAATTGGGGAAACACATTTGTACATTTCCTATATATATATATATATATATATATATATATATATATATATATATATATATATATATCATCTTTTCTCTATACAATTGTACAATTGGGGTAACATGTGATATAGGTCCCTTTGTACCCAGGGGAGCCCTTCGGGGAATGGGACATCAGTAAATTCGCTTAGCTTTGCTTAGTTTTGTTCAAGGGGAGGGGGGGGAGAGGGGGGAGGAGAGATTTTCTCTATGGGGAGAGGGTGGACAGGGGTGGTGCACTAGTGGTTGAATGTTGGCTGTGAGGAGAGTGGGTAAGAGAGGAAAGGTCACAGGAGAGGCCCCCAAGGGGAGCCCCAATGGGCAGGGTGGGAGTAGAAGGGGGGGGGAGGATCTAAGCACAGGAGTGGGCTTAGTAGGGGAGAGGAGGGGGGGTGGAGGGAAGGGGGAGGGATGGGGTGGGAGGTCAAGCTAGGGGAAGGAGGTACTCCAAGTTTCTTAAACATTCTTAACATCATCAGTAAGGGGAGAGGTTTTGATCTGAGTAACCAGTCGGAGGAGAGGGAGAAGAGCAACTCCATGCCATGGTCTATTCCTGTT
Organism: Rana kukunoris; assembly: GCA_029574335.1. Taxonomy (NCBI): domain Eukaryota; kingdom Metazoa; phylum Chordata; class Amphibia; order Anura; family Ranidae; genus Rana; species Rana kukunoris. The sequence goes on from CM056059.1 coordinate 169,385,558, forward strand.
TATTCTCTACTATACACTGCACATGGCTTGGAGAATTAGATCATGGAACGTACGGGGGTTGGGGGACCCTATCAAGATGGCACTGGTTCTGGCGTCAATGGATGGGAAGGGAACAGGGATACTCTGTTTACAGGAGACACATCTAACCCGGGAGACTATGGCCCAATTGGGTGCTCGGAAATTTCCATTCCGATACCATTCGGTACATTCTTCATATTCAAGAGGGGTCAGTATACTGGTGGGGAAGGGACTGTCATTCTCCTGTGAAAAGAGCTGGATAGACGAACAGGGACGATACATCTTTCTATCCTGCTCTATTGAGAATAGGCCCTTCGTACTTGCCAATATATATATCCCTCCCCCTTTTAATTTTAGTGTACTACAGAAACTAGTTGAGTTTATGTTGGATAAGCCAGATACTCCCCTGATAGCAGTGGGCGACTACAATGTAGCCCCCGATAATGTGAATGATAGATTCCCCCCAAAACCTGACTCAAACACTAAACTGGGGGGCCGCTTAGTCCAGTTTATGGAGGAGGCAGGGTTAAGAGATATCTGGCGTATCCATCATCCACAGACCCGGCAGTATTCATGTCTCTCTAGCTCCTATGCCACCTTGTCAAGAATTGACCTGGCTATTGGCAATGAAAAACTATTAAATATGGTGAAGGTAATAGAGTATGGCCCAAGAGGAGTCTCAGACCACTTGCCCTTAGAACTAGTATTTAGAACGAATGAGCCAGCACCCCCAAGGGAGTGGAAAATTAGCCCATATTGGCTAGAACTACTCGGGGACCCACAAGAATTATTAAACAATTTGGAGTATATACGGATTAATACAGGTACAGCAGCGGCTGGGGTGGTCTGGGACTCCTTGAAAGCATACCTAAGGGGATTGCTAATACAAAGGGTGGCAAGGCTACAGAGGGAATCTAGGAAGTGGGAAGAAGAGGCCAGAAATGGGGCATTGATGGCTGAACAGCGATACATTGAGGATCCCTCCCCAAGCAGCCAAAGAGAATGGCTAGATGAACAGCAGGTCTATAAAATGGCTACCATGAGGAAGGCAGAGAACCATCAAATTTTCCAGAAACAATCTCAATTTGGGGAGCGTGAGAAAGTGGGGCGTACGTTGTCACTATTGATACGGACCAACACCCCTTCCTCCAATATCGGAGCTATAAGGGGGCCCGCAGGTGAAATCTTAACTGAAGGAAGGGAGATAAGGCATAGGTTTCACGACTTCTATAAAGTACTATATAAATCAAGGGGAGAAAACAAAGGCATGGAAGCTTTCTTCCAAGGAATTCCGTTTCCAAATCTGTCTGATATGGAAAAAAAAAAACTGGAATCCCCTGTCACGTTGGAAGAACTAAAGCTTGCAGTGGCAGGGATGTCCAACCATAAATCACCAGGTCCCGACGGGCTCCCAATACAAATCTATAAGCCAGGGATCCTCAAACTACGGCCCTCCAGCTGTTGTGGAACTACACATCCCATGAGGCATTGTAAAACTCTGACATTCACAGACATGACTAGGCATGATGGGAATTGTAGTTCCTGAACAACTGGAGGGCCGTAGTTTAAAGACCCATGCTATAAGCGATATGGAGACATATTGCTACATGAACTATTACATACTCTGGAATCAGCCTTCTCGGAGGGAAATCTCCCTGCCTCCATGATGGAAGCAACAATCATCGTTATTCATAAAGAGGGAAAAGACCAATTAGACCCATCTTCCTATCGTCCAATTTCACTGTTCTGTACAGACGTTAAAATTCTTGCAAAAGTCCTGGCGACACGGCTAAAGGAATGTATAGAGAGACTCGTTCACCCCGATGAGTCAGGGTTTATCCCGAATAGGTCAACATCCTTAAATATAAGAAGGGTCTTTCTAAACTTGCAGATCCCTACCGATAATGAGGGTCCTAGAGCACTCCTGGCCTTAGATGCCACTAAAGCATTTGATAGCCTGGAGTGGCCCTATTTATTGAGGGTACTAGAAAGTTTTGGATTTGGCCCATCTTTTATTAGGTGGATTAAACTCCTTTATAATAAACCATGCGCAAAAATTAAAACAAATGGACGAAGCCTCAGGCCTGTTCGAGCTGGAGAGGGGGACGAGACAAGGGTGCCCCTTGTCCCCTTTCCTGTTTGCACTGGCTATGGAACCTCAAGCCATTAAAACCAGGCTTAAGGAAGACATTCAGGGATTTAGGAGGGGCCTAGAGGAAGACAGGATATCGCTATTTGCGGATGATGTCCTCTTTTTCATAGGCGACGTTAATAACTCGCTGGCCCCAGTGGTTCAAATGATTAAGGAATTTTGTGGATTCTCAGGACTGATGGTCAATTGGGACAAGTCGGCCCTGCTCCCTATAGATACGCTACAAGTCCAGAGGATAGCCGAAATGCCCCAATTAAAAATTCCAACAAAATTAAAATATCTCGGGATATGGATCACCCGAGATGTCAGGGAATACACTAGCAAAAATATAGCCCCATTATTAGCAGTGCTGAAGCAAAAGAAAGACACCTGGAACCGCCTTCCTCTCTCTGTAGCTGGGAGATGTAATCTAATTAAAATGATCTGGCTTCCCCAGCTACTCTATGTACTCCATAATTCTCCGATCTGGGTTAACCAAATATGGTCCAAAAAAATGGAAACATTATTCCGAGAACTAATATGGAAAGGAAGGCAGGCCAGAATTGGGTTGCAGACCATGCAGCTCCCGGTTGGGGAGGGAGGGATGGCGGTCCCGCACCCGAGAATGTACTTCCTGGTGTCTCAGCTACAGCAGATCGCTGGATGTGGGATCCCGGACCGAAGAAATGATTGCTTCAGACTAATACTAACCGAGGCCCTACATAAAACATTGGTAGAAGTCTTGGAGGCAAACTCATTTGCCCATAAATGCCCGACTATAAAACTATTAAACAAAGTGTGGCAGACAACAAAGGGATAACTGAGTTGGCCCCCCTCTGGAACAATAAAAACTTGCCAGAAGTAGCGGAAGTAGAAAAGTGTAAAATCTGGGAGAGCCAGGGAATCACACGATTAACCCACTTATATGAGGGCAACCTTATGAAATCATTCTCAGATCTAAAACTTGAATTTAATATACCAAATAAGACGTTTTTCAAATACCTTCAAATCAGGCATGCCATTCAGACCCAGACTAAGACCTATCCGGCTGATAGGATCCAGACTCCCATTCTTATTAAAATAGCTCAGGCTAACACAGCGAAAGGCTTAATTTCAGTGCTATATGACAAACTGGGGGCTAGGGCCATAAACCAGTCAGGCGTGACTAGGAGCAGAGAAAAATGGGCAAGAGACATGGGATTGATAACAACAGAGTATTGGAATAGGATCCTAAAGAGAGTGGCCCTGGTATCCATCGCTCCGGCACAGAGACTGTCCCACCTTTATTTACTACATCGCGTCTATTATACCCCTAAAAAAATGTTCCAAATAGGATGGAACCGGAGCGACGAATGTCCTAGATGCAATGCTACAGGGGACCTTGTCCATATGTTCTGGAGATGCCCCAAGCTCTTCAGATATTGGACAGAAGTTGTTGATAAACTTAACAACATCTTTAAGTCCTCCCTAGAGCCTGATGCTAGAACTTGCCTCCTAGGGGACAGAGGACCATAGAATTCCTCCGGGAACTTTAGAGGGCGTACTGCGAGGCCTCTTTCAGGCACGCAAGTTAATTGCTCAGAGATGGCAGGCGCACGTCCCCCCCCTCTGTTAGGAATTGGACCGAAACTATCAATACTTTGATTTGGAGTGAGAGAGTGGCCTTTATTAAACAAGGAAACTATAAAAGGTTCGAGAGAGTCTGGGGACTATGGCTGAGAGATATAGGAGCCCTCGCTTAGAGATAGAATACCCATATAACCGGCAGCTTCCCCCGACACTGTAAAATAACAACCTCCCAATATACAGGCACTAAATATAGGAAGGACCTGAACCTGGCCCTTCTTTCTAGGGATTAGATCTGCATTGGTAGCTTGGAGGGACCCCCCCCCCCGGCTGCCCCCCTATCTCGCACCAAGAAAAACCCAGATAAATATACCTATATAAAGGAATGGTAAAGTGAAACCTTAGTAGAATTGACACCTGGGAGGGGAGAGGGGGTCAGTACGGGGGGAGAGGTTAGAGAGGGGGTGGGAGGGAATAGGTTAATTTACAGAATGTACACGGATTTTGAAGTTGGTATTTATTTAATTATTTATGTATAATATGCACTTTTACTATGTGATGTTGTAAATAAATACACACATTTTGTATGATGAGAAACAATAAAGAAAAGTTGAGAAAAAAAAAAGTTGTGCTTCAGGACATTGGGTATTGCTTGCCTTCAATTGCTCTTTGTTTCGTGCTGAACAGAATAAAATATTAGCAGTGAATATACAGTTGGCTCACGTAAAGACATTCAAATGAACACCCCTTGAGGCCTGGCTTGTTTTCACAGGTGACTTCCAGTGCCGAGTTGTGTTGGTTATTTCTTTCTAAGAGCCTGTATTAGACAGTCAGTTTGATTACCTTTTTTTTTTTTTTTTTTCTATAGATCAAGTTTTTAGAGGGAAAGCTTTTAAAGGGCAAAGCCGACTGATTGAAATAGGGAGACACTCTTTGTGCTCTTACTGATTATTATTTTTTGCCAAATATGACCTACAGTTTCCATGATGCCCCACGTGTGATCAGTTGTGACACTGGCAAGGGATAGCTTGACAGTTTATCTGAGATCACAAGCAGCTGTGACAACTATTATTTATAACATGCCTTGAATTCAACTATTTTAGTAAACCGTTAACCCAATGGAGTTGAAGAAAAAGTCTGAGCTTGTTTGACTGGGCTTCTCCTTGAGGTTACAGAAGTGCAATATGTTTCGCACTCCTGTGACCTGTTTTCAGCAGGGAGAGGTCTGAAGGCCGCTCTCTGCTGACATTGCTGGAATCGGTCCAGGCACCTCGTCATCAGGACAATAAAATCTGGATACACAAGGTGTTTGGACTGATGCCTGTCTCGGCCTCTCAGCAAGCCACTGTGAGCCTGAGACTGCCGCGCCCAGTCCCTCCACAGTTCAGCGCTCGAGTGAGGGGGACAGAACGGAGAGCTGTGAGAACCGAGCCATTGGCGGTGTTCAATGGCTCGATTCTTAGTGCAGAGGCTCCGGGGGACATGCTGCATCCACCTAGGTAAGTGTGATGGTAAAAAAAAAAAAAAAAAAAAAAAAACACATACTTCTCTTTTAAGCTGGCTATAGATTGATTAAGGGGCTGGCTGAATTTGTATCCATCCATCTATACCCATTCCCACTCAACAGAATCAATCTAACAATTGGGAAATGTTCAGCTGCAGCGCTGATGAGTGTATTCTGACATCAGAGGAGTCCCCACTGTCAGAATACAGTAGCACAGCCAGGGAGATTCCTCCATCCACCTTGCTTGTGATGATGGGAGAATCTGTTTTTTTTTAAAATAGCACACTGTAGAAGATTTATTCTAACATTTTGTAGCATTCCAGTAAATATCGATGGTCATCATATCTTGGGGGTTTGATGAGGCTTAGGTCCCATGTATACTCCTGCTGGTAAACGGACGTTCAGAGGCATGTGGACACTTTTTCAGCTGCCCCTGAACTCATTCAATGTTATGTTATCTTTATGTGTACATGTACACAGGTTCGTTTACTGTTTTTAGTCGTTGCGTTTATAGGCCTTTTTTTTTGAAGAAAAAAAAAAGAGTTTAGACGCCAAATGCGTCTAAACGTGGTAACTCATTTTTGCCCATTTAAAAAATAATAAACTCGGCATGTAAACACGGCAAAACTGACATTTTAAACGTGGGTTACTATCTGTCAAGTTAAGTGGTTCAGGAGAGGTTACTATCTGTCAAGTTAAGTGGTTCAGGAGAGGTTGTAAAAATGTCCCGTGTACATGCCTTTTTAGCTAAGTAGGCAGAATTGAACTGTTAGCTTCATGTACATGGGACGTTGTTCAACCTCTCCTGAACAATTTAAAGGGTCACTAAAGGATTTTTTTTTTTTTTTAGCTAAATAGCTTCCTTTACCTTACTGCATTCCTGGTTTCATGTCCTCATTGTTTGTTTTTGCTTTGAAGTTGCTGTAATACTTCTCTAATCTTCACACTTCCTGCTTGTCTGGCTCCTTATGAAAAAACTCATGGCAGCTTTTCACTGTGGTCCATGATCAAAGAGGTATGATTACTAGGTGTCTAAAACTCCTCAGAACCAATCAGATTAATTTTAAAAAACAAACACTGCCCTGTATTTGTTTGTTTTTGTTCTGTGTCTCTTTACTTCACAGAAACATGAAACCAGTTTAAAAACTATACTAAACTGAACGTCCTCTCTAAGGTAATGGGGAAAGTAGTGGTACAACAGCATTTAAATACCCATAATTTGCTCGATTGATTTCAATCGGGTTTCCGGCACGGGACTGAAACAGCACTGCTCAAAATATGGGATGATGCTCTCGAGGCCACAGATGAAGGAGAATCTTGTCTTCTTGTACTGTTGGACCTAAGCGCAGCTTTTGACACGGTAGACCACAAACTATTATTGACTTTAAAAAGGGAACAAAGTCTTTACCTAGTAACTATAGACCTGTTAGTTTAACTTCTATAGTTGGGAAGATACTGGAACGTTTAATAAAAGACCACGTGGATGAGTTCTTGCTGGAAACAAACTATTGAAGCAGCAGACAGCATGGATTAATGAAAGACAGAAGTTGTCAGACAAACCTGATTTCCTTTTATGAAGAGGTAAGTAAAACCCTGGACAGAGGCGTAGCAGTGGATGTGGTATACTTGGATTTTGCAAAAGCGTTCGATACAGTTCCCCACACACGGCTCATGTGTAAGGTAAGGTCTACAGGATTAGATATATCAGTTTGTAAATGGATAGAAAACTGGCTGAAAGACAGAATTCAGAGAGTTGTGGTTAATGATTCTTACTCTGAATGGTCCAAGGTTATCAGCGGTGTACCCCAAGGTTCAGTGTTGGGTCCCTTACTTTTCAATATATTTATAAATGATATTGGGTCTGAGATCAAAAGTAACATTTCTGTTTTTGCAGATGACACCAAGCTATGCAGTGGAATAATGTCCTTGCAGGATGTCTCCAATTTACAAGCCGACCTCAATGCTCTGTCTAATTGGGCGACTAAGTGGCAGATGAGGTTTAATGTTGATAAATGTAAAGTTATGCACTTGGGGGCTAAGAATATGCATGCATCATACATGCTAGGGGGAGTACAACTGGGGGGATCTGTAGTGGAGAAGGATCTGGGTGTTTTAGTTGATCATAAGCTCAATAATGGCATGCAATGCCAAGCTGCGGTTTCCAAAGCGAGCAAAGTCCTTTCTTGTATTAAGAGAGGTATGGACTCCAGAGATAGAGATATCATTTTGCCCCTGTACAAATCATTAGTAAGACCTCATCTGGAATATGCAGTCCAGTTTTGGGCACCAGTTCTCAAAAAGGATATCGGAGAACTGGAGAAAGTGCAGAGAAGGGCAACCAAACTGATAAGAGACATGGAGGAGCTCAGCTATGAGGAAAGATTAGAGGAACTGAATTTATTCACTCTTGAGGAGGAGAATAAGGGGGGATATGATCAACATGTACAAATACATAAGAGGTCCATATAGTGAACTTGGTGTTGAGTTATTCACTTTAAGGTCAACACTGAGGACAAGGGGGCACTCTTTACGTCTGGAGGAAAAGAGATTTCACCTCCAAATACGGAAAGGTTTCTTCACAGTAAGAGCTGTGAAAATGTGGAACAGACTCCCTCCAGAGGTGGTTCTGGCCAGCTCAGTAGATTGCTTTAAGAGAGGCCTGGATTCTTTCCTAAATGCACATAATATAACTGAGTACTAAGTTTTGTAGGTAAAGTTGATCCGGGGTAAATCCGATTGCCTTTCGGGGGATCAGGAAGGAATTTTTTCCCCTCCGGTAGCAAATTGGATCATCGCTCTGCTGGGGTTTTTTGCCTTCCTCTGGATCAACTGTGGGTATGGAGTTGGGTGTATGGGAGGATGTACTGTGTTTTACTTTGTTTTATTTTTATTTATTTTTTTATGGTTGAACTGGATGGACTTGTGTCTTTTTTCAACCTGACTAACTATGTAACTATGTAACTATGACTCGGCTAGCTGAAGTAGCCAGAGTCGCAGAATGTGATTTATCTTGGTTTTCCTCCTTTTTGGAGAACCGATCACAAATAGTGAAATTGGGACCGGTTACTTCGGAAAAACGTGCGGTAGCATGCAGAGTCCCCCAAGGATCCCTTTTGTCGCCGGTGCTGTTCAATATCTATCTCCGCCCTCTTTTTGAAATCATCAACAGCCAAAACCTACTTTATCACTCTTATGCAGATGACACACAATTGTATTTTGGCATCTGCAACAAGAAGGATCATCATCTCGCTCTAGAGAAATGCCTCTCCTTGATAGAGAACTGGATGACAAAGAGTTATCTTAAACTCAATGGTGCAAAAACAGAACTTCTCCTGTTTCACGCCAATCGTAAGAAACAACTTGCAACAGCCTGGACACCCCCACCCTTTCTGGGCAAAATCATCACCCCAAATGCCAAAGTCAAGAGTCTAGGAGTCATCTTTGATACCTACATGACAATGGATGCACAAATAGGGTCAGTAGTCAGCGGATCTCATCATCTGCTGTGCCTACTACGGAGACTTATTCCTAAAGAAGACATAGCAGTCGTGGTGGGAACAAGTCGTTCAAAATACGGCTGCCAGACTTGTGACGGGGAAAAAACCCTGGGAAGCAATCTCACCCTCTCTGAGAAGCCTTTACTGGCTACCAGAAAAAGACAGAATTACTTTCAAAGCACTCTGTCTCACGCATAAGTGTATTCTGGGAAATGCCCCCCAATATCTATGCGAAAAATTAAAAGCCCACAACCCCAATCGCATTCTGCGATCCACCAACCAAAATGTATTCTGGATACCCAAGGCCAGATACAAGTCCAAAGGAGAAAGAAGATTTGCTGTCCAAGGCCCTAGACTTTGGAATGCTTTACCAACCTCCATTCGGTTGGAGGAGAACCACTTGGCCTTCAGGAGAAAGATCAAAACCCATCTCTTAAGTTCAAATGAGGTGGACAAAAGAGTGCCCAGAGGCGATTCAGTTTGTATGTGCAGCGCTGTATACGTTTTTCACTCACTCACTTAACTGCAGGCACATTATATGATTGATTTTTATCTATTTTTAAAAGGAATCAGTTAACTATTATGCCTCTATACCCTGTAAACGGTCATTTCAACAAAAAATTTTTTTTTCGTTTAGTGACCCTTTAACTTGACTAAAAATGTACATGCTGCGCTTGGCGCTTCAACTGCCTCTAAACACAGCTTCTGAACACATTTTTTTTGGGGTTCAAGAAAAACCATCTAAACGCAACTGCCTAGAAACGACTATAAACGAACCAGTGTACATGTACTGATAAGATGAACACAGAGGAGAGTTCAGAAGCAGTTGAAACCAGCAGCAGTGTACATGAGGCCTTGGTGGTATTTACTCATGCTTTGTCCAAGTGTAGGTGTTAAATACTATTTTCATCTCATGATGTGAACAAGGCCACATATCTCTTCAAAACCTCAGATATACACATTGTGGATGCTGGATGTAAAAGTGCTTAGAGAGCAAAGGAGAGCAGGAACAAAAAACATTGTGTGTATAATATATATATATATATATATATATATATATATATATATATATATATATATATATATATATATGCCAAAGAGTGGTACATGCATAAAGCCTGCACCAATTATCTAAACTGAAAAAGATCCTGCTCTTTATCAACAAAGGGGAAGCATGTTACTTCAGGGGTTTCCAAACAAAGGGCCAGTTTACTATCCTTCAGACTTTAAGGGGGCTAGATTATGGCAATTGGGGTTTGAGAATGCCCCACACCCAGCATCAGTAAGAATAAACATGGATGCAGGGTTGGTGGTCAGTATTGAGGAGTAGTGGCTCATTATTGGTATTGGTAGCAGGAATAGTACACCATTATTGGTATCAGCGGATGAAATAGTGCACCATAGTAGATTTTAGTGGGAGAAGTAGTGCCTCATATCATTTTAGAGGAATAGTGCCCCAAAGGGCCAGTTAAAGACTAGCAAAGGGCCCCAAACTCTGTATAGAGAGCTGGAGATGGCTTCCTCTACTCACCCCCAGCCTTCCCAAGACTGTTAACCCCATTTTCTAGAGTTAACGCACATGCGTATAGGCTGGGAAAGGAGCTTTATATGCAGGCTTTGCACATGTAGTGTGTTCATTGCATGAGCAGAAAGAGGTTTGTGTGTTTTCTGTGAGGTTCCTGGCAGACTATTCACATCTCAAAGGCCAGGTCCACTCTATCTGCAGCAAGCCCTCTTTTAATTAGGTGCAGAACCCATTACAGGTTCCATTTTATAGTGTGAAATACAAACAGGTGCAAGTAGCCCAGAAATACCTGAAACGGGTTTATCTGCTTTTTTGTGGCACACTCCACTTGCAGAAGTTTCTTATGTCATTATAATGGCAAAGGGAGTTTTGTTCCCCTTCAATGCATTTGATCAGTTCTTGTGTGGCTTTATCCATCTAACAAACATTGTATACAGTGCCTTAAATCAAAAGTCATGAAAATGTGTAGACCATTATTAGTTTGAGATATGAGCTCTTTTTTCATCCTTTCTTTAGAATTTGTGAGCCTGGTGCAAATGGACCCATCTGCATTTGTGTTTTTGCCTGTTTGGACCTCCATAGCATGGCCAGTGTTGGGATCCTTCTCACTACAGAAAAGGTCAATAGGTTCCCGAAGCTTCGGAGGCAAATGCCTCACAACTTTACTGATCACGTTTCCCACCTGCCAGCTATCGTCCAAAAAGTCTTGAGTCTTGCAAAAAGAAAAGACTTTCCTCAGTGTTTTAGCTACTTCTAGAGAGTCCAGAGTGCTGTGTCTAGCATCAGAACACATGCAATTGCTGTTTGTAATAAATCCTGCTAAATGAATGCAGTATGAATCCTGCCCATGTTCTCTTCATTAGTTTGAGGAGCTGATCGTGCTAGTAACATAGGATCCCTGAGCATGGGCGGAAGGGCTTAGAGTGTCAAGAAAGCTTCTGTCACACAATAGGTTAATATTTATTACTGAAATCAAGCCAGAAATTTCAGCTAGTAAATTCACATCATTAGTGAGAACGACAGGCCCCCTAAATCTGCCTCTGCACCTGGATTGTCCCAGGCAGCCTCCATTCTAGCCCAAGGTCAAATTATAGAGTAGTGTGCACAGGCCCAGCTCCCCTCTCCTATACCTGTCATGAGAACACTGATCTGCCTATGCAACATAATATACATTTGGAAATCATGAGCACATTTAAAGTGCAACGTTTACTGCAAATATACTCTCTAGTGATAATTTTGACAGCAGAAAAGTTTTGTTTTTGTAGCTATTTCTATTTTTTTATGTTTAGTGTAAGATATGTGTTTTTATATACATTTTTGTTATATAATTAAGAGAATGGCTAGACAGGAGAGCGGGCATTGATGGATAAAGAGGAAATCGGCTAGAGAGGAGAGTGTGCATGGATAAAAGTGGGAACAAATGACTGATTATAGGAGAGTAGACATAGAAAGAGGGGAATGACTAGAGGAGAGAGGACATTGATGAAAGTGGAGGAAATTGACTAGAAACAAGAACCGGCTTGGATGGAATACAAGGAAATTGACTGGAGAGAAGAGCCATCATGGATCCCAAAGGTGTTCTATCAAGTTGAGGTCAGGACTCTGTGCAGGCCAGTCAAGTTTCTCCACCCCAAACTTGCTCATCCATGTCTTTATGGACCTTGCTTTATGCACTGGTGTGCAGTCATGTTGGAACAGGAAGGGGCCGTCCCCAAACTATTCCCACAAAGTTTGGAGCATGAAATTGTCCAAAAGTTCTTGCTATGCTGACACTTTAAAAATTCCCTTCACTGAAACTAAGGGGCCAGGCCCAACCCTGAAAAACAACCCCACACCATAACGCTCCCTCCACCAAATGATTTGGACCAGTGCACAAAGCAATGTCCATAAAAACATGGATGAGTGAGTTTGTGGTGGAGGAACTTCACTGGCTTGCACTGACCTCAACCCATTAGAACACCTTTGGCATGAATTGGAGCAGACACTGCAAGCCAGGCCTTCTCATCTGACCTCACAAATGTGCTTCTGGAAGAATGGTCAAACATTCCCATCGATTCACTCCTTAACCTTGTAGACAGCCTTCCCAGCAGAGTTGAAGTGTGTATAGCTACAAAGAGTGGGCCAACTCAACTTGAACCCTGTGGAAAAAGACTAAAATGCCAATAAAATTCATGTGTGTGTAAAGGCAGGCGTCCCTGTACTTTTGGCAATATGGTGTAGGTAAATGGCAAATTTGTCAGAAAAACATGAATTCTAGGTATTATATATTTTTACATAGTTGCATTGGTCTAGCCAATGGACTTGTAGCCAGGTCCTTGGCTAGAGACAGACAGTGATTTAGGCACTGTGCTGCAGTGCTTTTTCAGTGCACTTGACTTCAAATGAGTGAGTTAACACTACCTCCCCCACAGAAAAGCAGAGGGCGCTCAAGAGACTTGACAGTTTGCAGCATTAAATCATGGGAGATGAAGTTCAGGAAAGAAACTTTCCTATGGCAGTTATTGGACTTTCTGACTACAATTGCAAATGCAAGCCGAGTATAAAGAGAGAGAGAGCTGTGTTTTAGCAAGTTAAAAACGAATGGATTTTGTCTTTGCTGCAAGATGTGCACATCACTGCTCTTGTGTGTATTTCAACCAGCTACAAGCCTGCAGTTTTGTACAGAGGACCACTCCAGACATATCCAGAAGCTGAGCGGACATCTGAACAGTGGGTTGCAATATCTCCGGGACTGGTGAGAGGACACTGATTCCATTAACCTGTTGCTGCTAGCAGAGATTGAGCTCATAGGGATGGGCCATCTATTAGCATTATTTACTGCATGCTGATTTATATGCAACTAAACTCATGTGCACCAGCAAAAATACTGGGCCCCAATGCCAGCCAGCAGAAGAACTAGGGCTAAAGAATGGTCACTCAGATAGCTGCTTCACAAGATCTTTGCCTAATCTCCATTGTAAAAGGTTACTCTTTAGGGTGTCTTAAATGTCATATCTATCATGCATATAGAGTGCAAGTGGATATAGCCTACTGCATACAGAGGAATTGTTGCAGTATTATCATTGCCGTTACTCCTTTTCCTAATACCATTGCTTATTGATTTTGTGGATTGCCAGATTTATTCTAATGTAGCTGCACAAAATTCCACTAGGCTGTAGCAGCATAGAATGAACATATTATCTAGTGAACTGTGATTAACCTTTTACTTATATATAGTGGATATAAAACTTGTATACACCCCTGTTTAAAATGTTGGGTTTCTATGATTTAAAAAAATGAGACAAAGATAAATCATTTCAGAACGTTCCACCTTTTAATGTGACCTATGAACTGTACAACAAACTGAAATATTTTAGATGAAGGGAATTAAATATTTTATAACTCCAACTTTCTGGGCTCAGTGTTTGATGAAACTGAAAAAAAGGGCTTCATCTCCAGATCCTACCTACAATTACTAGCAACTGTACAAGCACCTGACATTCTACCCTGCAGGGAAAAGAGAGAGAGACATTGGGCCCATAGACGGAGAACAATGGGAGCAAGTATTGCGTGCAGGTCCATTGGTTTCAGTATCGGCAGCTCAGAGACTGACGCATTTGTTCATTCTACACAGGGTATATAGGACTCCAGTACAATTACATTAATGGGGCAGACGTGACACACCCATATGCCCCAAATGTCAGGTTCACCCAGGGGACCTTATCCATATGTTGTGGAGATGCCCCAAGCTTGTGAGGTATTGGAACGCAGTGATCGTGGTCATTAATTCCACCTATCAGGTTCAGTTGCCTGCGAGTCCGCTCGTATGCTTGCTCGGGGGCCTTGATGAGGACTTATACTTGCCTCATGTTTACACTGCTCTGCTTAGACTACTGTATCTGGCAAGAAAGCTTATAGCGAAATATTGGCTTCCCGGGTTCCAGTGAGCCGGCAATGGATCCAGGAGGTCAACAGGATCCTCATAAGGGAAAAGAACACATACTCTCATAGGAAAGCGTCACGAAAATGCGATAATATATGGCAGTGTTGGTTGGAATCTCCGGAGGTAGCTCCTCCACAACTAGTCCTGGATAGGTTGTTACAGGGATGATGATTTGGATAGGTGGGCCATTGAGATGTGACTGGGTTTTTAAAACCACTGGAAACGAGGGTAATGGGACGGATGGCATAAGAAAAAATGATTTATTGGTGTCTTCAGGCTGTATTGGTCTTTGTTTCATTTTGTCTTTTCTCCCCCCCCCTTTTTTTTTTTTTGTTTGGTTATTGTTGTTTTCTGTCTTTATTCCACTCCTGAAAGATGTAACGAGGGGCGAACTGGAAGTTGTACATGGTACTTGTTTCAGTGATGTTATTGAGATTGTGTATCGCTCCTTATTTTTGTACAACTGATAATGTATCCTTTGTAGCCCTTTTTCTTTTGGGTCAATTAATTGCTGTGTACATGCCCTTTGTTGTTTTTTTTTGCCTTATTCATAATAAAAACTTTTCTGATTTAAAAAAAAAAAATATAAAAAAAAAAAAAAAAAATATGGTTCCATAAGGCCTCGTACACACAAAGGAATTTATCCGCTGAAAATGGTCCGACGGACCATTTCAGCCGAAAAATCTGCTTGTCTGTAGGGGCCGGCGGACAGATTTCTCTGGCGGAAAAGTTTCAAAGCATGCTTTGAAACTTTTCCGCCAGAGAGCTGCCCGTCGGATATGTCCGCTGGTTAGTATGCTTAACCAGCGGATACATCTTTTTTTTTTTATACCACCTCAGGCTTTAACAAACTCCAGAGACCAGCTCATGGTTTGATGCTCTGTTTCGTCTGTTTTCGGTTTTGCATCATCTGTGGTATTATTTACTGCCTGAGGTATATCAATCCTCTTAATTGCTGTAAGTTTTTTTTTTTGTGTGTGTGTTACATTGCGACATTTCTTGTAGGAGAAAAAAATACTTAAAATGCTTTCCCCACCTCCCCCCGTGGCTCCCGGGACTCCACAATGGACTAAAAATAAATTTAGAATATTTATTCACAAATTTGACAGCGATGTCAAATTATATGGGTATAGTTGACCGCTAGGGTATTCTTCTTAATTTATATGTTTGTTTTTTCCCCTAATTTCTCAGGGGTATATGGGTTGGGAAGCCCTCAGTCTCTCTGCGTAGCTCCACGATTTTTTATACTCTTTCCATTTATCCTTAAAATCATTATTTGTTCCTAATAAAAACTCTCCTTCAGCTCTTCCATCCTGTAGGTTTCTTCAACCATCTATCCAGTTCCAAATCATAGGGGTTTCAATTTCCTGCCACTTTTTTGGTATAAGCCTTTTTGCGGCATTTAACAGATGGAGGAAGAAGAGATTGCTTATACCGTTTAATACCTTCCTGGTTGCAATGAAATAGGACACCCCACGGATCTTTCTTAATCTCCTTACCTATAATCTCTCTTATTTGGCTCAATATAGTATCCCAATATTTTTGGATTTTCGGGCAGGTCCACCACAAATGTGCCATTGTACCTCTATCTGGGCATCCACGCCAACATTCTGGGGTCTGCCCATCTTTAAAGTGGCTAGATTTGTCTGGGGTAATGTACCAGCCCGAAATGCATTTGTAATTTGTCTCGGCGGTTCATATGTCGATAGCTGACGAGTGGGTCAATTGCATAATCTTCTGAAAAGAGTTTTCCCCTCTGGGTATTCCCAGCTCCCTTTCCCCGTGCTCCTATTTTAATAAGTGTCTCATATAGTTTAGTGACCGTACCCTTTGAACTTTGTTTTGCAAATCTTCTCCAGTGGTGTCAGCTCCGCCCACGATCGCAAGGGTCGGGGGAGGTGCTGCACAAAGTGATGCAGTTGATAATAATGCCACCTATCGAGATTCCAAAAGTCAGTTCTGGTTTTCAGTTCTTCATAAGTCTTTATCTCATTATCTATAATTATATCTCCTAAATAAACATTTTTTTTTTTAATCCAATTCCCTCCAATTTTTTTTTCCCCAGGTGCAAAAAGTGCGTTTTCTTTTAAATTCATTAGTGGAGAATTACATTTTCTTTCTAACCCCATCCCACATTCTCAAAGTATCCTATGTCATATTATTTATTTTGTGATCAAGTGCTCGATATTGGGAAGGGATCCAGATGATATTACTCAGTTGTGTGTTAACTTGTGCCTTTTCAATCTGCACCCATCTTTTGCCTTTTCTATCCCTCGCCCATTCCACTGCCCGAGAAAGAACAGCCGCCTTATAATAGCTTTTAATATCGGGCACTGCCAGGCCACCTTTTAGCTTTCCTTGTTTAAGGATAGAAAAAGAGATTCTATGCTTTTTATTTTTCCACACATAATTAATCAATAGGGAGTTTAGAATTTTTAAAAATTGTTGTGGTACCGCTATTGGGATTAATAGAAATTTATAGAGTATTTTAGGGACTACCACCATCTTCAACATGTTTATTCGTCCAACCCATGATAGGGGTTTATTTGTTTTTTTTAATTCATTTTTGATCTCGTTTAGTAGGGGGACGTAGTTTATTTTATAAATCTTCTGAACCGAATTTGCGAGTTTTATGCCAAGGTATTTCAATTCTTTTCGCCAGGGAAAGGCACAGATCTTTTACTTGCCCTTTTTTGTTTAGATTTATATTTAATATTTCGGATTTTGTTACGTTGATTTTAAAGTTCGATATTGAACCATATTGTTGTAATGTCGTGGAGAGCTTAGGGATAGAAGTTACCGGATTAGTAAGGTAGAACAATATATCGTCGGCAAAAGCCGACAATTTATGTTCCTCCTCCTCTACTCTGACACCTTTAATGTCCGGGTCATTCCGGATGGTAGCCAGCAATGGCTCTAGTGACAAGATAAAAAGAAGGGGGGACAGGGGGCACCCCTGTCTTGTCCCATTTTTCATCTCAAAAGAATCAGATAGCGTACCGTTAATTTTTATTTTAGCGGAAGGATGGTGATAGAGTGTTTTAATCCAGCCAATCAGCCTATTCCCGATTCCCATTTCTATGAGGGTTTGCATCATGAGTCCTTAGTCCACTCTGTCGAATGCTTTTTCGGCATCCACCGACAGGTATAGACCCGGGGACCCACTCTGCCTTATCCTCTGAAGCAGGAGAAGTGCTCTTATACTATTGTCTTTGCCCTCTCTATTTGGGACAAACCCTACTTGATCAGGATGTATCAGAAAATGCATAACCCTTTTTAGGCGTTCCGCTAATATTTTCGCAAAGAGCTTAATGTCCGCATTGAGAAGGGAGATTGGTCTATACCCTGAACAGAGTTAGCTGTCCTTCCCTTCTTTTAAAATAATTGCGATCGAGGCGGCAAGCGCTTCGTTGCTAGTTTCGTATTCTACACCTAGGTCGTTAAAATATCTGACAAATTTCGGGATTAAAATATTGCTGTATCTCTTGTAGTAAAGTACGGAGAACACATCAGGGCCGGGGCTTTTTCCGGTAGCTGTACTTTTCAGGGCGTTTTTAATTTCTTCTTCAGTTATGGGCCTGTCCATATTGTACTTTTCCATCTCATCGATTTTGGGTCCAGCTTTCTCTAAAAACTCTTGAGTTCTGGCCTCGCTCTCTCCCCATTTGCCACCTTGACCGATCGATAGTATATAATTCTTCGTAATAGGTTTTGAAGGTTTCTGCGATATCTGTAGTTGTATAGACCTATCTCCCGTCTTGCCTTTTAATTTTTTCAATATAATTCCTAGTTTTCTTTTTTTGAGCCATTTTGGCAAGGTGTTTACTGGATTTATTACCCCATAGATATCTTCCTCTAGCTATGTTATTGAAGTTTTTACTTGTTTCTTGTTCCATGATCTCCTTGAGCTCATCTCTTTAAGGTACGTCTCCTTTAGTCGTTGCTCTTTATGTTTACGCTCTAAGGTTGTGATTTCTTTAACCAATGTATCAGCCTTCTTATTTCTCTCCCTTTTTACCCTTGTACCCTCCGAGATTAAGATCCCTCTGCTATACGCTTTATGCGTCTCCCAAAGAGTTGCACTAGAGATCCCTTCTGTGTCATTTATTGAAAAAAATTGTTTAAGTTCCTCTTCCACCCTGCCCGCCACGTCATCATCACAAATCAGGTTGTTGTTAAGATGCCAAACAGACTGTTGGATCTTTTGTGTAGATAGTTTGATTTTCATAGTTGCCGCTGGATGGTCCGACACAGTCATAATTTCAATGTCTGTCTCGGTAACCCACTCCAGCAAACTATGGTCCACCAATATGTAATCTATCCTAGTGTACGTTCCATGTGGGCGGGGGGGGGGGGGGAGAAGAACGTGTAGTCATGTGTGTTAGGGTGGAGAGTTCTCTAGACATCCACCAATTGACATTCATGCATCTTATGTTTTATTTTTTGTATCTGCACGTTATTTGTCTCCCTCGCATGGGACGTACTATCTTCTCTCGGGTTCATAACAAAATTTAAATCTCCCATCAATATTATGTAGCCCTCCGCGAAGTTTTTCAATTTGCCAAGAATTCTACACAAATATTGGGTTGGCTGCACGTTAGGGGCATAAATATTCGCTAAAGTGTAGGCTGTATTCCCTAACTTTCCTTTCAGGAATAGAAAATGACCTTCCGGGTCTATCAGTCTGGCCTCGAGAGCAAACCTGATTCCTCGTGCAAAGCCAATTGCCATTACCCTAGCCCGTTTGGAGATAGAATCTCCATAGAACCAATTTGGATATGTAGATGAGTACAGCTTTATATTGGAATCTAGAGTTAAATGAGTTTCCTGTAGGAAAACTATATCCGCTCTATATCGTTTAATCTCTTCCAACACCTTGAATCTTTTACCAGCGGAATTCATCCCTTTAACATATGTCATGAATTTGACTTCTGCCATATTATTCCTAATTCATCATTGTCCCAATTTACCTTGCAGAGTCACTGGGAGCCACCTTCCCATCCCCATCTCCTTTTAGAAAAAAGGCATTCCCTCCCCCCTTCCTACCCCCCCCAATTGTCATGCTGAAAGATGAAGTTCCTCTTCATGATGAGCTTTCTGTTAGAAACCTAAAATTTTTGTGTCAATATTGACTGTGATTTGGATCTGTTCATAATTCCCTCTACCTTGACCAAGGCCCCTGTTTTAGCTGAAGAAAAACGGCCCCATAGCATGATGCTGTAACCACCATACTTCACAATGGATATGGTGTGTTTTTTGGTGATGTGGAGTGTTTTTGTGCCAAACATATCTTTTTGAATTATGGCCAAAATGTTCAACCTTTGGTTTTATCAGACCATAACACATTTTCCCACATGCTTTTGAGAGACGTCCCCATAGACCAGTCATGTGCAGAATAAGGAAGATTGTTGTCACATGTACCACACAACCAGTACTTTCCAGATATTCCTGCAGCTCATTAATGTTGCTGTAGGTCTCTTGGCAGCCTCCCAAACCTGTTTTCTTCTTGTCTTTTCATAAATTTTGGGAGGAACATCCAGTTCTTGGTAATGTCACTTTGTTATGCCATATGTTCTCCACTTGATGACTGTCTTCACTGTGTTACATGGTATATTTAATGCCTTGGAAATTCTTTTGTGCCCTTCTCCTGACTGATACCTTTTAACAATGAGATCCCTCTCTACGGACCATGGCTTCCGTTTTAGGACGTGACTAAGAAAATGTCACGAAAGACCTATGAGAACAACTGAACTTTATTTGGGGTTAATCCTAGGCACTTGAAATGACAGGCGTGTACACCTGCCCCTGTTGATGACTCTTAGTCAAAACGCGTCGGGCTTGCATTATTGCACCCCATACTGCTTTTATTTGCTCATGTGATCACTTTTATCCACCATGTTTGTGTCATTTTCTCTTTGACCATTTTTTATCTTTTCAATAAACCTTCATTGGTTTGGAGAATCTCTTTTCTTTTGCTTTTGTTCTTTTAGGAGTCCACCTGCGTTCATCTCCACATCCATTTACCAGCAGAAGAGCGCCATCTCTCTCGATTCCCAGTTCTCTGGACCTGCCTTACACAGAATCTCTCCAGACCATTTGGGCAACCAGCGAGACCTTGCAGCATTGATCCAGGTCTTCGAGACTGCAAGCCTATCTGACCCACTGTTGTATAACAGATGAGTGCATCCTTTGTGGTAAGAGTACCTCACCTTTTTCCTGTATGAATTATCCTTGACCTCTACAGACAAATGGTCATTCCTGCACTCAGTGTTTTCTTCTGGGAGGAATCTATTTTGTGTTCATCTCATATGGACTTTCACATTATTATATCTGGTTGTTCATTTATCACTTATTGCAACATCACATATTGGTTATCATCCATCATCTTGTGGTATTTCTATTAAGTGTACCACTCATGATTGTATAGCGCTGCAATATTTATTTTTATTCCTGTTTGACTTTGTTAGAGTGCTGGCAGCTTTTGTTTTTCACATTGGGTTCTAGCAAAGTTTTTTCTTTACATTCCAGGTGTGTACGGATGCCTATTTAACCAGTTAACGACTATTTACGTCCACAAAATGGCACATACAGGCAGATGGACGTATATATACGTCCCTGCCGATCGGGACCCCCCCCTCCCCCGCTGCGTGCGGCGGTCGGGAGCGATCCGGGATGAGGGGCCAGCTATTCGTTTCCAGCCACCCCCTCGCGATCACTCCCAGCCAATGGGCGTCCTGCTCAGCCCCTTCCTGTGTTAAGTGTAAACACAGGAAGGGGGAAGTGATGTCATCTCTCCTCGTGGAGGTCTTTTCGTCTGGACCCATCTGTAACCGCGAGTTGCACTAAACAGCACACTGACACGTTACACATAGGCACACAACCCCCCCCCCCCCCCAGTGACCGCCGATCACCCCCCCCCCAGCCAAGTGTCACTATTGCAGTGAGCATTTATTTTCTGATCACTGCATTTAGTGTCATTTGTGACAGAAAAAAGTGTTAGGGACATTAGCTTTAGGCCCCCTACCCCCCCTAAAGTTTTAACCCCTTGATCACCGCTCTAATTAACCCTTTTACCCCCTATTGCCAGTGTCACTAAGCAATCATTTTTCTTATCGCTGTATTAGTGTCGCTGTTGCCGCTAGGTATCTAATTTTTTTTTTATTGCGATTTTTTTTTTTTTTTACTAAAGACATGTGGCTGAATACAATTTGGCCTAAATGTTTGACTAAAATTTAGTTTATTCAATCTTTCTTATAAACAAAGTAAAAAATATTGATTTTTTTTCAAAAATGTCGCTCTATTTTTGTTTATAGCGCAAAAAATAAAAAAATCGCAGAGGCAATCAAATACCATCAAAAGAAAGCTCTATTTATGGGAAGAAAAGGACGCAAATTTTGTTTAGGAGCCACGTCGCAGTGCCGAATTGTAAAAATGCCTCTGGGCATTTAGAAGCATATTGGTCTGGGGGTTAACATGCGTTTTGAATGCGACTGCATACATTTAAGAGGGTGTGCACACTTCTGCAACCACATGACTGATTGTGCGAAACGCGTCAGCTTTTTACCCCACTGCTTGCTGTGCTTTGTAGTGCTTTTTATCCTTTTTACACCAATAAAGGCTACCTTTTTAGGTTTATTTTGGTGTACGGCTGTCCATGAATTATTTTCATTGATTTTTTGCCTTGTGCATTGCCAGCACCCAAGGTCTTTGAGGAGGACATTGATTGCTTATTGCATTTGCCTGGAGCGGCGGTCTATTTTTCTGCAACCACATTATTATTATTAATTTTTTACTCCCTGAAATGATTTATCTTGTCAAATTTTTTGTTTACATCACAGAAACCTGACATTTTAACAGGGGTTGTGTAGACTTTTATATCCACCGTATGTGCATATTGCTATTTACTGCAGCTAGTGACAATTTATTGGATTCATTTACCACTAACCAATCTGATGGTAACATTTTTGATACGTAACATTTTTGATACGGAACCTTAGTTGTGTGCAGGGTATCTATCTATATTTGTGCTCCCAGCAGCAGTACAGTATTCATTTGCTTATCCTGGTGTGTCAGTGGGGCTGAGGTTGTTTTCAGAGTCAAGCCAGAACAACAGAAACCCCAATCTGCAAGGTGGCTCCTGCAGGGGTGGTGTTACAGACCAGACCATTGGTCCATAGACCATACCTAACTGTCTTAGAATAAGGAGATCACTGAAGTGCACACCACCAGTCCAGTGATCACCACTTTTGATTCCAGGTCCTGTGCCAGATGCCCTGCATCGTTCGGAACACAGGAGATCGGCTGCACAGGCACCATTCAGAGAATTCTTTGAATTTGCTGAATGATTTCTTAGATTTCTATCATAGGACCGTTTTTCATGACGAGAAAAATTGCATTTTTAAAATTGGTCATTTAAAAGTTATCGTGTGTAGGCTCCAGAGCAGTTTTCTCAACGAGAAAAATGGGCATTAAAAATGTAAAACCTGGGGGCGTGTCCAAGATAGTGGAGGGAGCGGACGTGTAGAGACTGAGCTCCCGCTCTGAGAACCCTTTCTGCCTTGATCCTCGTGTGGAATTTGTGCCACTTTTTCACTTATCCTTCCGATGTCTCCCGGGGAATGCGCCGGAACAACAGGGGCTGCCGGACACGCCGCAACACCGCCGCAGTACTCACCCCGCCGAAGCCCGGGCCTAAGCAAAAACCTGGCCCTCTGCGGCCTCCCCCTACTGTCCGCATGGCGTCCCATCCAGACCTCTCTTGCGGGATGACACGATCCAGGCTGGTTTGGCAGCGTTTGAGGCACTCATGGCAGCGATATCCAGTTGCCAGTCGGCCCTAACGATCAAGATTGACCATGTCCAGGCGGACACAGCGCTCATACGCCGCGACCTGGATGCGTTCAGAGACCGCGTGTCGGAGGCTGAGAGACGGGTCTCGGACCTGGAGGACACCCAGAGGGATCACCACACAGACATCCAGTCCCTGAAGGCCAGGGTGAAGATCCTGGAGCACAGAGCGGAAGATGCCGAGAACAGGAACCGCCGCAATAATCTGCGTGTCCTCGGCCTCCTGGAGGGGGCAGAAGGTACTGATCCTGTGGCCTTCATGGTGCAGATCCTCCCCACTATCCTGCCGGCCGCCCGGTTCTCCCACTATTTCTCTATTGAGAGAGCCCACCGCATACCGGCGACCAGAGGCCCTGTAGGAGCGCCGCCGCGCACCTTTATTTTTAAGTTCCTCCACTATCGCGACAGGGATACTGTCCTTAGGGCTGCACGTCTGCCCAGAACGCCAGGCTCCTGATTTTCCCGGACTACTCGGTGGAGACACAGCGCCAGCGCAAGTCCTTTGACCACGTCCGTGCCATGCTGAGAGAACGGGGAGTCAAGTATAGCATGCTCTTCCCTGCCAGACTCAGGGTCCAAGATGGTAAGAGAGTTCATTTTTTCACTTCCCCGAGAGATGCCGCGGCCTGGGCCGAGTCCCTGCCTGGCTGAGAGACCTGTGATTCATTCCTTCTGCAACCTTTGTCAACTGACTGAGTAACCTATTCAGGGGCTTCCCCCTGGGGAATTGGGGGCATAGCTGGGGGGATCCTTAGGGCCCTAGGGGACCCCGCTGCAGTTGTGGAGCTTGTTGACTGTCCCCACCATAGATCCCCTAACTAATGATGCGGAGACACCCTCCTCTGTTCCTGGGGGGTTGGGAAGGATGGACCCCGCCCTGTAACCCCGTTTGACTGCCGCCTCCCCCCCCCCCCCCGTTTGCTTGCCGATATAGCTGGACTCCTTCTCCGTACCCCGCCACCACCCCCATGTCTCCCATCCTGCTGACTCTACGATGGGAGGCGCCCCCCCACTTTCTCCTCCCCCTGAAAGTTGACTCACATCTGTTTCTCCCTTTTTTTTTTTTATTATTTTTCCTTTTTTTGACTCCCTGTTGGATATCCTTGTTGTTGGTACTTAAGAGCTGCACCCCCGGGACTCCGGGTGATCCACACACCTTATCCTCCTGCGGATTCTCAGGATCACTAACTGTTTTGGCCTACGGTAGCGGGTAGCCGCTCGGTCACTGCCCTCATGTCCGGCCTTAGGGCTGGGGTCTGTTTTGGGATACAAGTCCTCCTCCATGTTTGGGAGGGGGGCGGGGTGGGGGGGGGGGGTTGGGAGGCCCTGTTATGTTTGATTGTTTTATGCTCTATGACAGTACTGTTGATTTCTTGCATATTGATTGCTCTGGAGTTGGGCCGACGCCCTTCCCCTGCCCCGGTGAGTGGTTGGAGCCTCCTATGCAGCTCTACCCCTTTTGTGAACTGCCTGGTGGTTTGCGATGGCTACTCTTGATGTCCTCTCCTGGAACACACAGGGCCTGAACTCCCCGGTCAAGAGGTCTCTAGTGTTCCAATTTATTAAAAAGCATAGCCCGCATGTTTGTGTGTTGCAGGAGACACATCTGGTGGGTAGCAAAACCTTCAGCCTAAAAAAAAACCTGGGTGGGCCACCATTACCATTCCACTTATTCTAATTATGCCAGGGGGGTTAGTGTTCTAGTGCTCAAACCCCTCCCCTTTAAGCTCCTTGATTTAGTTCTTGACCCTGATGGCAGATTTGTGTTGGTCCATGCTCTGATCTATAATCTTCCCTGGGTCCTGGTGGGCTTGTACCTGCCCCCTCCTGCCTCCTTGGCGGTCCTGGGAATACTTGCGGCCAAGTTGGCGCAGTTTCCCTGTGAAAATGTGGTCCTAATGGGTGACTTCAACCTAGTCCCAGACACTGGTATGGACAGGTTCACCCCATCGGGCACCACTCGCCAGGGGCTAGCGGAATGGGCTGACACGTACGGGCTCACGGACGTTTGGCGTTGGAGGAACCCGGAGACTCGGGCCTTTACCTGCCACTCAGCCACCCATAAATCCTTCTCCCGAATTGTCTTAGCGTACGTGGGGACGCCAGTACTGCCCCGGGTGCGTGACATTACTATCCTCCCTCGCGGGATCTCGGACCATGCCCCACTCCTCCTCTCACTGACTCTGACGACGGATCCGACCAGCAACCTCTGGCAGCTCTCCAGGTTCTGGATCTCCGATCCGGAGGTGGAACCCAAGTTTCATGATACGCTCCGATCCTATTGGGCGGAAAACCCGGGTACGGCTGCGGAGACCACGGTGTGGGATGCCTTTAAGGCCTCCTCCGGGGTCACTACCAGTCCCTGATTGCGGGGGTCCGGAGGGAGCGCAGGGCGGAACTCACCAGGGTGGAGGGAGAGGCAGTTAGACAGGAGGCCCTGTATGTCCACACTCGAGACCCACAACATTATTCCTCCCTGCAATCCCTGACGCAACAGGCTGTCCTTCTCCGGACAGCCTTGACTCAGAAGAAGCTTCTGCATCAGACCCAGTGCATTTTCGAACAAGGGGAGCGGAAGGGAAAGCTTTTGGCCTGGCTGTCCAGGGAGCACTCAGGTGCGTCTGCCGTCGCTCAGGTGAGGGATGGGGGGGGGGGGGACCCTACACTCAATTCCGCAGGAAATCAACCAATGTTTTGCGGATTATTACCAACAACTGTATACCTCTAGAGTAAAGTACGACCTGCCGAACCTAGTGACCTATCTGGAGGAGGTGGACATCCCAGTCCTCACGTCCTCTGCGGCGCGTAAACTGGACGCGCCATTTAAGCTTGAGGAGATACAGGCCGCTTTAAAAATGACAGGGCGCGTATTCGCACCAATGGGACCCTGTCGCCCCCCTTCTCCTTGGAGCGGGGGACCAGGCAGGGTTGCCCACTATCGCCGGCATTATTTGCCTTGGCCCTGGAGCCCTTGGCCGCACATATCCGACGCAACCCGGGGGTCCGGGGGGTCATGGTGGGATCCCTAGAGGAGAAATTGTCACTTTACGCTGACGACGCCCTGCTGTACCTGGTGGATGCGTCTGCCTCACTCGGTGAAGCACTGTCCCATTTTGAGAAATTTGCAAAATTTTCGGGGGTGAGAATTAACTGGGACAAGTCGGTGCTGCTTCCTCTCCACCCATTGCTGGTTCGCACCGACTCACACACTTCCCTGCGCTGGGTGGATGAGTTCACATATCTGGGGGTTAGGGTGGGCCTCGAGCCGAGGTCATACATGGAGAAAAATGTTCTCCCAATGTTAGACCATTTGTCCGGACGTTGCGCGGTGTGGCGTACCCTTCCTCTCTCGCCGGTCGGACGGGGAAACCTCATAAAGATGGTGATACTTCCCAAATTGCTCTACTTCTTTCGCCAGACCCCTGTTATCATCCCGAAGTCCTTCTTCCGACGACTTGACAGCACAGTGACGGTGTTCATATGGGCGAACAGCCCTCCCCGGGTTGCCAAACGTTTCATCTATCTCCTTGTCCCAGGGGGGTCTGGCCCTCCCAAACTTCCTTGCTTACTACTGGGCGGCGGTCCTGGTGACAGTCTGCTGGTGGTTTTCCCAGACTCGTCAGAACCCAGCGGTGACCCTTGAGGCGGCTATCCTGGGCTCCTACGCTGCTTTATCTAACCTAGTGTTTCGGGGGAGTAGGGCCCATTCCTCGGTCACGGGCCCTATGGCTACTGTGGTTCGGTTGTGGCGGACCACCAGGGTTTGTATGCTGAAGCCTAATACAATATCCCCACATACCCCGCTTTGGGGGAACCCTCTCCTTCCTCACCTGGACATGGTCCCTGACCCGGTGGTCTGGGCGCGGCGGGGCATCCATATTATGCCGGACGGTGTAGTGTTGTCCTTCCGAGACCTGGCCCGCCTCTACAAGATCCCCCCTTCCCTTGGCTTTAGATACGCACAGTTGAGGCATGCGCTTGCGGCCCAATTCCCAGAACCGGTTGCGCTCGAGTCAGACTCAGTCGAGCGCCTCCTGATTTCGGGTGTTATGGGGAAACCCCTCTCGTCCCTTTACCTACGCTTCACGGTGGCGTACGACGCGGACACAGCGGGAGTCCTGGCCAAATGGAATACTGACATTCCGGACCTGGACGAGGAGATCTGGGAGGACTGCGTCTCTTCTTTCCTCCCGTCCATGATCGCCTCTAGAGACCAATTTATCCAACTAAAATTCTTGCACAGGGCCTATTATACCCCGCAGAGATTGGCTAAGATCTACCCCTCCAGGAGCTCCTTGTGCACTAGATGTTCAGGGGATACTGGGTCGTTCATTCATATGGTTTGGTCCTGTCCCAAATTGAAGCCGTACTGGAGAGAGGTGGCAGAAACTCTGTCAGATCGCTACGGGTTGGAACTTACGATGGACCCGAAATTGTTCCTCCTTAGCTACCTGGGTGAGATTGAATGCGACAGATATACCAAACTGGGCATCACCTTTGCCTTGTTCTACGCCAGGAGGGAAATCCTACTCCGTTGGCGGGGTACTGTCCTCCCAACTGGGTCTTCCTGGCTGGGAACAATTAATAGAGTCCTCCCATTATACAGATTAACGTATGAAAGCAGGAACTGCCCTGCAAAATTTGACAAGATCTGGTCAAACTGGATCGACACATCTAGCTGAGTGACTGACAGGCCCCCTGTGGCGCATCCTATCTGTATAGTGTGGTAGGCGGCTGTTTCCCCCTCCCCCTCACCGTCCCCTTTAGGAGGTGAAGGAGGCTGTGAAGTCAGGCTCTCCACCAAAGCATTTTCTGAATTGTACCCATACCAAAGAAAATGGATAGAACTGGAGTTAGTGGTGTTGAGGGACTTCTAGCTTCCAGGGGTGTGGTAAAGGTATGATATATGCATCCAAAGTGGACTATGCATAACATATTGATACCTGTAATTCATATTTAACTGCTGACAAGATGTGTCCTATGTATTCTAGAGAGACGATGGGCCAATTAAAGTCAAAGCCACTTAGAATCTTAACTCAGCATTGAGCAGGGGGGCAGGCTATATTAGTGGTACTGGGACTTTTAGGAGATGTTAGGCCCCTTTCAGACGGACAGCAGTTTTGCCGCAATTAAAATAATGTACTTTTTCAGTAAAATTCAAGGCTCTGGGCACTGCGATTAGCTGCATTTGTACATTGCAATTACGTGTGGTTACATGTGGCCGCGTTTTAGCTGCGGTAGTCATTTCCATAGCAACCCTTTATTTATTTTTTATTATGTGCTTCCTGTTCTCCCTTTTTTTTTTACGCTGCTATCCGCAGTTGACACAAAAGACTGCGGTTAAGTGCATATAGCTGTGCCAAATCGCACCTGGACGCATTCAATTCTATTTTTTCTATTCACACCAAACCGCATGCTAAACGTTGTGCGTGAATGGGACCATAGGAAAGCATTGTGTGCTTTTAGCTACGGTAGAAAACTAGAAAATCCGCAGCTAAAAGCACCATTCTATCTGTCCGTGTGAAAGGGGTCTAAAACATATAAAAAAAACTGCTATACTGTTGCATCCT
The DNA here is from genome assembly GCA_029574335.1 of Rana kukunoris. Taxonomy (NCBI): domain Eukaryota; kingdom Metazoa; phylum Chordata; class Amphibia; order Anura; family Ranidae; genus Rana; species Rana kukunoris. The sequence continues at coordinate 169,414,138 of CM056059.1, forward strand.
AAATTATAGGTGAGTTTGCAGGCTTTACACTTGCTGCTTTAACCACCCTTCTCAAAACTAACCACTCTCATCTTAACAATGTGTAGTTTTTGTTTTAAGTGTTGACATTATACAGTCATTGTGCTATTTTTTTTATGTTAATACACGTGGTTGTATTACGATACACTCAATGTATACACTGTACACTGTATAAATGTTTGTATATCATATTTCTCATTGTGGCACTGACCTGATTTCTTTCATACTTGTCCCTCTGTCTGGGAATATATAGGGGCACCCTGCTTGCCGCATTGGCTTCTGGCTTTGTTCTGTCAGCTGCAGCTTGTGTAATTGTGTTATGTGCTTATGAATTTGTCTATATTAATGTACAATATAGAATTGAGCGGTTTTGTTTCAAAGGGAGAAAAAAACTACTTATTTTGCTTATTTTATTGCAATGTGTTTTAGCGGTTGGAAATTGTTGCTGCAAGACCGTGCATGACTTAGAAATGCAAACTGATAAATTAGCAGCATTCTTCTACCATGTTCACCTATTACAGATTTGTTTCATCTATTTCTTTATCTCTAGTTTAGTTTGATGATAGAAAATGTATTTTATTTTGCCTAGAGCAATATACGCTGGCTGGAAGCTCTGTCATGCAAGTGAGATTTCTTTATTGTTTGATTAATTTTCACATCCAGGAAGACACATTTCTTCTACCGCTAAACATGCTATAAAGACCTATGCGTGCAGTGCAGATGGTAACGGCTCTGCCATCACTGACTTGAAATGATTTGCAGCAAGGGTAACACCTACGCCATATTCCTGACAGATGCATCATTCATTTCCATTAAAGATTTGAAAAGTGCTATTGCTCCTTTAGATGTCAAGAGAGCAATTGCTGCTTCTTTCTGGAACAACTTTCCATCTAAACCGATCATGTTGTCTATTGTTAAAAAAAAAATAAAATGATCATGAGATTTTGGTTACTAGGTTGGTCAATTATTTGTGTTCCACTGGGGAGATCTGATTTAGCCTATCATAAAGTAAGTTGGAGACTCCTCCACCAGTGTAAGTGTGTGCCAGAAGGGGATCGCCACTAAAAGTTAAGAGATTCCACCGTGAAGCAGACCCAACAGTACGGGCCTTTGTCGCTTTTGCTGCTTTTCCGCACAAGGCAAACAGTGGTAGGCAGCAAAATCCCAGGGGGTTTCCCCTGGCACAAGAAGGAAGTCCTTTACAAATTTTACCAGATACTTGTAACTCTTATTCTGATAAATTATTATAAGTAACACTTGAATCTGTCACTTCACTTGTGCAAATCACAGGGTGTTTGGCCACAGTCCAGATTTACCATACAAAGTCAAGGAACATGAAAACACTATCAATGATCTCTCATTTGGCAGGCATTGTGTGAGGATTGATCTGTTGAAGAGTATACTTAAAAGTGGTCTTTACTAAGTGTCTATGAGAGAATGTTTGCTTGGGAGTCTATCTACAAGGCTCAATTCAGAAGAATGTCTCTTTGTTAAGATATTGTGATGGTTCTTAGAATGCGACTTCATTCAGATTTCACTTTTCCAAAACATTCATGGTATTCCAAACTGGAAACATTATTTGTGGGCCCCTTCATACCTTTTTGTTTTGTGGTATAATAGCATGCATGTAATTGTGTGGCATGTTGTGTGTTAAAATCAGGCCTTCACTTAAAGTGATATTAAAGGCAATCATTAAAAAAAAAAACAGCATGTCGTACTTTACCTGCTCTGTGCAGTGGTTTTGCACAGAGCAGCTCCGATCCTCCTCTTCTCGGGTCTCCCACTGGCCCCTCCCTCTTGCCAAGTATACCCAGAGCAAGCAGCTTCCAATAGGGCAGTGTTTTCTCTCCAGTCCTCACGCCCCCCCCAACAGGTCAGGTTTTCAGGATTTCCATTATTTTGCACAGGTGATTTGATCAGTTTCACTGCCTTTGTAATTACCACAGCCTTTTCATCTGAGGGAAATCCTAAAAACATGACCTGTTGGGGGGGCTTGAGGACTGGGATTGAGAAACACTGCAATAGGGGCACCCGAGCAGACTCTCTCCCGAGCTCCTGCTCTGCATGTCCATTCACACACAGAGCTGTGGCTCTGCCATGCCCCCTCTGTCCTCATTGGCTCACTGGCTGTAATTGACAGTGTGTGGCTCCTAGAGAGTCCCTCAGTTCTCATGCACATCGCCGATCCTGATGGGGCTCAGGTAAGTTTTAGGGTGGGGGGCCACAGCACAGAGAAGGTGTGTGCGGTTTTTTTTTTAACACTAAGAAAAACATTCAAACCCAAACCCAGCAAAATCACATCTGAAGTCTACCAAAGGCATGTGGGAAAAAGCGTCATGGCCTGATGAAGCCAAGGTGGAACTTTTTGGCCATAATTCCTAAAAGATACGTTTGGTGCAAAAACACTGCACATCACCAAAAAAACACCATCTCCATCGTGAAGCATGGTGGTGGCAGCATCATGCTATAGGGCTGTTTTTCTGCAGCTGGAACAGGTGCCTTAGTCAGAGTAAATGGAATTATGAAAAGTTCCAAATACCAGTCAATATTGAAACAAAACCTTCAGGCTTCTACTAAAAAGCGGAACTTCATCTTTTTTAGCATGACCCAAAGCATATATCCAAATCGACAAAGGAATGGCTTCACCAGAAGAAGATTTAACGTTTTGAAATGGCCCAGACCTGAATCCCATTGAAAATCTGTGGGGTGATCTGAAGAGGGCTGTGCACAGGAGATGCCCTCACAATCTCACAGATTGGGAGTGTTTTTGCAAAGAAGAATGGGCAAATATTGCCAAGTCAAGATGTGCCATGCTAATAAAAGTCAACGGTGCTTTAACAAAGTATTAGTTTAAGGATGTGCACACTTATGTAACCATATATTATTTTTCTTCCCTCCGCCTAAAATATTTTAGTTTTTTGAACAGTTTATAGGCACTCTAAGGTGGAAAAAGTTCTGAAATGATTTATCTTTGTCTCATTTTTTAACACCACAGAACCCTGACATTTTAAGACTTTTTTTTATATCCACTGTATGTAAAGCTAGGGTGCAGTTTTAAATAAATGACACCGCAATGGAAGTGTCTCAACACATGTATTTGGCATGTTTAAATGTTGATAGCACAACCTTTGGCTTTTTATGAAGAGGTAGTTATGTTGTACCATGTCTGTTTAGTATTTATTATAGCTAGTAGACCTTTAGAAAGTGAGCCACCCCAGTTCATAATACCCATCAGCTGGTCTCTTCCATTCACCTAAGCGATCTGTTGTGCCGCAATAATTTGTGTTACAGCACCCATTAATGTGCCATGCATTAAATCAGCCCTTTCATTATGAATGGGCTGCCAATGCAATAGATTTGAAAAAACACTGCAACACGTGGGGGTTGACTCACTGAAGGCAAATAAAATGTTGCAGTTGCTCCAGAGTTAATGATTTTATGTTCCTTGCAAGTGATTCTTTGCAAAGTGACGCATTACCTCATATACAAAGCTATTGAACAACTGCAAAGTGCGCTGTCTTTTTGCTATTGGTAATTCAACCCCATAGTGGGCACGATATGTTGCATGCGCGCACTGCACTTTAGTGTTCAGTGTGTTGGGGTGCCATTCACAATGATTGGCACTGCAACACCCTGTACATATCGCAAGTTTGGCACATGTGTTAACGTTCATGTTTTTGCATGTAGCCACAGCGCACAAGTGTGAATGGGACCTAAAATGATATCTGAAATACGTCAACGCGCAGCAAAAGATCCTGAAATCCTATTTTATTTTTATCACTGCACTGTTTTTTTTTTTCCATATGTCTGATTATCCATGCTAAATATGAACATCTGTTAGTGGTAAACGGAGGCTTATTTCAGCTGTTTCGTCACAGATGAAAGTTGATTGGTCAGTATTTCCGTATGCCCCAAGACTATGGGTCATCTAATTCTGTTTGTATTGTACAGCTTGTACATGACCTCAATTCTCTTAACAGTAATTTCCACAGGCTTGGGAACAATACAGACAGATTAGCGAGGCCAGGTGAATCATGTAATGGCTGGTTTTGCAGATCCAGCAAAAATTTGTTTACCTAATGTTGTATTTTATAAATTTTACAAGCCACAAAAATTTCTGCATTGAAAGTCTATGCATTTGTTATTTAAATTTTTGGCAGCTTAGGTCATATTTAGTCGTCGTCCCCCACCCCAATCCTGTGCTGATTTGACTGATGTAAGGCTCCCTGGATGCCAGGTCCTGGGTGAGTGGATGAGTAGTGCTGTCCAGTGTGACTCAGTCATCAGCTGCTCGCATCCTGACCCCGGACCGTGGCCAAACCATTTCCATCTGACTCTCCCCTTTTGGCTAGCGAGCGACGCTCTGTTCTCACGCTCCACATGGGCTTTGGAAAACTTTTGTGAGAAAAGTACTTAAAAGTTTACGGCATCGTGAACACCAAAGCTGTTGGCACGCACCATTTCTTGTTCATATTTTCCTCCTTAGGCAATGTTTTCCTGCATCGTTATTGCGCTAGGCTTAACCCTGCGGCTACCACGCTTATGATATGGTCTGCACTTGACACGATGGCTTCTCTGTGCGCACCTTGCACTTAACCTCTTATTTAATGCAGACCTCATGGAGGGGAAAAATGGTTGATAATGTATTTGCTGTTTCTGACCTCTGTATTGTAATACGTGACTTCATCCGCCTCTTGATAAAATCCTTGGGAATGCTAAATAACTCAAATCTTGCGAGAGTATGCTGCAGAATCATTGTCTTGTGAGATTTGGGCTACTTAGCATTCTCTGAGATCTAGACGGAAGGAGAATTAAATAACCTTTGCCCACCCTGCAGGAAGAAGCCGGAGATAAGAATATTGGCCAACATTTTTTTTCCCCACAGGTTTTATTTGGTAAATTTTTTTAAGCACTTTCTTCAATAATTTTAGGACGGGGGGGACCTTGACCATTGTACTATTTTTACCAGGCACAGAGTCTTATCTGGCTGCATAATTCTATTGTTGCTTCATAAACGGGTTTCTAAAGTTTTCTTTGTCTCCTGTGCCTCTTGGGGCCTGGCACATAGGGGAGAGCAGTTGAGAATCAAATTAAATGTTTGTCCTATAAAACAGTAACATGTCCTGTTCTGTGTAAGCTGTTAGGCACCATTACTTTGCATGTGTGTTTTTTTTTTTTCTTTTCTTCAGGATGGTATGGTCTTTGAGCCTGCCCTGCAACTCTAGGTAGAGGTTGTGTTGCCGTTTGGTTCCTTCCTCCCCTGCATTGTTTTTTATTTTATTTTTTTTTTATATGTAGAGTCTCCCAACTAGTACTTGTTGACTGATAATGAGAAGCGGAGCCTTTTGGCTAGGTGCACCTGAGTGTGCCTTGCTCTTGTCAGACTCTGTGGGGGTTCAAGGAAGGGTCTTTCCTTTTCGGGGCAAGACACCTTGAAACATCCTAAGCGCACTCTTTTGGTTCAATTATGGTGTTTTGTTTTCGCCCATCGTGGGGTCAGGAAAAAGAAAACTGGAGGCAATTGCACAGAAAAATTAAGTATTTTAAGTAGGGTTGTCCAGATACCGATACTAGTATCGGTACCGATACCGAGTATTTGCGGGAGTACTTGTACTCGCGCAAATGCTCCCAATACCTAAATAGAATACTTTTTTTGTATTTATCAACATGTTCTGTGAAAATTCTTTGAGTTTTTTACTACTGCGCGACAAGAAAATAAAACATTTTTATTCATTTTTTACTCATTTCTATTCTTTTATAATGTCTTGAGTTAGAGTTCTTCATAATTCTAAAGAAAATATCCTTAGGGTCCTTTCACACGGAGCGGACCGTTTTTCGGTCCGCTCCATGTGCCCGTCAGCTCAGCGGGGGGGTCTCCGCTCAGCTGTCGGCGGACTGTGCAGGGACTGCCCCGTCTCTCCTCCGCTCTCCCCTATGGGGAGTCGGATGGAAACTGTCCATTTGCATCCGATCCGTTTGGCCGGACGGAAGAAAAATAGGACATTCTTCCGTCCGCAAAAACGGATGCGGATCTAGCAGACGTTAGCGGATGCATCATCCGCTAACGGATCCGCTCCCATAGGGGTTCATTACAAGTCCATTAACGGACTTGTAATGAACGGACAGGCGGAGCAGACGTGAGAAAGGGCCCTTAGTCTGTATTGTGGTTTGAAAACTGTCACATGACATTTAAAAAAAGTATCGGTATTCGGTATCGGCAAGTACATGAAAAAAAGTATCGGTACTTGTACTCGGTCCTAAAAAAGTGGTATCGGGACAACCCTAATTTTAAGGCTTCATGCACACTATAAACTAAAAAAAAAAAAAATGAAAAAAATTGCCAGAAAAACATTGGATGAAAAAAACACTCATAATAGTTTTTTGTGCCAGGTTTTAGCAGCAATTAGAGTAAAGGGAAATCCTACCTAGAGTGACAGTTTAGAGTCTGCGGGGGCTACCGACATCCCATTAATGATGGTGGTGCCCAACCGCAGTCTTGGGGCTTTTGAATGTCTGCATAAGGAAGACTTTTAAGGGTAAATACTATGCATAAGATGTTAAATGCTACTTTAATCTTACAGGTAGATTGTTGATGGAATGAATGACAGGGTCTCTTTAGAAAACAAGTGAAACTTTACTACAGGTTGTCCTATAGTTGAAGACTTTTCCCTTTTTTCTATATGGACTGTCCTTTCTGCATTTTTTTCGATATGTTGGTCATTTCTAGTGGATACAAAGTGTGTTGATGGCCTGCAGTTTGAAGGTCTGGCTGGAGTTATGTCACAAGGCTGTACATGTCACCGAATGCTCAGTCACTTCTATTTTAGGGCATCTTCATACTTCAGAGTTTGGGCACAAAAAGTGACCAAAGGGGCAAAGGAGTTTAAAGTACACATGAAAGTGGATTACATTTAGTTTGCTCAGCACACTGCATGCCATAAACAATGTTGTGTTTTGTTTAACAAAATAAAAAATAAAAATCTGCTCTTTTATCATGCTTTGTTGCATGTGTTCCTGCTGATATCCTGCAGCCACTTCCAGTAATGGATGCATAGTATTTCATTGGGTGGGAAGTCTATCGGAAAGGGTGACAATGTATGGACACAATTGGGAGACAAGGATAGAGCATTGTCACTCTATAAACAAGTGCCTGAACAATGGCCATCTTGGCAGGTTTACCCGGGATTCTTTTAATGTGAAATGAAGATACAAAATAACGCTAACGTGTTAAGATTTTAGTGATCGGGATTACATCTATTTTTAAAGCATTAAGCTGTTCAAGTTTATTTTTATAATTTCGCTTTCTCTGGTTCCTCTTTTCATTACATTATTTTAAGCTGGGTTCACACCTATGGGAATTGGATGCAGGTTTCCCCACATCTAATTCGCATAGCAGGAGCATGTGACCGGCTCTCATATCTCTGGGGTGGCTGCAGAGCACGCTGCACAGAAACACTGTATATCTTTTAGCTCTGTTTCAGGGACAAATTCAGGTGAAGATTCATTCCTGAACCAAAGAATGGGAACGCACAGCATTTCTGTGCGATCCACAGCTGGTTCCAGTGTGAATCGAGCCATGAAAAAACCCAGAGTCCTGATGCAAGCAGCGGGCTTTATCTTGGGGAGTATATATGCAGATAATAAAATGCTTTGATGGGTGGGTGTCAGTTGGGGGAGTAGTTGGTTTGAGATGAGGGCTGCTCTACACTAATGTTATTTAATCTGTATTCAAGAGATATCAAAGGTTCAGCGTTATAAAAAATAAAATAAACCTGTCATACGTACCTGCTCTGTGAAGTGGTTTTGCACAGAGCAGCCCGATCCTCCTCTTCTTGGGTCCCACGCCAGCACTTGTGGCTCCTGATGGCTTGGTGGAAGGATATCAATTGTTTATTGAGAATTAAGAGTAAACAAATTGCCAACGCGTTTTGTGGAACTACCATCCCCTTCTTCAGGGCTATTGGTACGTATCAATGGAGATAAGTGGGCACTATGGTGGGACTATAAAGAGCCAAACAGTAGAAATCTCCAAATGATAAGAGCACATAAAATCGTACAATTGGGGGGGGGGGGGCACACTTACGGTACCACTGACCCCTTCACTGCTTTGGTGGAGTGGACATTCCTAGGCAGGCTTTATTTGTTTCTAGACTATTCTCTGTAATGACTACATGCAATGCCGAGCTTAAATTATTGCAAAAAAAATAAATAAAATCCATTGAATGAAAGGGACCTGATCCTGCACATCCTCCAGCCAGAAAATCTGACTTCCTGCAACTTCTAATGCACATTGAGAAGCTCACAGTGTGCTGTGAAATCGCAGTAAGCGCAATTTCATTACAGGAAAGGAGCCGGTACAACTGTGCAAGACTGAAGGGAAGGATGGAGGTCAGATAAAATATTTAGAAATTGTGAAAATTCAGCATGTAGCTTAGTATCTCTCGTATAATAATGTCCCATTTAATTCTGAAGTTTAATTAAATATTAACATTAAACAACAAAAAATTATTGCATGAATAAAAAAAAAAAATAATTACTTTTATTATAGATTGACAGAAGGTGGTACAATAGCACTGTCTGTATTGATAAGCAATCTATTTATTTGCCCTTTTTTGTACAGTCCTGTGCATGCCGACTGCACTCCGGACTGAAAGGTTAACACGGTTGTTTTCATTCTTATCATTGCATAATGGATCTCATCTATCTGAGCCGTTTTCCATTGGGTAAGGGTTTATTATACAGTGGCTGCTTTTTATAGAAAGACGTTCCACTGAGAGATGCTTGTGTGTTGCTTTTTAAGAGTGATTTGGCTGGCTGCATTTTTTTCCATGAGGTTAACGGTTGGTTGTGCCCAAAACCAAAACTGCTGTCTTTTCACTTGAAAAAGACAATTGAAATGAACTATGCTAAAAGCGGAAAGCCAAGCCAAATTCTTCCTCTCTCCATAACTGCTGTCCAAGTTTCACAGCTCCGTACAGTAACCGCGATGATGCTGCCAGCGTGTCTGCGATTCTTCCCATCAGCAGTTTTTATATTGCCATCATACTGTGGTACAGCGCAAAGCACGCCATGCACTTCACCCATTTCCACCGTTCTTGGTACAGGGCACTGCTCCATGTCCTAGGTTGTCTAATATGAGGTCCCAGATTAACCAGCATGGTGCACCTGTGCTCATTAAGACCCCTTTTACACCAGATAGTAATGATTAAGCGCAAGATGTTTGTGTGAAACGCATCTACATGACCTTGTTTTGGTGTCTTTTTGGTGTTATCACTTTGAACAATAAAAGGCAATCCGAATTCCTGGATGTGCAGCCATTTCTTTTCTTACAAGTTTCCCATGGAGGCGGGCCGGGGCTGGCACTCTACGAGACATTCCACCTCAGGTTATTGTCATATGCCTGGAGCAGCGGTTCTTTTTCTTTCACATCGGTGCACTTTTGCAGGGTTAAAACAAACTTTTCTAGTACAACAAAAGGAGGTGAAACCTATTGACCACTTGCCGCCTGTATAACTTATACAGCGGTGAGGTAGGACAGCTGGCGAGTACTGATCTGCAGGTACCACCCACTGTGTCCCCTGGCGCTTGCCGATTATTCAGCACAGAGGCAGAACGTTGATCTGCCTATGTAAACAAGGCAGACCGCTGTTCTGTCAATAGGGGAGGCATGGAACCTGTGTTCCCAGACAGTGACGGCTGGTGCTGTACATTTTAATATTTTTTTTTGAGGGGGTGGTGTCAGCGGCAAACAAGACATTCTGCCGCTTCTACTCTCAGCCAAAAAGGCCTCACCCGCTTCCTGATTGGCCAGGAGGACAATATTGAATATTCGCTTTTGTCACACTACTGGGTGGGTTCGGGTGCAGTTTCCTGAGCCCACCCTTTTTTAAGTTCACTTGGAGCCTCAGGCTCTAATCGCGTCCATCGCCCAGCTCCCTGCATGTAGATTAGACAGGCCACCACTGGACAAAGATCCATGTCTTCCCGAGAATAAACGCCTCCCACTGTGCACACACTTAAAGTGGTTTAGAGTGGCTTTAAAGTAGATGTAGCCATATACTGGTTGACATTTTAGTCCTCTTAGTGTGCACTGTGTTTTTCCTTTTTTTCCATTGCTGCATTTCCTTGCTGTTCCTGTAGCCTCTTTATAGCCACTTCCTGTTTAAAGCGGTCTTTCACTCGTTTTTCGTTTTTTAAAAAAAAAAGTTTTAGGCTCCTCTTACCTGTCTTAAATAGCAGCCCGTGTGTCCCGATTTCTTGGCCCCCAGGATGCGATTCTACTGCCAAACAATAACTTTGATTTCTGTCTTCAGGCAGTTTCCATCTTCATTCATGGCACGCTGGGCACGTTGAAGCCCAGCACTAATCATTTCCGGGATACGGCGGTGAATGCTGGCGTCCCAGCATGCACCGCTGTATCCCACGCATGTCCTTTGCTGTGCTGTGTTGACGGCGAACGGCGCCGTCAACACAGCACAGTTACCATGGCAACGGCCGGCGTCAATATGACCCGCTTGCCGAGTCACGTGACCGCGGTAATATCGCGGGATTTTAAGAGAGATCGTCTCCTGGGAACATCACATCTAATTCCCAGGAGACTCTGCGCATCGGGGGAAAGGTAGGCACGCCCAGTAATCCGCGGGGAGAGGTGATTGACAGGCCACATTGGCGATAATATAAATGTAAGCCTTTATAAAAAAAAAAAAAATAACCACCGATTTGTAATGGTCACTGGGAGACAGTAAGGCTCATAGAGAGTTAAATATAAGGGTGAACTACCGCTTTAAATGTGCTTCTAGTCTCCATCAGAAGCCAGTGGTAAGGGGTGACAACGCCTGAGCACAATTGGGAGGCACGGAAAGAGTGTTGTCACCTTCTTTTTCTTTTACTAGGAAGTGCCTAAACAAGGACCCTCATGGCAGGATCACCAGGGATTATTTTAATGAAAGCTGCAGATTTAAAAATAAAAATAAACATGGCATTTGACATCACAGTAACGTGTTGGTCTATAGGAGATTTTAGTGATTGGGTCTTCTTTAACATAGATATGTTGTCCAGGATATTGGCAGTCTATACTCATGGCAGCGTACAGTTCCAGGCGCACTGCAAACCAGCGAGAATGCACAGATTTGCAAAACGTCTCTGCAAAGCGGATTAGGACCTGGAGCTACTGGTGCACGACTGCCGACCGCATAATGAGCTAGAAATGTTCCCTTCGCTATGGAGAAACACCTGTATGAGCTCCATGGAGCTACAAATATGCATTGGGAATACGCCATAAAATAAAGAGTGTTATTCTTGGTGGAATGTCACATTGCAGCGAGTACCTTTTTGTGTGTAAATGAAGGCTAAACTGGCTTAAGCTTTGTGGTAGCGGACTGTTCTGGTCTTATTGCAGCTTGTCCCCTTGGTAGGCCCAGGCTGAGATATTTCTGAAAACAAACCCACGCTGTTATGTTTTTTTTTTTTTTTTCTGCTTTAATGTAACGCAGACGGCTTTGCCCAAGGGGAGCTCTTGTACAGCTGGCAGGTTCAGCACGGTTTATGTGTTCCCTGGAGACACCCTGGATCTCACCCATTAACCAATGCCAAGATATTACTCGAGAACAGAAAGTCGGCGCTCCACCCATGCTCCAGCACTTTATGAGCCCGTTTTTTTTTCCCTTCATTTTGACCTTATTCAGCAAATGCTCTGCTCGATAATAAACACACAGTATCTTAAAGTCCAAGGTAGGAAACCTTAATCGTGCCAAGCAGATATGTGTTATCTATTTAACCTTCCAATGCAGCCAGTTTGGTGAAGTTAACAATTCAGTCTCTCCGTTTATTTTCCACTATAGTAAAATTATGCTTGAATGATACCAAAACACCAAGAATCGGTGCAGCATTTGTTGCGTGTCGGCACGGGCCGAGAACACATATTGGCACGCGGTATGAATCCGTCTCGTCCATTGTGTGGTCTGCGCACACACACACGGGCTCAGGATGAATGAACTTGCTTGCCTGCCACTCGGAAGCTCCACAGTCTAATGAAGCTGGTTTGGCAGCGTCTTGTGTAGTTCAGCTGTGTGACAGGGCGCTCAGAGCCAGAGATCCGGAACTCTCCTAATAACACGAGAACTTCATGAACCTTACGGGGGTGCCGAAACATTCTGTGCTTCAGTTTGCAGGTCCGTGTGGAGCTTTAATGAACTCTGGCAACGGCAGAACCCAGTGGATGTGCTGATTGTTTGTCCAAGTGCTGTGTTATGGTTTCTGTCTGTCCCCCTTCATGTCTAGTACTTCTAGTTCAGCACACACAAATGTTTCCATTAGTAAAGCTTGCCAGACACACACAGATATGGACACCCTGCCCAAACTGAGATAGTTTGTGTATGCCAATTTAGTGACTACATGATCAGATTTTCAGCCCCAAATTTTCTTTACTTGTAATTTGGTTTCTCTTCTTTGTACATTGCTCTCTGCTTTGTTGAATAAGTACGTGAACCCTTTACATCCAGGCACATTTGACAGTGTAAGATAATCGTTTTACAGTTCATTGAGTGTTATTGGGAAAAAAAATGTCCCTTGCATTGGTCTGTAGGAAGAGTTCTAACATTGGTGGCCAGTTCAAAAGAATGCTCCCTTTTACAGTGGTGGTCAGATTGCCTCCCTTACAGGCAGCTAAAAAGTAACTAACTAGAGCTAGAGACCGTGCTGAACTGGTTAAAACTAAAAATTCGTTATTGGGTTGTTTTGCAGGTAAGTGGTGGTGCTGATCTCTTTTTAGGAGGTTTGGTCTGCTACCTTACAGATACGACAGAACTATTGCTTCAGTAGAACAAATGCTTGAATGAGAAGGAATGAACGCCCAGTGTCAAAAATAATACAACCCTTAATGAGAGAATTGAAGGTGTGAGAATGTACAGGTTGAGCATTTGTGTTTCGGGGAACTGCCACCACCTTTTACAGGGATGTTTTTTATGCTTTATGGACCTTGTTTTGTGCACTGGTGCGCAGTCATGTTGGTGCAGGAAGGGTCCACAAAGTTGGGAGCATGAAATTGTCCAAAATGTCTTGGTATGCTTGCTGACGCCTTAAAGGGTCACTAAAGGAAACATTTTTTTTGGCTGAAATTACTGTTTACAGGGTATAGAGACATAAAAGTTAACTGATTCCTTTTCAAAATGATTAAAAATAGATAAAAATCAATCATATAATGTGCCTGCAGGTTAGTTTCACTTTTGAACTGGCTTCATGTTTCTGTGAGGTAAAAATAGAAACACAGAACAAAAACAAACAAATCCAGGGCAGTGTTTTGTTTTTCAAATGAATCTGATTGGTTCTGGGAAGTTTTAGACACACAGTAATGACAGCTTAGACCACCGTGAGAAATCTCCCAGCACTGTGGTTATAAGGAAACAGACAAGCAGGAAGTGTGGAGATCAGAGCAGGATTACAGCAACTTCAAAGCAAAAACGAACAATAAGGACATGAAACCAGTACTGCAGTAAGGTAAAGGAAGCTATTTAGCTAAAAAAAAAAATTCCTTTAGTGATCCTTTAAAGGGGTTGTAAAGGAAAAAAGTTTTTCCCTAAATAGCTTCCTTTACCTTAGTGCAGTCCTCCACTTACCTCATCCTTCAAATTTTTCTTTTAAATGTCCTAATTTCTTCTGAGGAAAACCCTCACTTCCTGTTCTTCTGTCTGTAACTACACGCAGTAAGGGGAGGCTTTCTCCCTGCTGTGGAGAAAGCATCTTGAGGGGGGAGGGGGCGAGCAGGAGGGTCAGAATGCCCACTAACACACAGCTCTTTTCTCTATCTGCAAAGTAGAGAGCGTCCTGACCCTCCTGCTCGCCCCCTCAAGAGGCTTTCTCCACACCAGGGAGAAAGCCTCATATTACTGTGTGTAGTTACAGACAGAAGAACAGGAAGTGAGGATTTCTCAGAAGAAATAAGGACATTTAAAAGCAAAATCGAAGGATGAGGTAAGAGAAGGAGGACTGCACTAAGGTAAAGGAAGCTATTTAGGGGAAAAATGTTGTTCCTTTACAACCCCTTTAAGAGTTCCCTTCACTGGAGTTAAGGGACAGTTCCCCCCAAATGCGTAGGCTCGATTTGTATGTTTTCACACTTTCAATAAACTATTGTTTTCTCCCACGAAGAGTTGCATTATTCACTGAAGTGGCAAAAACGTGATCATTACTCATTGGACCAATGGATAATTTAAAAGACTATACTGTACATGTAACAAAACAGGCCATACACATGTTTATAAAATTAATGATTTCACTGCCTTGAGAAGAAAGGCGGAGGTGACAGTAAACACTGGGCAGTGGTTGAACACGGATGATCCAACCCCAAATGATTGTTCTTACATTTTCTTGGGATTTCCCAGTAAGGAGCACATCACACAGTTTGAGTAAAGTTGCTAATAGACAATGGACAGTGCCTGGTCACACATCAGTGGGGGAACCATTAGGGTCACACTTGCAACTGGGCCCTGGCATTCCACCTCCGTGGGGGCGCTGTTCACACTGCTGTGACCCCAAAGTCATGCAACTTATTTGCAAGTACCTGGAGACTTCCTTTCGACTTGCTTGCAACTTTAGTGATTTTAACATTGCAGTCTACGGCACCAAAGTCGCATAAAAGTAGTGCTGGAAACTTTTTTTTTTTTTTGCAACGAGACTCATTGGTTGTTTTGACCTGTCATGTGACTTTGTTGCAGTGTTAACTGGGGCTTATAAAGGGCCCCGCAATGGGAGTAAATGGCTCCGAGATCAGTGGGAAGGGCCCTGGGCTCAGAGGGTAAAGCCCCTGGACCAGAGAAAAGGTCCCCAGAGGTCGTGGGGGGCGTAATGGGTTCTTGCACTGGGGCCTGGACTGTTCTAATTATGCCTCTGTCACACCTGCACGGTCAGACCCTCAATATTAGTTATTACAAATGCTCATCATATAAGGCAGTGCCATACTGCTCATGAGACCAATTAGGCCACACTCATTGAGGCAGAGTGAAGGATGGTACTGAGGTAGGAGTGCCCAAAGCGCCATTGGTGGCCGTCTGCACCATGACAGCAATGCCATGCTGCCTGGCCACCTACACGCTTACATCCAGTGGTGTTGCACAGCCCTGTCCGCCAGCATTTTAGCAACTATTGGTGGAGGGTGGAAAAAATTGCCTTCACAGGCAGCAATCTGCTACTTTTTGTCCTAATACAGGGCATACACATACTGCATGTCCTGTGTCTTATCCTGGCAGCTAGCTTTCTACAAGGTGTGTGTATAGGGGTCCATAGTTTGGTGCTCCCCATATGAGAAGCTTTCTGATGATCTCCCATGATAGCAGCACTTTGCACACTTCATATTAAGGTGCCAGCAAACATTTGACAGCATTTGGCTGCACATGCATGGTCCCAACCCCCACCTTCCCCATGACTGTTCTTCTAAATGCTCATCATACAAACACGGCATACACATACTACATGTCCTGTATGGTTTGCTTATGGACAGCTCAGCATTCCCTGTCATATAAGATTTGACAAAGTTTTTAGTATCTGAAGTCGTATGTACTCAATAACTGTACAACAAACTCTCTAAATTTTGGTATGAGAAAGCACATGTATGTACTGTGGGACATTTAATGTCTATTCATGAATCGAGCCCTCCCTGTTTTGTAAGCACATCCTGAACATATGGAACTGTGTGCTGGGGGTTGAGAATTCCTGCACATCTGCCTTGCCAGCACATTAACAAATTATCTTCATAATAAATACTGCTGTATTTGGTTCCTTTCAATTACTCGTGACATTTGACTTTCCATTCTGATCTGCTAAATGGTTTTATTTGGGATTGATCAGCACTCCATTCATATGCCAACAGTTACTTGAGCTGCGAGAAGTTGCCAGCAGAGGGCATCATTGAAGTACTTTGCCCCCGTGCCAAGCTACAGGTGCTTTAATGACTTGTGCCCATGATTGTTTCTATTGACACAGAGTTATAGATTTCATTCAGGACCTCTAACCTGATGGGAAAAAAAACTCTGCAGAGGTTTAAAGGGACATAACGTAGATTGAGAGTAGACAAGCCTGGGGCATTTTCAGTTTCTGACCAGCAATCTGAAGCCAGCATGAAATATGATAAACGTGGTGTATTAACAAAAGTCTTTATACACCAGTTTAGTCAATGAGAATGGTTAGACAAAGTGTGAAGCCACATTTCAATTCAGAAGTCCAATCGTAAAGATGAAACATAGTTCCTATGGGTTACCACATTTTGGGAAAAGGATTTATTCAATACATTGAAACTCTGGGCAGTAATGACAAGCACAATGTATTCTGCATACTAGAATTAGCACAGCAGTTTTTTATTTATTTTTTGAGTCTTAACTGCAACATAGTTTTTATTACCTCTCGATTCCTGCCAGTAGATGGTGTTTTTTTTTTAGCTTCCTGTAACAAGCCAAGCTGTCTGGCAAAAGTTACAGGAATAGGGATGAACCATAGAACACCGCTGAGGGGGATTCACAAAAGTCAGCTTCCATTATGTACATCTTTCGTTTTTTTTTCCTTTCTCAAACCAAATGAATCAGTTGTAAGATATAAACTTAAAAAGTATTCGTTATAGTTGGGCTTTAATTGTGTTTGGGTTTGAAATGGATTTCAAGTACTAGACAAACATTTGTCTAGGGTTGGCCATACACTCTTAGATTTTTAAATGAGAGGAGTCTGTTGATTTCCCCATCTGTGCTAAACAGAGTGGCTTGACAAATCTGCGGCTTCAGGCTATTGTATTCTGACCGCTGGTGGCTTTAGCCGATTGGTTACTGTCAAGGTTTAGTCAACCGTTTTTTTCCTAGCTTCTTCGATCTTCAGAACAAAGGATACCAGGTGGAGTGGTGCCGATGGAGCCACCCACAGCTATAATCCAAGTCAACCAATGACACCACAAAGCTCCTAGTTCACTCCCCGGTAGGGTTGTCCCGATACCGAGTATTTGCGGGAGTACTTGTACTCCCGCAAATACCCCCGATACCTAAATAGAATACTTGCCCCCCCCACCGCAGCCGCATACCGCTGTGTTAATCCCCGTGCAATAGAGCGCGCATTACAAGTATTCGTTTGTATACTTGTAATGCACGCCTCGCCATGTATAGACACTCCCCTTCTCGGGATTGGGGGGACATGCATGGCTGCAATATGTGTGGGGGGACAGGTATGGGGGGACATGCATGGCTGCAATATGTGTGGGGGGACATGCATGGCTGCAATATGTGTGGGGGGACATGCATGGCTGCAATATGTGTGGGGGGACATGCATGGCTGCATTTGGGGACACATTTTAAAAAAGTATCGGTATTCGGTATCGGCGACTACTTGAAAAAAAAAGTATCTGTACTTGTACTCGGTCCTAAAAAAGAGGTATCGGGGACAACCCTACTCCCTGGGCATCTCTGGCCTTGACTTCTGCAACTCCCTCCTCACGGTATTACCTTTACATTAGCTATCCCCCCTTCAGTCCATAAATGCTGCTACCTTCTCAACTGCTCAGTGTCTCCTACCCCTCTCTGTCAATTCCTCTATTAACTGCCACTCGCCCAACAAAATTCATTTTAACAACAATGTGCAAAGCCTCTGCAACTCTGCCTCCAGCTACATCACTAACCTAGTCCCAAAATACCAACCTACGTGTACCTTTTGTTCCTCCCGCGACCTCTGCTTTCTAGTTCCCTTGTCACCTTCTCCCATGCTCGCCTCCAGGACTTTTCCTAAGCCTCTCCTATCCTCTGGAACGCCCTTACCCCAAATCTGTCCAGCTATCTTTTACGCTATCCACTTTTAGGTGATCCCTGAAAACCCTTCTCTGCCCACACCTAACACCTGGACTTTTTATTTATCAGAACATCCCCCACAGTTATTAACTTTTGTAACACTTGACCCAGCCTCCTAGATTGTACGCTCAAACAAGCAAGGCCCTCTGATTCCTCCTGTATTGAATTATATTGTAACTATATTGTCTGCCCTCATGTTGTAAAGCGTGAACTGTTGGCTTTATAGAAATCCTGTATAATAATATTAATATCGGAACACAATTTGCGTGGCATAGAGGCAGCTTAAAACTGCAGCAGCAGGGCCACTGACAGTTAGAATTTTGGGTCGACATTTCACAGGAATTGGCCAAATTTCTAACCATCGGTGGCCCAGGTGGAAAATTGTTGACCACACAGTGACTGCAGCCAAGCCATTTCTCTGACAGCTGCTGACATCAGCTGTCAATAGCCAGCAGAAGAGATTTAGCCACCCACTCTAAGAGTGAATGCTAAGCTTAAGGCTGGTCCCTGCTGAACTGGCCAAATTTCCATCCATGTATGGGCACCCTGGTTGTACACAAGTCAGTCCATCAATTGTTGTGTGTACAACCAGCCTGTCTGGTTTTTCCCTAACAATCCGTGCCATTGGCTATAGCTGGCAACACTGGTCATAGCTTTGTGCCAGCAGGGAAGGCTCTCCGCTGGCAGAACACAATAACGCAGCGGGAGGGATAGTCAATGTTGATGGGGAATTACACTAATTTAAGAAAATTGTATGATCTATGCCTGTCTAATGCCTGAATGAGAAAAAAATGTCAGCTCCAGTCAGAATTATGCAAAGTTAGTATAGCAATCCCTCTGCTGAGCTGTTGTGTTTTGACAGGATGACAAACCCCCCCAGCAAAACACTGATCAGCGCTCTACGCCATTGGCTGAGAGCATGATCAGGAGTCAGTCAGCAGCATGCTAATCTGACAGAAGCCAGGAAAACATCCGGCTTTGATAGGGTGGCATACACGCACGCCGAATGCTCAGCTGTTTTTTTTTGTCTTTTGTTAAGGGTCAATGTCCCAGTCCCTGTGATTGTAAAGTTTAATTTTTATAGGAAAAACAACAACTTACCTGCTTTTGTGCAGTGGATTTGCACAGAGCAGCCCAGATCCTCCTCTTTTCAGGTCCCTCTTCTGTGATTTTCCCTCCTGTTGAGGCCCCCCACAGCAAGTGGCTTGCTATAGGGGGACCCAAGCCAAGTTACAGCTCCCGGTGTCCATTCAGACAGGGAGCTGTGGTCCGGTCCTGCCCCCGCTCTCTCCTGATTGGCTAGCTGACTATGACAGCAGCGGGAGCTAATGATGCGGCTGCTGTGTCCCAGCCAATCGGGAGGAAGAATCTCGGATGGCTGAGACACTCTTGGACAGAGATTGGGCTCAGGTAAGTGTTAGGGGGGGCTGGAGGTGGGGGGCTAATACACACAGAAAGCATTAAGAAAAATAAAACCTTCTGACTTTACAACCACTTTAAGACTCCCTCGTCCACTGGGTGAACACACCGCTTTGTGAATTAACTGTAGGACGAGCAGCACTGTCCTCCAGTTACAGGAAGTATCAAATTGACAGATTTACTGGCAGGATCAACAGATAGTTAACCTATGTTACAGGGAGGACTTGGAAAAGCAAACTGACTAAATGCATTATATATGTCATTTCTTTTTATTCTGCCCCAAGTTCCCCTTAAAAAATGCTGCCTAGTTACAAGTGGCACTTGTAGCAACCAATCCTCTCCTAACCGCTCTGGCTGCAGTAATGCAAAACCAGGTTGGTAGGTGTATGTCACTGATCTGTTGAACAATCCTGACCATGCATGTGGCTTACACAGGTTTCCGTGCAGCTTTAATGAGATGAACTGAATAATGATGTGAATGTTCCCATTCCTGCACTGTCGTCGCCCCAGCAGCTCAGTCCATGCTTTTTCCAGGCACCCACTAATCCATTACAGCAGTTTGTAGGCGCTCATTGTCTGTTAAGAGCACGTGGGACCCACACGGCGTAAGGGGTAAAACATCCGCTCAGATCCACATGACAGTCTTGTCTTTACGATCTGCACGAATAGTTATCAAAGCAGCGGTAAAAGGGAAAAAAAAAAACACTGCACTCAGACCCGCACACCAGCAAAAAAAAAAGCGGAGCCAGAGTCACATCACAAACTACTTATTACATAAACTACAAATTCCTCCGGGCAATGAGCTGCCTTTTATGCCTAATAGCCCAAGGAATGTACAATCTCTGCTCAGCGAAGGGAACGCTGATTATTATTATAATGTCGGAGAGTTTTATGTGCTGCTGTGGCTTTAACATGCATTCTTATCTTTTGTGTAGCTGCTGCTCGAGAATTAGATTGCTGTGTGTGTGTGTGTGTGTGTGTGTTGAAAAGACCTGGAGGATTGCTGTGTGTGTGTGTATATATATGTGTGTGTGTAACTGGACGTCCTCACTTTTCTGACCTTTTTGTTTGATGGTCATTGCTGTGTGTGTGTGTGTGTAACTGGACGTCCTCACTTTTCTATGACCTTTTTGTTGTTTGATGGTCATTGCTGTGTGTGTGTGTGTGTGTGGAGCAGGTCAAACATGGTGAGCTCTGGTGGTGGCGAGTGATCACTTGACATATGCAGTACCCCCTATCCTGTCCCATAAATGCAGCTCATGAGCAGTGTAATAATCTTACCCCTCTGTAGGAGGGGGAAGCAATACTGCTGTACAAAGATTTTCCTGCATGCTGCTAAATCTCTGCAGTAACTAACACTTTATTGCTGACTATCCTATCTTTTTTGCTTTTACCACCTAAGTTATGTGACCACACCATGGATGCCAAATGTGCATGCACAACAACTGCCCTGTAAATGTATTCACCTAGCTCATAAAAGACTTCACTTTTCACCTGCTGCCCATCATCCATACAACACTGTACTGAACTACGGTCTACTGCACTATAGATTCAGCCCATCTACATATCGGTACGATTATCAGTTACCATATAACGTCTTCCTTTTTCACTGACACAGTACAATGTTGGTTAAAGTTGATTTTACTAAAGGCAAATAGACTATGAATATCTGCAAATGCAGTTGCTCCAAGTCTTAGTAAATGAGTGGCACCTCTGCTGACTTCTGTCTTCAAATTTTTGGGTAACCTTTGTAAAGTGAAGATTTACCTCATTTACGAAACTGCACAGTCTATTTGCCTTTAGTAAATCCACCCCAATGTTTCAATCCTTGCATTTATGTCTGTTGATCACAAGTCAAAAATTGCATAAAAAAAAAAAAAAACAGGAACGTTGCTTGGAAAAGGAGTCACCTGTGTGAGGAAGCTCTGATAGAAGCAGCCACCCCCCGCGGTGCTGCCCACTACTACCCGTTGGATAGCATCTGTTTTAGTTTGGCTGCTGTGGGACTAGTAGTATGGGGAACAGCTCCTTCCGTCACAGCCTTCTCACACAGGTGTTCTGCAACTTTCCCTTTTAAAAGTGGCGCTTTTTTTTTTTTTTTTCCCATTCCCTGCGTACCTGTTTGTAGGCGTCCAATAGGAAGCTGTTCCAAACACAGCGCAATCCTTCGGGGGTGAGCATCCGACGCCACTGACCCTGGCTGGATTTGGACCGGTTCAGCTGTAGGAGCACGTGTTTCACCAACACCACAGAGTCATAGAGAGCGAGGAAGAGGCAGTTCGAAAAGAAGCCGGGCAGGATTTGCAAAGTGATCAACAGGTCCACGCTGAGCAGACCCATGTTGGCAGCGTGGCAGCACCCTCCCCCTCCTGTGCCCTTTAGTGCTGCCCTTCTCTACCTGCCTCTCTCTCTCTCTTCATTCAAAGGGAATTAATGTCTTGCAGTATAATAGTGGGAAGCTGCTCGGACAGGTGTCTGCACGCTGCTCTGCTTCCAGGAAAAACTTCAGCTGGTCTCTCTCATCACTCAAAGTTTGTTTATAAAGAATAAAAAAAAAGTTTCTAGGAAGCTGCAGAGACCAAGGTGGACTGTGTGACCTGCACTGTCCCCCCTCACTCTGCCTTCCTGTCTCTGCCTCTCCGCTATCTCTTTTTGTCCCCAGTTCTCCCCTCTGCCTCCCTCCCTCTCTGTAGCCCTTTTATACAGTCCCAGGCTAATTGCTGCAATAAGAGAAATGAAAAACCCTAATCTTGCCTGCGATCTGCTGTTTGACGTCAGGGTAGGAGAGGGCATTAGTTTGGCTGGGGATGCTCTGAATAGGGAAAGAGCTGCTCAAAAAACTTGCAAGGCGGGACTTTCTTATTAAAGGAGAGGATAAAACCGGCTCCTCCCTCCATGCATCTCGCAGTCCTGAACAACTTGCAGGCAGCTGGCACGCTGTACCTGACGAGGGATAAAGGCTGGCTGCAGGGAGGTTGGGCTCACCTGTGTACCCTGACAGTAGGTGTGCACCTCGGGCAGTCTGCCTGCAGCTCATGCAGGACTCTGGCTGAAGCTGCTCTCACTCATCACTACTGGGCTCTGCTAAAACATCCACTTGCTTTGGGTCACTTAAAAAGTATCCAAACCCAAAAGCAAAAACATTTATATATTGCAGCTTACCAGTTCTTAGATGTAGTGGCTGCATTTATTTTCTTTTTTAGGACTCTTTCACACGGGCGGACCGTTCAGATCCGCCTGCCAGTTTTTTAGGAGGATCTGAACAGGTGCTCCGTGCTCCTCTTTGGAGCCTCGGATGTCAGCGGTGACATGCCCGCTGACATCCGACCCGCCAAAGTGTGACGGAGAAAAAACATACTTTTCCATCCGTCCGGCAGATTGGATCGGATGAACACGGACATACGGTCTGTGTTCATCTGATCCCCCCCCCCCCCCATAGGGGAGAGCGGAGAGAAGAAAGGGTGGTCCTTGCACAGTGTGCGGGGACCGCCCTGTCATCTGCCAGCTCAGCGGGGATCAACGAAGCGATCCCCGATGAGCAAGCGGAGATTCACGGGGCGGATCATTACTGATCCGCCCGTGTGAAAGAGCTCTTTGTCTTTACATTTTCTGTTATTTTTACCTAGTGATCTGGCCAGGAAGTCCACTATTAACTTCCTTTTAACTGGACAAGCTGTCCAGCAAAATGGTCCTTTCACCAGGGTGGACTCTGCTTTAATCAGTGGGGGATCAACCCGCTGATCAGGCTGATTGCAGGTCCGTGTCTGCTCACGGTGCAGAGACACACCTGTCGGTGTCCCTCCCTCCCCTATGGGGAGATTGGATAAAAATGGACAGCTTTTTTCCGATCCGCCAGACCGATGGAAAATTGGGTCACCGTTCTTCTGGATTTCACAGACAGGATTGGATCAAATAGGGGAGGATGTCAGTGGACATGGCATCGCTGACATCCGCCACTCCATAAGAATGAATGGGTGTTTTAGATCAGGTCTGCCTGAAAAACTAACAAGCCTGTGTGAAAGGGGCCAAAGTATCAAGGGGTTTGAGGGGGGGAAAAACATGGACACTGAGACACTGACAGGCTTGTGTGCAATGGTCCGCTTTTATTAACTTATGTAAAACCTTTGTCCTAGAAAAGAAAAAAAAAGTTTATTCTAATTTCTTACGGCAGCAGGTCGGCTCGTCTGTGCAAAATCACGTAATATAACATGATTTTGCATTGCAGCCTCTAGGGACCTGCTCGCCCCTGGTGCCGATGCAAGTGCCTGGTGGGCGTGATCACCGCCGGGCACCCGCGATCCCTCGTTACAGAGCGAGAACCGGAAGCTGTGTGTGTACACACACAGCTCCCGGTCCTTTCAGGGGGATAAATGACTGATCGCATGTTCATATAATGTATGAGCAGCGATCTGTAATTTCCCCTAGTCAGTCCCACCCCTCCTTCAGTTAGAACACAATGAGGGAACATAATTAACCCCTTCCTCGCCCGCTAGTGTTAACCCCTACCCTGCCAGTGACATTTTTTACATGAATTAATGCATTTTTATAGCACTGATCGCATTAAAAATGCCAATGGTCCCAAAAGAAATTCAAAAGTGTCCGATGTGTCCGCCGTAAGGCCTCGTTCACACATAGCCGACTCCGTCGCAGTCCGTTCCGACGGAGTCCGCCTGTGTCTGCCAGCTCAGCGGGAGATCAGTCCGCAGATCTCCGCTGAGCCGACGGATGACAAGCTCCTCTCTGCTCACTGAGCGGGGAGGAGCTTGTCGAGTCCCGCTGTCCTCTATGGAGCGATCTGATGAAAACGGACAGCATGTCCGTTTTCATCAGATCTTTCCCGATCCGATCCGCATGGACGGATGGGGACGTGAGCCCCATACGTTTGTTTTTAGCGGATCGGATCAGGTCGGATGTCAGCGGACATGTCTCCGCTGACATCCGACGCTCCATAGGGGTGCATGGAGCGCCCGTTCAGGTCCGCCTGAAAAACTGACAGACGGACCTGAACGGATCCATGTGTGAACGAGGCCTAAGATCGCAGTACCGATAAAAATCGCAAATCGCCAACATTACTAGTAAAAAAAAAAATGTTAATAAAAATGCAATAAATTTAACAAAACTTTTTTTTTTTTAGAAAAATATGTAGAAGAATATGTATCGGCCTAAACTGAGGAATTTTTTTTTTTTTGGGGGGGATATTTATTATAGCAAAAGGTAAAAATTGTCGCTCTATTTTTGTTTGTAGCGCAAAAAAAAAAAAACGCAGAGGTAATCAAATACCACTAAAAGTAAGCTCTATTTGTGGGGGGAAAAAACGACAATTTTGTTTGGGAGCCACGTCGCATGACCGTGTAATTGTCAGTTAAAGCGATGCAGTGCTGAATCGCAAAAAGTGGCCCGATCATTGACCAGCAAAATGGTCCGGGGCTGAAATGGTTAAAGTGTTAGCTGGAGTTCAGCTTTAATTTTGTTAGTCAAATCCATATAAATCTACTAGTGCATCTAAGGCTGGCCATAGCCGGTGCAAATTTCTTGGTTTCAGAAAATAAATTTGCACAATTGCCCCATCAGCAAAGACAGTGCTGACAGGGAAATCCCTCTTGCCGAGCTATTGTCTGCTCCTGGCAGGAGGCTGGGTTGGGGGCTGCAGGAGTGGTTGGGAGATACTGATTATCGCTAGCAGAGAGATGCTGCTCTCGTGCACATTGCTGGATAAAGATGGGGCTCAGGTAAGTATTTATGGGGAACTGGGGGTAAAGCTGTATGCAGAAAGGTTTTTACTTTTTAAAGTGATTTGTAAAGGTAAATAAAAAACCTTGGTATTTTTTGGGTGCCCCGTCAGGGCTCCAAGTCCCTCCCCTCTGTCCAATGCCCCCATGGGAAGCTGCTTCCCATGAGGGCACTCATGCACGTTCGCACCCAAGCCCTGCTGCTGTGTCCATTGACAGACAGCAGGACTCCCTTGTCGCTGGCTTTGATTGACAGCACTGGAAACCAATGGCTATTGGTGCCCCAGCAAAGACAACAAGACCCATAAGTGAGGGGAAAGAAGAGCACAGAGCTGGATCGAATGAGGGCTCAGGTAAGTAAAAGGGGGGGGGAAGGGGGATGCTGAAACCTAAACATTTGTTTACTTAATGCGAGGAATGCTGTAAGAAGAAAATGTTTAGGCTTTACAATCACTTTAATGCATAGAATACATTATGGTAAAAAAAAAAAAAAAACTTCTTCTGCCTTTTAGAACCATTTTAACCACTTACAGACTGGAAGATTTGCCCTCTTAATGACCAGGCCATTTTCTCTTTTGTTCATGGATGGACAAGACTCTAAAGAATCTTGACAATAGGGTTATGTTCCATCTATCAGGAGAACTAGGCAGACATGTCAAATGGTTAAAAAACATGTAATACAGCAAATCCACACAGCACCGCCCAGGGGGCTGGCCCTTTTTGTCATAACCCTGCAGTCAGCAGCTCCGTTTTTATTTCTTTCTGCCGAGCATAGAAAAAGGACCTGGCTCCCTAGGGGCCCATTGGGTCCTGGGAGAACTTTTATTTTTAAACTTTTTTTTTTTGATCCTGAGATCTACTATCAACTGCCGGCTGGGTGACAGGCTGAATAATATAGATCCTTGTAGTCTCCCCAGTCCGGCCATCGAGCGCGAGCAGACCTTTAGCTGCGTGCAGGGTCGGCCACGACATACCCCATTACTCCAGGGGTGGCTGATGAGCTATATGCTCCGGGGCTCACTTATGACCGGGCTACTGCAGTCCGTGTCACGGCGGGTCATGGCCAACAGCCACCCCATACTGGTTGGCGGTGGGTCTGTCAGGAACGCTTGGGCCGGGCAAGTAGGCTCTTCCTGCCCTGGAGCAGCTGGGCATTCCTGGGACGGTCTTTAACCACTTAAGGACCGCCGCATGTACATTTACGTTGGCAGAATGGCACAGACAGGCACATCAACGTACCTCTACGTGGCTGCCTTGACGTGGGTCAGGGGTCCGATCGGGACCCCCCCCCCGGTACATGCGACGGTCCCGTGGCTGTAGGAGCGATCCGTGCTGAGGGGGCGGCTGTTCGTTTTTGTCCGCCCCCTCCGGATCGCTCCCAGCCAATGCGCACGCTCCCCCTGCAGTGCACTTCCTCCTCCTGTGTAAACACAGAAGAGGGAAGTTATGTGATCTCTGCTCTCGGCGTTTTTTTCAACCGCAGCTGAGGAGAGATCACATCACATAGTAAGTCTGCACAACACTACACTGACACCAGTACACACAGGCACATTAACCCCTTGCGATCACCACCCCCCCCCCCCCCTGTCACAGTGTCAATGAAACATATGTACTGATCACTGCATTTAGTGCAGTGTTTCTCAACTCCAGTCCTCAAGGCCCCCCAACAGGTCAGGTTTTCAGGATTTCCATTCTTTTGCACAGGTGATTTGATCAGTTTCACTGCCTTAGTAATTCCCATAGCCTTTTCATCTGAGGGAAATCCTGATAACATGACCTGTTGGGGGGGGCTTGAGGACTTGAGTTGAGAAACACTGATTTAGTGTCATTGTGACAGGCAGTTAGTGTTAGGTTCAGGGTAGCCCCCGTACCCCCCCCTAATAAAGTTTTAACCCCTTGATCACCGCCCTAGTTAACCCTTTCACTCCCTATTGCCAGTGTCACTAAGCGATAATTTTTCTGATCGCTGTATTAGTGTCGCTGTTCCCGCTAAGTAGCTATTTCTTTTTTATTGCGATTTTTTTTTTTTTTTTTTACTAAAGACGTGGTTAAATACAATTTTGGCCTAAATGTTTGACTAAAATTTAGTTTATTTGATTTTTCTATTAACAAAAAGTAAAACATTTTTTTTTTCAAAAATGTCGCTCTATTTTTGTATATAGCGCAAAAAATTAAAATCGCAGAGGCGATCAAATACCACTAAAAGAAAGCTCTATTTATGGGAAGAAAAGGACGCAAATTTTGTTTGGGAGCCACATCGCACAACTGCGCAATTGTCTGTTAAAGTGACGCAGTGCCGAATTGTAAAAACCCCTTGGGTCATTTAGCAGCATATTGGTCCGGTCCTTAAGTGGTTAAGGGGGTATCTCACCCTCCCTTTCCTCTCCCCCGTCCTTCCCATGCGTGGCTGGGCCTGCTGTTTTGAGGGGGGTCCCTAGTGGGGCTCTGGGACCTGAACTGGGGGCTGTGCGCTGTGTGGGGGTCCGCTGTCTGTGTGGGTGGTCTGTCATTAGGGGGGCCTCTGCTCCCTTTTCTTGTAGCTGTACTGTATTTATTACAATGCAGCTGACGGTCATTTTCTTGTAGCCAGGCTGTTTCTAATGCAATTACAGCCAGCGGTCATTTTCTTGTAGCTCGCGCTCTTTATTCATGAGGTGAGCGGCAGCCATTTCGTTGTGGTTTTGACCTCTAGCGCTCAAATGGCTCATTCTGTACGTCGCGAACGGCAGATCACCTCAGGCACACACTGTGCTGGGTGTTACTGCAGACCGCAGCGCTGAACAGTACCCAGGTCGGGGCAGTGAGTTCCTCTGGGGTTAAACCCTCGGTCTGTGGCAGCAAGGAGGGTGGGTCTTTATTTCAGTATACCTTGACTTGGTCCCTGAGTGGCTGTCAGGTGAGCAGTATGGCGTCAGAGGCTGGCGCTTCTCCCTTGGAGACTCCAGTGATAGCAACTGGTCCCCCAGCACCTGCAGTACAGGTAGACGCTTTGTTAGCAGTCCTGAAATCATTTGTTGCCAGGGTGGAAGCGGTGTGTGGGCGTAAGCAAGGTAAAAAGCACCCCTCCCCCCACCATCATCTGGAGACAGCTCTGATTCAGACTCTGGTCTGGCCGTGGCGCAGGGCCCCTGTTCTGAGGTATCAGAGGATGCGGACCAGGGCCATTCGGACAGTGAGGAGGACGATGTGTCCAGGGCAGCGTAGGAGAAGGCGCTTGTGGGAGCACTTATCACTGCGGTGCGGGAAACCCTCAAATTGAAGGATGCGACTGGGGCTTGGGCTAAGGTGCAGGTCCGTTTTGGGTCCCGCAAGTCGACCCACACTGCAAAGGTTTTTCCTTATGTGTCTTGATTTGATGAATTTATAGACAAGGAATGGGGACGGCCGCCGAGGACCTTTGCGGTCCCAAAACCAGGGCTGTGGAGTCGATAGATAAATGTTCTGACTCCTAAATGTTCCGACAATCAAAATTTAGTAGGAGTTGGAGTTGGAGTCAGTGCATTGTTTGCCGACTCCGACTCCAGGTACCCAAAATTTCCTCCGACTCCACAGCATTGCCCAAAACTCATGAAGGTTCGTTACCCTTTTGAGGAAAGCCTTTTGAAAAATAGGCATCGCCCCCGTGTTGTGGACCCTCGGTGTCTAGGTTGAACAAGTTCCAGTAGAAATGACCCCTG
The DNA here is from genome assembly GCA_029574335.1 of Rana kukunoris. Classification (NCBI taxonomy): domain Eukaryota; kingdom Metazoa; phylum Chordata; class Amphibia; order Anura; family Ranidae; genus Rana; species Rana kukunoris. Next base: position 169,442,791 of record CM056059.1, read on the forward strand.
CATTCAAGAGGGTCAGTATTCAGTATTGGCCACGGCCACAGACTCTTACCGTGTGGGCAAAATTGTTGCGCCGCGAGCTGGAGAAGCAGCAGGCTTCCTGGGTCTGTGTGGTGCATTGCCTTACGTATGTCTGCGATGCAGCTTTGGATACAGCTCCCTTGCTCTCCAGAGCCTCAGTATCTGCTTTGGTACTGTGTCGCCTGATTTGGTTAAAATGCTGGTCGGCAGGCCAGATTTCCAAGAAGGCTCTGGCAGATTTACCCTTCCAGGGTGAGAGGCTATTTGGAGCCTCGCTGGACGACATTATTAAGAATGCCACTGGGGGTAAGAGTACTTTACTCCCACAATCCAGAAAGGGTAATGAACCATGCCGTAGGCCAGGGCCCTCCTTCTCTGCTCAGAAGAGGTATTTTCGTTAGTCTTTTTTTTTTTTTTTTTATCAGTTTAGGCCAATATGTCTTCTTTTTGGTAAAAAAAAAAAAAAAAAAAAACACAATAAGAATAGAGCTTTCGATAGCCGATCACAAGAGTTCATCCGATATTATCCGATATCCTCAAGTGCAAAAAATGTTCCTCGAATGATGCCAGATCGTAGGATTTTTGTTTAGTCAGTACAGTTGTCATCTGAAAATAGAATACAAATGCACCACAACACATGGCATCACTTCTGATTTTTTTTTCGGACATAAATTTCACGGACTTTGGTAATCTTTTCAATACCTACCTGCGACTAGTAAGCGAAAAAAGTCAGACGATCTGTTGTCCGATTTTAGGATCAAGTGTACGGGGCATTAGGAATACGTCTCCATAGCCTAGGAGGAAAGAGTAATGTGCACAGAGAGAAAAGGCTGCAGTGTGCAAAGGACTGCACTGTATTTTTGGCAGGACCAACAGCTATTTTTTGCATTTAAACCTTTAGTATTTCATTTAAAGGATAAGTTCATTTTTCTGAACATGTTACACTTATAATTGGGATATAACACTTTTAGCATCTAACCGCCACCTCCTTGTGACAGCGAGTCAGACCTTTTCCCCGCACTCGCTGTCACAGTTAAATCAATGAACTATATGTACTGTCAGCCTTTGCGGCTGGCGGCTTGTAGGTCTTAATGAATTATCAGGTTGCTGATGAGCGCTCTAGGTAGTTCATTGTTCTTTCCTGTCATTTAGTAAGACCCCTTTCACACTGAGGCCACGTTGGAGATAAAGTGCCACTCATTTTAGCAGCACTTTAGTAAACCCTGACAACACACATTTTGCTACAGGTAAGCCTATAATAAGGCTTACCTGTAGCTACCCTGGATATCTCATAAACCTGTAATCGGCACATGCGCACTGAATGGCAGGCTCGTGCCGTTGCTTTCAGTGACTGTGCCATTACCGGCGGCTAGTGCAGGAGTAACGTCATTGCGGCTCCAGCCGGTAGCAATCATGCACCTAATCACGAAAGAGGGTCCCAGCGGTCTTCAGATGCCCATTGTCAGGATGGCCACACTGTGTATCGGGAAATACAAGTAAACAAAAATTGCTGTACAAATAACAAAAGGGGGACAATTTTGAGGATGGCTAATTTGTCAAGACAAATCCGTGACAGGGGTAATTTATTTGCAGCGCTACCCCCAAAGGAGCCGCTGGATTGTTTTGGGATCTACTCTATTTTTACTTAGCACACCCCTATTAACTTGCTCGAACCCTCCCGTGACACATCAGAAGCCCAGTGAATAGCATTAACACAGAAATCTAATACTAAAGAATGATACCATTCAGTTAAACTAAACTGGCAGTCTATGCGCGCAAGCGCCCTCTAGCGGGCAGTTCAGCAGTACAGCTAAAATCACGTTGCGGCTGGATTGTGCACTTTTATAATTGTAATCCACAAGTAATAGGAGATAAGGTGAAGTTAATTCCAACAAAGTATGGTCAACCTTAAACGTTGGTGAGCTGATCGCTAGCCAGCGTCAGTCACTTCTGTACAACCACTACAGATGGTGAAAGGGGTACAAGTTCAGGCTGAAGGCCAAACAGGGGGGGCGGGAGGCCTGTGAGATGGCACTAAAGTGTCTGTCTAAAGAGAGAGTGCCCTCTCACCCGACAGGCCAATCTGCCGAAATCCTCTCAGAAAGCGCGTCAGTGAGTCACTGCTCCACGGTACGAAGATCCCGGACGGGGGTATTCCACTGTTTCAACTGTCAGCTGGGCTTCCTCTCCGATCTCCAGACACACAGGCTGGATGCAGGAGTCTTGCTTCCTTCTGGATGGCTGGCCTCTCAGAAAATTTAGGCCCAGGCTTCTGGGCCTAGCAGCACGGCTGTCCCTGTCAGCAGTTCCGCAGAGGAGAAGGGCTGGTCCCCCCAGAGAGAGAAAAAGCGCCCCTCCCTCTTCTTAAGTAGCCTCTCCCACAAGTCTGTGCGGAGACGTCACATGTTCCATCAGGGCAGTGTGTTGTGGGAAATGTAGTCTGTTCTCTCATGAGAGTCTATGGAGTCCATATCTCCAAGCTTTCGCAATCCCACAATGCATAACTTCTTAAAGGTGTTTCAACATATGTACAAACGTGAATATAGTTCCATCTTGGGTTCAGGCCTGTCATTAAAACTCCTGACAGGATCACCCCGCTACATATTGTTTTTAAAAACATCCTGAACTATGGGGAGAAGTCCTGCATGCTGCATTTTTGGTGGGAGAAAAGAACAAAGGGAAGGAAGCGCCAGCTAAGTGTAGTATCCTGATTACAATTTTAATAAAAATGGATGAAAAACACTCTCACAAGAGGTATAAGATAAAGATCTGGTGTAGAGTATGTAGGTGTAGCTACCTCCTTGATCCAACCTGCAGAACTGCTATGTGGTGTTCCAGCTGCTGGGAGAGGATGATGGCCCGCTCCGGGGTCAGACGAATTCCAGGGAACACACGTTAACCAGCGTGGAGCACACATGGGAAGGAGGACAAGATGAGAAGGCAAGGTTAAGCGATTTGAGCATCTAGCTCCTGCTACAGGCCTGTAGAACTTGCGAGATGCTCCAAGCACGTAGTTTTGCCTTCTCTTCTGGTCCTCTATCCTTTCGGGGGTGGCATTTCTGGTGTGCTCCTTCAGGCTTCCGAGGGGGCCATCTTCCTCTCCTAGCAGTTGGAACACCCCACAGTGGTCCTGTAGGTTGGATCAAGAAGGAATCTACATATACTCTGCACCAGATGAGCTTCTTTATCTTATACCTCTTGTGAGTGTTTTTTATCCATTGTTGTTAAAATTAGAAAATTAACAGGATACTACACTTAACTGGCTCTTCCTTCCCTTTGTTCTCTTCTACCATTGAATCACACAGTCGGTCACAACTGAGGATAGCAGCCACCATTTTGGGTGGACTTTCATTGCAATTTACATTACAACAGTACACCTATGTATTTATGTCACCACAATTTTCTTTAATGCATACATTTCTGGTATGCTCCTTATTTCGATTGCACGGATTTACGATGTTTGGAGTACTGAAACGGTTCCCCATTCATAGTAATTCCTGAGCTGCCCGCATTCAGTTGTTAACGGTCCATCTGAAGTGATGATGTAGATAAAGATTCTCCAGCTGGATTTCCAGAGCATTATGACAAGGCATCTGCTGCTTTGATTGGTTGCAGACGGTTGTTTTGGTCAGACAGTTGTTTTGTTTCACGGAACTCAACAATGATTGTTTAGTGGATTGTTGTTATCTTAGAAAAACTGACCTGGGACTTGCCAGCTTTGCAGAAACTGCTGCCGGTAATCTGTTCTGTTTTGCATGACTTGGCAAGCACTTTTCACGATATCTGGTGATATATCGGTATGATCCCACAGAGAGCATTAATAATATTCTGTGCAGTCAGATCTAACGTTCTTCATATGAATACAATCCTTCTTTGTTACATTTTAAAATGTAGGGCCTTAAAAAATGACTTGAGCCATTGGAAAGACAGGACTGGCGTGGTCTTCCTCATTTCCTGTACCTATGACACCATGCAAAAAATAGGAAGGGCAGTTGTCACCGAGTCCAGAGATGACAGACAGCCATAAAATCATTATAAGATGTTCTAACCCCTCCTCACTATACTAAATATGGGTTTGGTTTATTCTGACTGTGCCCCTGCCTAAAGGTTTTATAGTGCTTCCTATCCTTGATAGAGACAAAGGGGGAACAGTTTTTGGTATGAAGAGATGGTGCCACTGATTATGACGAAGTGTTTAACCCAAAGCCTCTTTCACACAAGCGGTCCGATCAGGTCCACCTATCCATTTTTCAGGCAGACACAATTAGACCTTCCATTCTCCTCTATGGAGCTGCTGATGTAAACTGACTTGTGTCCCTTTACACTCGTCTACCTCCACTCTGATCTGCCCAAAAAAAATGGCAGTTGAGTGTAAATAGACAACCATCCATAGAACAGAGTGTGTCTGTTCTGCATGAATGGAGCAGGCACCTGACATCCACCTGATCCGCTGTGCTTGGTGGGGGATCAGCGGACAGAATCCTTGCTGAGCAAGTGGAGTCCACCCCATGTAAAAGGGGCAGTAATGGTAAAGTTCAGCGAATTGGGCGATTGTTGTGGTAAAGAGACATTTCAGTAAACAGGGTAATACTTTTGTTCGGCCCCATTTGTGTGGACTACTTCTCTGATCACACAATAAAGATTAGACATGTGCATGATGAAAAAAAATGTTTCGTTTTTGATTTGTTAATGTAGTTATTTTGTTTAGTACAATTCGGTTAATTTTCTTCGAATTTACAGATTTTTGTTTATTTTTTTAATTTTTTATTTTGAAACCTTCAAATCGATAATTTTTTGAATCAGTCGAAACTAAAATGTTGTTGTTTTCAATTGGAATGCGGCAAAGTGAAAAAACAAAAGAAAAATCTTCATTAAATGGTTAGGACTCTTTAAATCCCTTTCGGCTTGAAAAAAACAGCAATATTTTTAAATGGTACTCTAATATCACACAGTCTTTGATTTCAGCAATATGTGTAGTTAGAATTCGACTGGAGATCAATGTAAGATTTGGCCAAATATCAGTCTGAATTTAGTTACGTTATTCGGAGCATTCGGTAAAATTTGTTTAGATTGTAATTCGGGTTTTCAGATATATTCGAATCTCCGAATATTCGTAATGAACCAAACCGCACATGTCTAATAAAGATACAATAAGGTAATCTGGGCATGGGGGTTAATGAAAACTACAGAAAGAGAAAGGGTGTGTAGAGCTGTTCGAGGTTTAGGAAAAGACAGCAAGGAGAGGAGACCTTGGGGTATAGGAAGATCTGGTAGCCTGCTAAAGAGAAGTAGCTCTCTCCTTCTTTGAGGCCCTCAGTGAAATAGAGATGGGTTATCATTTGGCATCTGTGATGTGACATTCAATGAGCTTCATTGCCAGTGCCAGCATCCTCTACCTGGCCTCTTCCTGATTCAGCATCTTTGGCCATCTTTATTGGCTGGCCCAGGCTGTTTTTATTTCTGTGCATGTGCATGTGCATGTGCATGTGCATCTCAGTGTACACACAAACAACCTTTTGTTTAGAGAAAAGACATAGAGATACAGAGGAATGACTACAGCAAACTGCTACATCACATAAGGCTTTTAATTCATACAGGTGAAACTAAGGAGCAACTAATATATGAGATAGACTCATTACATGCAAAGCAAGATCAAGCCGTGATTTGTCATAATTGTGGTGATTATGAAAACCCCAAATCCACAATCTCAGAACATTTTGAATATTATATGCAATCAATAAAACAAGGATTGTACATAGAACAATATTGGACCTCTGAAAATTATAAGCATGCATATGTACTCAGTACTTGGTTTTGGCCCCTTTTGCAGCAATTACTGCCTCAATGCGGCGTGGCATGGAAGCGATCAGCCTGTGGCACTGCTAAGGTGTTATGGAAGACCAGGATGCTTTAATAGCGGCCTTCAGCTCTTCTGCATTGTTCAGTCTCATGTCTGTCATCTTTCTCTTGGCAATGTGCCATAGATTCTCTAAGGGGCTCAGTTCAGGCGAGTTTGCTGGCCAATCAAGCACAGTAATCCCACAGTCATTGAACCAAGTTTTGATGCTTTTGGCATTGTGGGCAGGTGCAAAGTCCTGCTTGAAAATGAAGTCGGCATCCCCATAGAGCTTGTCTGCGGAAGGAAGCATGAAGTGCTCCAAAATCTCCTGATAGACGTCTACGTTGACCCTGGACTTAATGAAGCACAGTGGACCAACACCAGCAGATGACATGGCTTCCCAAATCAAAGCAGACTGTGGAAACTTCACACTGGACTTCAAGCATCTTGCAGTGTGTGCCTCTCCATTCTTCCTCCATACTCTGGGTCCTTGGTTTCCAAATGAAATGCAAAATTTGCTCTCATCAGAAAAGATGACTTTGGACCACTGAGCAACAGAGACCAGGTCGGTTTTTCTTTAGCCTAGGTAAGACTCTTCTGACATTGTTTGTTGTTCAGGAGTGGCTTGACAAAAGGAATATGACATTTGAAGCCCATGTCCAGGATCAGTCTGTGTGCAGTGGCTCTTGATGCACTGACTCTAGCCTCTGTCCACTTCTTGTGAAAGTCCCCAACAATTTTGAATGGCCTTTTCCCGACAACCCTCTCCATGCTGCTGCTTGTGCACCTTTTTCTTCCACCCTTTTCCCGTCCACATAACTTTATATCGATGTGCTTACATCACTTTGGGAACATCCAACTTCTTTTGCAGTCACCTTTTTTTAAGCTTTTTCTCCTTATGGAGGGTGTCAATGATGGTTTTCTGCACAACTGTCAGGTCAGCAGTCTTTCCCATAATTGTGATTCCTACTGAACCAGACTGAGAGACCATTTAAAGGCTCAGGAACCCTTTGCAGATGTTATTGCTTAATTAGCTGATTAGAGTGGGACACTTTGAGCCTAAGAATATTGCACCTTTTCACAATATTCAAATTTTCTGAGATTGTGGATTTGAGGTTTTCATGAGCTGTAAGCCATAATCATCACAATTATGACAAATCACGGCTTGAACTATCTTGCTTTGCATGTAATAAATATATATTAGTTCCACCTTTTAAAGTTGCATTGGTGAAATAAATGACTTTTGCACAATATTCTTTGAGTTTCACCTGTATAGGTTTATTGGTTTGTCTGGTTCAGTCAATTTCACATTTTGGTTCTTATAGAATTCTTTGTAAAATGTAGTTACACCAGGTCTGTGTTATGCCCACTAGACTCCACAGATATGATCACAATGCGGCCCCCCATTCCTCAAAGTAACCACACGATACTGAAGATGTAGAAGCACTTGACGTGTAATCTGATGCTGCTGGGAAAAAAAAAACAATCTAGAGTTGGCAGTTCTCCCCAATAGGGTTCATAAGGTAAAGGGACATAATTTCACTGTGTATTAAAAAATAGCCCCCATCCCCCTAATACCACCAGGATTGTAAAGGACAACTGTACCTTTGGTACAAGTTGTTATGTTTTTAAGTCATTGCGCAACCCCCTAAGTGCATTCCATCCAGTCTGATTTTTACCTTCTTTACCTGTTTTGGAGATTTTTACTATCTGACCTTGCCCAATGCTGCACAATACCCCCCTATTTCTGCAACATGATGTTTGTAATGCTCAATATGTGATTTCAGCCTTTTCTAAGTTACTGACTTGGAGCAAGCATGTAAAAACTGTGTCGGGATCCTACTGGGTAATTGACCGTGCTATATCAAGATGCCGCTCAACTCAACTCGGCTCGACTCATGTAAAGTTTTGACTTTGTTGGCTGCATGCTTGTCATGTGACAATGATACTGAAAGGAGGTCAGCAATGGAAGCCAATGTATGTTTCTCTTGATATTTGTCCTAAGAAAAACTTTTGGTGAGAATACAGGTGATCAACCATTTTTTTGTACAGACTTGGGTGCAGATTCTGGAGACCTTTTCCAACCTGGAGCTTGTGCACTGTAGGTTCATATACTGGAATTGAGAGAGACTAAATCAGTCGCACCTTTTATGAAGTTGTAGGATGTATACATTAAGTTGAGAAACTCAGGTTCCTGTCACGGCAGCACCCAGTATTTTCTGCATTGGAAAGTGAATATTTTTATTTTTAAAAACAGAAGAGTGGGTCCTGAAGGAAGGATACCTATTTTTTTAGAGGTATTCAGAGATGTTATCCTATAATTTTATATCAGACAAGTCCCCTATGTGATGACTTTAGAGATCTGTTGCTTCCTCTGTCCTTGACCTGTATGGGCATGAGACTGAGTCCCTGATATGCATGTTACCTGGCACCTGCTATGGAGATTCTGACATCCTGAAACTGTTCAAATCTTTCTGGGTTTACTAAGAATGAGGGCTTGTCAATTCCCCATCATGTATTCCCCTGCGATTCTGAGCTCAAAAGGGAGCTAGGTAAGGCACAAGGGCTCAAGTGAAAAGCAGACAGATCTAGGGAATCTATCTGACTGCCAAAACAGCCAAGCAAAGCAACCGCCAAAAACCAACCTAGGGAAAACACTGCAAAGTCATCTGTAATATTGCTAGCATACTGCTCTTTTGATCAGATCTGAATCTGAAGTTCTACCCTCTCCTTGACCCGGTTAAGACCTGACACATACACAATTAAACATGAGATGGAGGTTGCACAGCACAAAATCATGTGACAAGATACAGTGCCACCCAGAAGCTTTACAAGAGGCCTTATAAAAATGGTTATGCAGCCTTTTTTTTTTTTTACTTTAGGATATTTACAGTGTATCCTGTATTGCAGCTCACCAAATCACCTAATACTTGGGAGTTGTTCTGCTATAAAGGTTTCAGATGAGGTGCCAGCAGGGCCTCTGAGCTGTGCCATAGTTTCCAGTGTCGGTAGATAGTGAACGCTGCACACTGACATTGTAGTTCACAGTGACCTGCAGCCTTTTCGACTCAACCGTATTCTATGCAGGACCACCAACGTAGATGGTTTCCAGGGGATTCAGTGTGACCTTTTCAGGAAGAGGTAGAAACATGAGAAATTGTTCAATAATCTTCACAGAGACACAAATCCAGCCTCACAAAGTTATTCCCAATGTACTATACACTTTGTATATCCTGCTTTGTGAACGGCCAAGGTCTCAGCATTATACAAAGCAGACGCATTTCAGCTCGATGGTGTATCCCGTCTTTACATTCCTTCCTGGGATTGTTACATACTTTTACCTGATGTTAGAGGCCGATCTGAAAAAAATAATGCATCCAATATTTGTGCCATAAGCCAGCCTAGAAAGGGATAATGATTTAAACACCCTTTGTAAACATAAAGGTGCCATTCCACAATGTGTTCCCCAGACCACTTTTATTGCGCCATTCCTATATTATTTATTTTAATGTTTATACAGTATGGGGTTATTGAACATGCTATATAAACTGAATAGTACAGTAGATGCATTTTTTTTTTCAGCCAACTTGAGGGCCCGTTCACATTGTATTGTGCTGTGGTAGCGCAAGCCACAAAGTGATTTATTATGTGCTGTGGCGAGTTGCATTCCTGCAGACCATTCATTTGGAATGAGTTCCAATGCATGAGTAATTGCTTTTTCTATATTTTTCTCCACTGCAATGCCCCCAACACAAGATTGTGGCGTGTTGCAGCACAAATGCATTGTGTATGTATAAGGGGGTGCTATTCAAAATAATAGCAGTGCACTTACACAATGCATTGCAGCAGATGGACACTAAATCAAATGTATGCTTTGTCCTTTTAGGGCCAGGAAAGTTGTTTCCTTTAGCCCAGGTCTACATTGAGGACGGGTTTGAAATCGGGCGAGTTCAGCTGAACTCGCCCGATTTCAAACTGGCAATGCAGTCCGATTTCAGGGGCGATTTGACAGACATCTGTGCGGGTTCATGCACAGAGGTCTATTCAAATCATCCCCGAAGTTGCCAAAAGTAGTACAGGAACTACTTTTGGGAATCTGTGCTGCACAGAAAAATCAGGGTCGCACAGATTCGAACAGTGCCTTTGCCGGCAATAGCTGCAGATATGGCATGTCAAATGGCATGTCAAAATGGCCCGATGTGAACTTGGGCTTATTCTCTACTTCTCTCCAGCATGTAATTACCTTTCCTTCACTGTCCAGCTGTTCTTCTGCGGAGAAAATACCTGGTAATTTTGGGAAAAAAGGGGCATGTGACTCGCCAGTGGGACAGTGCTAACCCAATCGGCATGATCACAAGGTGGGTACATAGTCTGGTGACTTGCTGGAGGTTGCTACTAGGGACAGTAATGCTTAAAGCATTACTAAAGGCATTTTTTTTCCGTAGAGAGGGATTAGAACACCTCTTAGGGTTTTATCGCTGTCTGTGCCCCCCATTAGGGAGATTCACCCTTTCTATTTGTCCTGTTTACCATTATCAATGAAAGTGAAAGTAATGCAAATCCCAAAATTTGGGTTGTCCCCAGAAAAGTAATGGAGCTGGGGGTCCCCAAGGAATTCCCTTAACCACTTAAGACCCGGACCTTTATGCAGGTAAAGGACCTGGCCAGTTTTTGCGATTCGGCACTGCGTCGCTTTGACTGACAATTGCGCGGTCGTGCGACGTTGCTCCCAAACAAAATGGGCGTTTCCCCCCCCCCCCCCCCCCCCCCCACAAATAGAGCTTTCTTTTGATCACCTCTGCGGTTTTTAGGCTGCATTCACACCTGAGCGACGGTCGTTTGGGCATTTTTTGGGCGTTTTTTTCCAGCGTTTTGTCGCGCGTATTCATGCTTATTTGCGCGTTTGCATACAGCGTCGTCCGACGTTTTTGTACTTTGACGTTTTTTATTTTAGCCAATAGGAAAATTATCATCTTTTAATCACTTGTTGCTATGTTGGTAGATTTGTTTAATCTTCTGCCTGGGTGAAAAGTTCTATTGATTAAAGCGACAAAACGCCTGTAGCAAACGCTCGTTGTCGCGCTAGTCGCTTGAATCGAGCGTTTCCATTACTTTCTATGGGAAATGGAAACGCTCAAATATGCCCAAACCGCCCGATACGCGCGACAAAAAAGGGTCCGGAACTTTTTTTAACTACAGGCGATGGGCGTCAGGCGCATCAGCGTTCAGATGTGAACCATCTCCATAGGCTTTCATGTATTTTTCTCCCTCTGGCGTTTGTGAGCGTCGCGCTACAGGCGACAAAACGCCTAGGTGTGAATGGAGCCTTAATTGTTGCGCTATAAACAATTTTGAAAAAAAATATATATATTTTTTACATTTTGTTATAATAAATACCCCCAAAAAAGATATAATTTTTTTTTCTCAGTTTAGGCCGATACGTATTCTTCTACATATTGTTGGTAAAAAAAAATCGTAATAAGCGCTTAACGATTGGTTTGCGCAAAATGTATAACGTTTACAAAATAGGGGATAGTTTTATGGCATTTTTATTAATATATATATTTTTTTTACTACTAGTGGCGTCGATCAGTGATTTTTTTTCATGACTGCGACATTATGGTGGACACATCGGACAATTTTGACACATTTTTGGGGTCATTTTCACAGCAAAAAATGCTATAACAATGCATTGTTTACTATGAAAATGACAAAGTCCCCTGTCCTGGAGGCGACTTCAAGTCGCACTGTGGTTCACGTTCAAGTCTTGCTGAGATCGTCTCGCAAAGTCACGCACAAAGTTGTTTTGCCCCTGTGTGGACCATCTCTAAAAGTGGGATTTTCCTGTTTGACAGGATGAAACTGCATCATCCTGCCCCCCTTGGTAGCATACATGGATTACTATGTGACCCTGCAGTTCGTGTTTATGATCTTTCAACAATTTCTATCGCACTTACATTTCTGGACACTCTCTCTGATGTCTGTGGACTCAGACCTAAGTCGCCAACCTTTTATAAGCCTGTGAAAATGTGAATAAACTAAAAATGTTGGATAAGAAAATGTATGAATTTTTATATTAAGCAAGGCAACTGTTTTTGGGTTTCATGTTTATGGGCAGAACTTTCAGCAGTTGGATCACACTTACATTTCTGGACACTCTCTGATGTCTGTAGACTGTCTCTCAGGCCAAAGTCCTCAACCTTTATAAGCCTGGTAAAATACACCTAAAAATGGCGGGTAACAAAAATTTGAGAATTTATATCAAATAAACAAGGCAACTGCTTTAGGGTTTTGTGACTTAAGATGTATAGTATATGAAACGCCAGGCCTCCAGGTACTGAGCACCCACTGAGAGGATAGATAAATCGATAAATCTCCCAGTGATTTTGGATAGTGTAGTATGTATAAAAACATTAGGGCCTCACAAACACAAGGTAAATGTATGCAGATCCATGGTGGAAATTAAATCCAGGACATCAATGCTACAGAGAGAGAAGAGCTCTAACCTAGTGGTCATTAACCATTCCTGCAGGGCCCACTAACAGGCCAGGTTTTATGTATTACCTTGGGATGATGCAGACTAGAATACTGCAATCACTAGAGCAGCAAATGATATCACCTGTGATGTATTTCAGTTATCTTGCAAACCTGTTAGTGGGCCCTGCAGGACAAGGTTGATGACCACTGCTCTAAACCATTAGGAACTGTGCTGCCAGTATGGCTACCTTCCCATTCCTGCCTCTGATATCAAATGATGGTCCATAACTGTTCATAACTCTGGGATCTACATTTGTGATGGTTGATTTCTGTTCTTCATTTACGGTTTAACACCCAATTTAACTTTTGGAAGCCATGTGACACCTCTGTTGAGGTGCAGTGCACTCTTGGGAGACCATGAGAAATGTAATTGGTTATCGCCAATCCTGCATGCTGCTGAATCAAAGGACATTTTATAAGCAAAATATTTTCAAAATTCCACTGTTCAACACAAATTTAGTGCTTCACTTCTTCGCAGGACAGAAGGTCTGCATTAGGGTAATGCATTACCACTCATTATCTTGCAATCAATAAACCACAAATTCAAAATTCTGGTATCAATGACGCCATGTCTTTAAATATAACAAGTACATCTCATGGTACATAATGGACTTGCAGTGTAATACTTTTCATGCTTTCCACCATGCACAAGGTCTTTGATCTAGTCAAACCTTTTAAGACAGCAGATTGTGATCATGTGTTCTTACCATTCGCACACACAGTGTCCTATTTATACACTAGTGATGTTGGTGTGCATATATACAGAGTATTTATTTCTGTGAATTACGTAAAGCATATTTAAAGGTGGGCTCTGTTCATAGATATGAAAACATGCCAAACATTGTACAGCTTTTCGGTGAATCTCTCCGTGGCACAGTAACTGGTGTAGTAACCTGCATCTGGGAGGATGGTTTTCACATGATTGTTTTTCATTGATGGTGTTACTGGTTTGTATGAAAGCCTTTGTATGAGATTCATGCATGTTGGTGAAAGGAAAACTCATATTAATATTGTATACAACACTATTTTCTTTGGATTAAAATGCGTACCCCAAAGAATAATGAGGAATCTTACAAAATAAAGAATTTATGTTTATGCCTCGTTTCCACTAAACAGAACGGTTCGGGTCGGTACAGTTTGGAGCGCTTAGAATGGTCTAATTTTTCTGAGCGTTTCCACTGCAAATCGGATCATCTGGGACCATACAAGGTTTAGAAAAAATGCCTAGCACGTCCACCAATCAGTGAGATGTAGTGTAGGTCCGCCCTAACCGAACCGTTCCATTTTCTATGGCCCCACATCTGAAGCAGGACCCAGAATGGTCCGGTACGGTTCGCTTTTATGGCACGCTTTCATAATGGAAACACCCAAAATAGCTTACCGAACCGATCCGCTCAGTGGAAACGAGGCATTGGTCACCCATGTATTGGACCATACCTATGGTCTACCCATCTGTTAATCCATCCTTTGTGTTTTCCAATGAGCTTTGTTGTAAAGCTGAACATAGACTTTAGAGCGTGCCAAGTTCATCAATGCACTGTTGTATCCCTTAGGACTTCCTTTGCCTGCAGTTGTGCTCATGCTTGGCAATAGACCTCTAGGCAGGTGAACACTTTGCATTGTGGGAGGCAGGAAGGTCTGCATAGAAACACTCCATACTCGAGTGCTTGGGATTTTCAGGGACCGCCCACAGTGTAGCAGGGGGACTGGGTAGTACTGTTGAGGTAGGTCACACCTGTTGCATTGGACTTATTTAAAGGAACACTAAAGGTTCGTTTTTTATTAGATCAATTGATTGCTGTCAGCTAGAGCATTTAAATATCACTTACCCGTGATGTAGCAAGAATTAATGCACACCGCAAACCAGGAAGTCGGTGAGAATAACGATTCAGGAGTGACGGAGGTGAATAAAACAGCTCGACTTCAATAGGTATCAAACTAGTTATAATGCAAAACATTACTTTTTACTTTATCAGCTACTGTCAGACTTTAATTTAAGAGGAAAATATGTTTGTCTTTACAACCCCTTTAACTGGCTAAAAAGTTTGCATTAGGAATTCCAAACTTTTAGGAATAAAAAAATCAATTATAATTAGATTTGAGCACCCTCTGTCCTAACAAAGGGTTAAGGACTTGTTTACCCTTGCTTCAAATTGTTCCATTGGACACACTTGTGAATGGCAATCACTAACTAAAATGGTTACTTTACAGTCTTGTTCTCACCTTGTATTTGCTTTGCTTCACTTCGAATGATATCCCATGTCGCTTTTTTGGTGCTTCAAAGCGTCTTCAAAACCTTAATTGAAGTCTGACAATACTTGCTTACAGCACCTGAAGATTTGATGGCCTTTTATTTGGCTGTTGGTGTGTGTTTTAAGGATTTTCCAGGTCTGGTATATCCTAGGATGCACTGGTCCGCTTCATGTGTATATATTCCGGAAGTGTCTGGTGCAGACGTCATATTTGGTGTACAGCATGGAGCAGCAGACAGATGAGCGGGGTCCGGACTGGAGTGGAGCAGAAACTAGCAGATGTCGCACATGATGAGCAGCGTGGGAGCAATATAGTGGGAGGGGAGCGGGGATTTGAGGGAGGATAATCACAAAACCAGAGGCAGAGCTGGGGGTTACTACTTGTCAAGTACCTGGTAGGAGTCTGATGTGAAGAGGTCGGCCTTCCTTGTATCTCCAACCCAGAACCCCTCTGAGGGTGAAACAGATGGCGTTCAGGTAGGAGGAACACGAGTGCCAGATGATATTTGCTTGAAGTACCGTTGGATGCAGGAAGGGCAGCAGACCCTAGATGAGCAGCAGGTACAGGGCTAGGTGGTGTAGAGCGAAGAGCCCGGATAAAGGGGAACTCCAACCCCTAGCAAGTCAGGGTGACCCGTGGCAGGAGCCTTTGGATGCAGAGGTCTAGGATGGCCGGGTTGGCAGCAGGCAGGCAGCGAAGTACAGAAGGGTTGAGCAGAAGCAAGGTCAAAGGTCACAGGCCGGGTCGTTAGCAGGCAGGCAGCGAAGTACACAAGGGTTAAGCAGGAGCAAGGTCCCAAGCCGGGTGGTTAAACAGGAATCTTGGTGATGGATACGGGCGCCAGGAATTCAGGAACCGCTGAAGACCGGTCAGCACCGCCCGGTCATCAGAGCGCCCTTTAAATAGGAAGGAAGGGTCAGGAACGCCCCCTGCGTGTGCGCGCCGTCCGCCGCACCCGCGCATGCGCGGGAGTGCGCCGTTGAGTTTGGTGGATGTGCGCATGTGCGCGCAAATGCGCGCCATTGGTCAACAAAGTATTCTGCGTTCCAGGTATGCGCGCGTGTGCGTGCCAACGGTGTCTCTGTCCTTTCCTTACATTGCCCCCCCCCCTTACGGCAGCCTCTGGATGCCCCTCAGGGCTTTCTTTTCCGGGTGGCGTTGAAAAAAGGTTTGTACTAATCTTGGGGCATGTATGTTAGAAGCCGGTTTCCCAAGAATTTTCTTTCCGGGCCGTCCTCAGATATTCTAAATTCTTGTGATCCGTGAAGATGAGAATTGGATGAGAGGCTCCTTCCAGAAGATAGCGCCACTCCTCAAGCGCAGCTTTAATAGCAAGCAACTCTCGGTCCCCAACGTCATAGTTCCTCTCAGATGGGTTTAGTTTCTTGGAGAAGAAGGCAGAGGTCTTAGGACCCTGACGTTGAGATAATATAGCTCCGACTGCATTTTCAGAAGCATCTACAGTATCTCCAACACAAAGGCCAGGGCAGGATCGGGGTGCTTCAGGATGGGTGCTGAGGTAAACAATACTTTTAATTGTTCAAAAGCCCCTTGCGCTTCGGGTGTCCACTGAAAAGGTATATGCTGTTTGGTTAACTGAGTGATGGGAGAAATAATGCCAGAAAAGTTCTTAATGAATTTCCTGTAGAAACTGGCGAATCCTACGAACCGTTGAACGGCTTTTCTGTCAGTAGGAACAGGCCATTCCAGAACAGATGCAACTTTCTGAGGATCCATTGAGACCCCATCCATGGAGATAACAAGTCCAAGGAAATGTATCGTTTGTTTTTCAAAATCACATTTTTCAGCTTTTGCGTAGAGACAGTGTTTTCTGAGTCGGTCCAGGACTTTCTTCACATGGATCTGATGGGATTCGAGGGATTCAGAGAAGACCAAAATGTCATCTAAATAGACTATGAAAAATAGGTCAAGATAGTCCCGAAAAACATTGTTCACAAGATGTTGGAACGTGGCTGGGGCATTGCAGAGTCCAAATGGCATGACTAGGTACTCGAAGTGACCAAAGCGTGTTCGAAAAGCCGTCTTCCATTCATCCCCTTCCCTGATTCTAACCAGGTTGTATGCCCCTCTTAAGTCAAGTTTTGAGAATATCCGTGCCCCCCGCAGTCTCTGGAACAGTTCTGGAATAAGGGGAAGGGGTTACCTGTTCTTAATAGTAATCTTGTTAAGGTCCCGGTAATCAATGCAGGGTCTTGGGGAGTGATCTTTCTTCTCCACAAAGAAGATACCGGCACCTGCAGGCGACGTGGAGGGTCGGATGAACTTTTTTTTCAAACTTTCATCGATGTAGGCACGTAGAGCTTCCAGTTTGGGTTCAGAGAGGGGGTAAATTTGGCAAAAAGGGATCTCGGCCCAAGGCAAATGTTCAATAGGGCAATCATATGTGCTGTGGGGCGGAAGAGTGTCTGCACCCTTCTTGTTAAACACGTCCAGGTATTCATGGTAGGCCGGAGGTATCAGTTTAATGGTTTCAGGGTCAGGTTGGAGGCTCAGAAGGGGAGCAATACCAACAGGCTTTTCCGGAAAGCAGTGTTCCAGGCAGTAGTTGGACAACCCTGGTAGGCCAGTCAATGTGCGGGTTATGGGCTCTTAACCATGGACCACCAAGGATGATGGGGAACATGGGTGAAGCTATAACATCCAAACGGAGAAATTCATGGTGACCTGAAGAGGTTTGACAAAAAATAGGTGCAGTCTCTTGGGTAACCGGGCCAGATTTGATGCCCGAGCCGTCAGCCAAGTGGACAAGGAATTCTTGTTTCTTAGTACACACGAGAAGCTAATGCAGAGAGACAAATGTGGAGTCCACAAAACAGCTGCAAGCCCCAGAGTCTATGATTGCTGCCACAGGAAGCGTCTTTCCGTTAAATTGGAGAATGACTGGAAGGGACAGTTGTGACTGACCCTCTCCAAGAAGATGTTCCAAGTGAGATGGTCGGATGGTCCTTGCTGGACAAGTCTGTAAAAAGTGAACCGGCTTCCCCACAATAGAGACACAGGTTGGCACGTAGGCGCCTGAGATGTTCAGCCGGAGTGAGGGGAGCCATTGGGAAGCTCCTGTGGTAGGCCCCGTGTTAAGCCTTCTGGCTAGGGGGTGTGGTAGATAGGTCAGTAGCCACAGAAAGGGTTCCTTCCGCTTTCTCTGCCTGTCGTTCGCGCAATCGGCGGTCGATCTGAGTGGTCAGATTAATCAAGTCTTCCAAGGATGCTGGGATTCCGACTCTGGCTAGCTCGTCCTTTAAGGGGTCAGAAAGACCGTGACGAAACCAGTGACGAAGGGCAGGACTATTCCATTGGGTGTCTGTACTTAGGACACGAAAGTCAGTGATGTAGTCCTCGACAGGTCTTTACCCTTGTTGTAACCTGCTAAGCCTGGATTCTGCCGATTGCTGACAGAAGGGATGGGCATAAATTTGGGCCATGGCTGAAAAAAAGGAATCGGTGGAAGCTAGGGCAGGATCCAGCTGTTTTTGAAGGTGATGAGCCCAGGAAAGCGGTTCATTTAATAAGAGTGTGATTACAAACCCCACCTTAATGTCCTCAGAAACAAAGGTCCGGGGCAAAAGGGAAAAGTAAAGTTCACAGGAGTTGGGAAAGGTTCTAAACATTTTGCGATTTCCAGAGAATCGTTCGGGGATAGGAACCCTGGGTTCCGGAGGAGGAGAAGTAGGAAATCCATAGGAAAAGCTTGACTTAACTTGGGTAGAGGCATCAGCGACTGGAGAAGGAGTAGAGGCTGGTGCAACACTTCCTTTGTGTGGAAGTCGCTCATCCATACGACTGAGGTCCTTCTGTAAATTCTGAATGTTGAAGTGTTGGGTGCTTTAATCTGTGTTAAAATCAAAGCAAGTTTAAATGAGCCCTAAAAGTGTATAGGCTTCTCACGTGGACCTGGGACAGGCTCGCTCTAACATTGTTCTCAGCTATGACACTTCCTCTTGAGAAACATGTAAAAGGTAGGAAATATTGTTTTTATATAACAAAAAAAATAAAAAAAAATTTTAGGCATGCTGTGTGAATGAGAACACATAACAATCATATAGTGGGGTTTTCTCAAATTTGACTGAAAAAGTGGACATATGCTTTAAAGCTGATAATGGTATGGAGGACATACTGCTGAGTAAATGCAGAATTAAGGAGTCCATCCAATCTAAAAGCATTTTTAACTGCTTGCCGACCAGCCGCCGCAGTTATACGGTGGCAGGTCGGGTCTCCTGGGAGAGAGCCCGTAGCTCTACGTCGGCAGTTCTGCGGCTGCTAGGGGGCATGTGCGCGCGCCCCCCGCTCGCCCCCGAGCCTGTGCGCGTGCCCGGCGGGCACAATCCCCGCCGGGCACACGCGATCGCTCGTTACAGAATGGGGACCGGGAGCTATGTGTGTAAACACATAGCTCCCGGTCCTGTCAGCGGGGGAACGCTGATCTTCTGTTCATACCATGTATGAACAGAAGATCTGTGATTTCCCCTAGTGAGTCCACCCCCCCATACAGTTAGAACACACCCAGGAACACACTTAACCCCTTCCCAGCCCCCTAGTGTTAACCCCTTCACTGCCAATGGCATTTTTATAGTAATCCAATGCATTTTTATAGCATTGATCTCTAAAAAAATGCCAATGGTCCCAAAAATGTGTCAAAAGTGTCCGAAGTGTCCGCCATAAGGTCGCAGTACTGAAAAAAAAACGCTGATTGCCGCCATTACTAGTAAAAAAAATAATAATAGTAAAAATGCCATAAAACTACCCCCTATTTTGTAAACGCTATAACTTTTGCGCAAACCAATCAATAAACGCTAATTGCGATTTTTTTTTTTTAACAAAAAATATGTAGAAGAATACCTATCGGCCTAAACTGAGGAAAAAATATGTTTTTTTTATATATTTTTGGGGGATATTTATTACAGAAAAAAAGTAAAAAATATTGCATTTTTTTCAAAATAGTCGCTCTATTTTTGGTTATAGCGCAAAAAATAAAAACCGCAGAGATGATCAAATACCACCAAAAGAAAGCTCTATTTGTGGGAAAAAAAGGACGCCAATTTTGTTTGGGAGCCACGTCACACGACCGCGCAATTGTCAGTTAAAGCGACGCAGTGCCGAATCGCAAAAAGTGCTGTGGTCATTGGGCAGCAATATGGTCCGGGGGTTAAGTGGTTAAGAGCCAGTGGTATTTTCTCAAGCTCTGTTAAAATAAATGACCTAAAACAAAGTTAATGCTCAACACTAGTGTTCCCCAAAATGTCACAAGTTCTCTGTATACGTAAGTAGCTGGCTGTACCAAAGTTTAGCATTGGCATCATAATGAGATGATGTGTTTTTAGAAGAAGGCAAAAATTGATCTATAATATATTATTTCTTCGTTTTGGACCCATATGTAAGACACGCAATATTCTTGTTGTGTTTATATATCGTGTCAGTTGTTGTGCTGGTGTTTGTGCACCTGTGTAGATTGCGATCTGAAACTCCCACAGCTCCTCACCTCTCGGCACAGCGTCCTAAATCCTCCCCAGCTCCATTTTTGAATAAATGAAATATTTTTTTTCCTCCTGGCTAGTTCCACATCCTGAAAGATTTAGTGTGGCAGATGTTCTGCCTTTTAACTTGCCTGAGATGCACGGACGTCTGTTTTTGTTCTCAAACACGATCCTTGGCAGACTCTTTAAGATTAGGTTATAAAAAGAGTAAACTCAGCCTGCGGTTAAAAGGACAAGAAAAAAAAAATATTTTACTGCTCTAAGGTATAGGTTACCGAGCTGGCCCAGTTACACTAATGATAATCTGAAGTAACAGAGTTGTGGCTTTTTGCATCGCGCTGTGTGATCTTGGACAAATCTCACCATCTCCGTCCCCCAAGTGACCATCTTGTAATTGGGTGATAATGATATCTTTGTTCATGTCTTTCTGTTGGAAGCTTCTGTGCAGAATAGAACCTCAGCAAAATCTTCTGCCCAAAACCGACGAGTTCATAAGGTCAAATTTTCTCCTCATTTCTGCAGATGGAAATTTCCAACACTGTCTGGGACTGCTCCATGTTATACGTGTGTTTTATAGCAGCTTCCCCTCAACCGGTTATGTGTTCAAGACCCAGCTGGTGCTACTTTGAATTGAATGATACCAGGTAAGGTAAAGGATGATCCTCGGGGCAAAAGCCCTAGGGGCAAATTTGGTTCATGCCAGTGGAATTATTTTTCCCAACTTGTCTTAAAGCCTCATGAAAATTGCATGATTAACAACCTCCAAAATAAGGATGTATCTTAGGCATAACTTATAAAGACTTTGATTTGGTAAGACTTGACTACATAACAATGTAAGATAGGCAGGGATTCTCAGCAGCCACCTGAGCTCTGCCCGTCTTTGGCTGCCCTTGGTGTACAACAAGCAGGAACCAGCCTGACTCTTCAGCCTGCTGCTTTTTGTTCTCATTGATCCCGTCCGAGCAACATTCCCACAATGTAGATGTGGAGTTCATTATTTTTCTGGACTTGGTGGAAAACACCTCAGTAACATGTATTTTTAAGAATTTTATGGGCTCAAAAATGACCAAGTTAAGACATTCATGTACTACCCAAATGGTTGGTTGAGAAAATGAGGGCCAGTTGGACTCCATTTGATTTGCAGTTGGGGGTGTCAGGTGGGTCTTTTCAGGCATTTTGGAAGCTCTCCCCATTCATTTCAATGGGTAGGGCATTTTGAGACCGCTAAATGCAGAGATCCGAAGATGCTGCTTGCAGGGCTTTTTCGTAACATCCCACAAGCGCACTGCCCCAGTGTGAAAGCACTTTCACATTTGGGTAGCGTGGGAGGCATTTTTCAGGCGCTTTATAGGTGCTATTTCTAGCGCTAAAACGCCTGAAAACCGCCTCTGTGTAAAAGGGGTCTAAAGGTTTTCATGAATGACCCTCTAAAGTCAACCTTATTTTCACATAGTCCGCTTACACTTTAGACCCTGAAAGACATGTGGGGGAGATTTACTAAAACTGGAGCACTCATAATCTGGTGCAGCTGTGCATGGCAGCCAGTCGGCTTCTAACTTCAGCTTGTTCAATTAAGCTTTAACAATAAAACCTAGAAGCTGATGGTTTCTATGCACAGCTGCACCAGATTTTGAACTCTCTGGTTTTAGTAAATCAACCCCATAGTGTTTGATTTCATAAACGCATAGAGTATGCTCGCTTTGCAAAGTAAACATGTCCTGCCCCTTCAGTAAATCGGCTCCATCTTGTGCATGGAGAAGCCAGGAAACATACTTTCATTGACCAGAAAAGGCTAAATGGGTTCAGTAGTCGGTGCATTTTTGCCTAAGCTCTGCTGACACCTGTACTGTAGGTTTTTGCACATTGCCCATTCATATTCTTCTGCATTGTTGTTAGGAGAGAGCCAACATGTTTTTATTCTGGAAATATTCACAGATTCTCTTGTGTCTGGCAACCTGTTGCCTTTTCCCATTTGGCTCTAAATTGCCCCTTATGATTATGTGCTTTTCACATTTTTCTTCTGAGATGACAGGTTTGTTAATCATCCTCTGGTTGCACAGCTTTAAATTGTGCTTGTCACTGTAATCCATCTGAAATGCAGAGCGGTCAGACTTCAGCTCCTTGGCCACTTTCTAACCATTTACTAACATCCGCCATCCAGTTCCTTGTTGCACCAGTTTACATTTTGACCTAAAATACTTTATTAGATGTCCACGTTTCTTGTTCCTTCAGACCAGTTAGGTTGTTATAGATATACGGGAGATGTTAAAACAGAAAATACTCTAGGCCTGATCAGAATCTGCTCCTAGTCTTGACAGGAAGATTCTTGTGTTTCTGTTCTAGAACTGGTTTTAATACGAGGAGGAAACAAACTGACTCAGGGCTTGTTGAAGGGAAATTTGGGTTTATAGTATGTTGTTTTGAAACAATACAGACTGACTCACCTACTGCCTTGTAAAATGTAGGTCATTAACCAAATAAAGATGTGAGGAAATAATAGATGAACTACAGCTCTGGCACTCAAGTGTTGTTGTTGTTGTTGTTTGCAGCTTTGGACTTTTCTGGTTGCCTATGCCTTACCTAGCCACCTTGGCACCATGACATGTTCTAAAGTTAAAAAAGTACCTTCCCTTTATTATTGGTCTGCAAGATCCTACAGACCAGTTATGCATTTTTTTCTGAAAAGCACCCGTATAAGCTGTTGGGTAGCATGGACAAGCAGGTCAGTAAACAACATTTAATCCATGAAATGTCAGGCTCAATGTGCTCTTTTAACAGTATGAACAAGAAACAGAAAAGGAAGATTATTCTGTATGAGTGAGTAATGTCATGAAATGAATGTAATGAAACCTGAGTACTGGAGGATTTGACATCCTTTTATCTAGAACCTTCAGTAGGGGATTGGATACACTCGTGTTTAAAGTGGAAAATCCCTTTTCAATAAGCAAAGAATTCTAAAACCAGTAACCAGTCAGAATTCACATTCACTCACCTGACTAAGGTAAAATTAATGTGATTGGTTGCTATGGTTCAGTGCACTTCACACATTATTGTGCGGGGGGGGGGGGGGGGGGTTTGATTGGTCAAACAAAATGTAAATATTAAACCTATTTGTGTGGTCTCCCCACCTCTGCAGTGCTTTACAGCTACATGGTATAAGAAGTAGAACTACATTTTTAATTGGCTCTGTCACTGCCACACCTGTTACCTGCTATTATGCTGTTACTTGATACAAGTGATATGACAGCACCCCTGTGCTTACAAGGGAGCCCCTCCTACATTGTGCAAGGAGGACACTCCCACTGCCTGAATTAATTGGGAGGCAACCATAGTACTATGATGATTGTTTTTTAGTAAAGTGGATAAACTATAAGATATTACATTGGCATTTGAAAGAAAACATTAGTGAAGGAAAGTCTCCTTTCAAAATGTAGCTTTAATGCAGTGTGCCTCTGTTATTAAAAGCACTATTATTGCTTATCATAACATTTTAGTGATTTTCTTTGGGGGAAGGGGGTGTCATCTTTATTTGACTTATTACCATGTTGTGTAGGCTAGCCTCACCTCTGGGGATATGAAATACTATTAGGTGAAAGCGTTTCTGTACTGGTATTTCTTTTTACAACATTTGTTATTGGCATGGATCCCGAACATAAAATAAACAGGACGATGTGTAAATCAGCCCAGTGTTGTGACTTACTGTTCTTTGTCCACGTTGGAGTGGACGATCCTCTGATGGAAGGAGCCCCGTCCTTGTTATTAATTTCTCTCACAGCATGATTCACCCCCTGACCAGGAATAGCAGCTCATGGCTTTCATCTTGGCCCGCTCCTCCAAGCATCACGTGGAGCTGAGTATTGTAAGGTTTCTGGTTCTTTTTTATGGTTGTTTAGTAATTTGTGCTGTGTGTTTACTTTGGAAGTGACTCATTTTCTGTGGAGGAAGCTGGAGAACATTGTCCTGAGGTTATAATGATAGTAAGGACTTATTTATCTGCTACTTTTCAGCTCTTGTCTCTCTTCAGAGGGTTGAGTACAGAATGGCCCCAGGGCAAAGCATGCATCGCCCTTGTCACTGAGTACCTGTTCCCTGCTCTTCACTGCTCATTAAACAAATAGTGGAATTGCTGTGATGGTTCCTACATGAACAATTTTGTATGATAAGAAAATGCACAAAGTGCAGGTAAAACATTTTAACCACTTCAGCCCAGGAAGGATTTACCCCCTTAATGACAGAGCACTTTTTACAATTTGGCACTGCGCTGCTGTAACTAGTAATTGCGTGGTCATGCAATGATCTACCCAAACAAAATTTGAGTCCTATTTTTCTAACAAATAGAGCTTTCTTTTGGTGGCCCTTAGAAAGCCTGAAGGCAGTGGTGAATGTAATAATGTCACTGGTCCCCAAAAAGTGTAATATGGGGTCAGATTTGTCTGCCGCAATGTTGGAGTACTGCTAAAAATCGCAGATCACCACCATTACAAGTAAAAAAATTAAAATAAAACTCCATAAATCTATCCTGTAGTTTGTAGACACGATGGCCCAGATTCACAGAGCGATTACGCCTGTCTAACTGGTGTTAGACAGGAGTAATTTCAAATTTTGCACGCCGTATCACTAGTTTGAATCCTCAAACCATGATACGGCGGCTTCGGGCTTCGATCCGAGAGGCTTACGTCTTCGTAAGCCTTCAGGTCTACGCTGCAAACCTTTTGCGGCCGCTGAGAGGAGTCCACGTCGTTTTCAGCGTCGGGATATGCAAGTGACTTTTTACGGCGATCCACGAAGATACGAGCGGCCTTCGCAATCGCTTACGTCATTTTTTTGCTACGTACTGTTAGACCAGCTATTTGCTGGTCTAACGGTGCGTAGCCCATGTTAAGTATGGCCGTCGTTCCCGCGTCGAATTAAATATTTTTTTTTTTTTTTTTACGTAACTCGTTCGGGAATAGGAATGTCCGTAAACGACGCTACTCAAAAAAAAATGACGTAACGACGTGATTTCGCGCAATGCACGGCGGGAAATTTTGTGAACGGAGCATGCGCAGTTCGATCGCCGCGGGAACGCGCCTATTTTAAATGCTTCACGCCCCCTACTCGCGTAGATGGCTTGCACCGGGAGAAATACACTACGCCGCCGTAGTTTACTGGACAAAATCTACCGGGATTCCACGTAGAGCCAGGTGAAATACGGCGGCGTAGAGTATTTCTGATACTCTACGCGAATCTAATTGTATGTGAATCTGGCCCGATAACTTTTGTGCAAACCAATAAATGTACATTTTTTTAGTGTTTTTTTTTATTTTGTTTCATTATTGTTAGAATGTTTTTTACCAAACATATGTAGAAGAATATATATTGGCCTAAATTCATGAAGAAATTCATTATTATTTATTTATTTATTTATTTATTTTTGATGTATTATAGCAAAAAGTTAAAAAATCTTCCTTTTATTTTATTTTTTCAAAATTGTTCTCTTTTTGTTTCTAGTGCAACAAAAATTACCACCAAAAGAAAACTATTTGTGGGGAAAAAAAAGAACATCAGTTTTGTTTAGGTACACCGTTGCACGGCCACGAGATTGTCAGTTAAAGCGACGCAGTGCCGCATCGCAAAAAATGGCCTGGTCATTAAGGGGGCAAATCCTTCTGGGGCTGGTTAACATTGTGAAAAATATAAAATGGCAACACCCACAAAGTATTTGAAATGCAATTTTTTTTTACGCAATTTTTTGGGAAAAAATTTCTTTTTTTAAATTGTATTGCACAAAAACACACTATATTGCCCAAATGGTAAAATATAAAAGATGAACTTATGCTGAGTACATCGATTCCAAACACGACATGCTTTAAAATGATGCACCCCTGTGCAGCGGCGACAAACTACATACATTTGTGAATGCCTTTACAGGTTACCACTTTAGATTTACAGAGGAGGTCTAATGCTAAAATTGCTGCCCTTGATCTGACGTTTTGCAGTGATACCTTGCATGCATGGTTCAATTGCGGTTTAAATACCGACGCTTGGATTCAACTTTGCGCATGTGGGTGGGGTGCTTTTTAATATTTTTTTTAATTTTGCTTTTTATTTTTACACTGTCCCTTTCATTTACTTTATTTTTTTTATTGTTCTCACAGGGAATGTAAATATCCCATATGATTGCATGGTGCCACGTTCCAATTCCAAAATCAAAAAGGTGACTAAAAAGTGGCATAATTGTCCCCGTACAAGTGGTACCCCCTTTCTGAATAAGGGTGACACCAAGTCCCACACAATCTGTCAATGGTCAAATTTCAATTTCTGGCGACAAATTGACCAGCATATAAATTGCTTTGGTCCACAACAGATCTGTACAGATCTTCTGTGAAAAACATATCGTAAAAGTCAAGGGTACTAAAATCTGTTTTTTCCACCTGAATTCAGGGTTGGCCAGTGAATGGGCGAAGTACGGGCGCTGCAGAAGTGGTGGGTTGCCAATCAGGATTTGCAAACTCATCAAAAAGGGCACTATGGGCGCCACGGGCCTGTCTTTGAATTCTTGGTGGCTGCGGGGCACTACTTGTGCTAGCCACCGCACCAGCTTATGGGACTCTCCACGTCACCAAATGTTACTGCAGTGCTGGTTTGTCTACGACCAGGACGTACTAGGCTGTTGGTGCTTGCCAGTTCACCAGAAGGTTGAGCCGCATTAGTCCTGGCTCTCTGCTCCATATGAGAATCATGTGGTTGTTGCACCTCAGCAACAGAACGGGGTCGGGTACGCCCGACCTTAGCGGGGACCGCTACTCTGTTGTCAGAGCCATCTGTCAGGGTGACCTATTTTGATAAATGTATCTACAAAGAATGGGAACACCCGCAGCGGGCCTTTTAGGTACCAAAACGCATGGAATAATGGACATCTCCCCCGATTGTGGACCCCCAGTATCCAGGTTAAATAGGGTAACCATGACTCCGGTGGAGGGGACTCCTGCTTTTAACCACTTTCCGACCGCCCACCGCAGGTATACGTCGGCACTTTGAGGATGGATATCTCGGTAACGGCAGCAGCTGCTGCCACAACCGAGATATCCATCTCTTCTGTGGGCGGTCGGGTAAACGATAATGGCGGTCTCTGCGGCGGAATCGCCGCGAGATCGCCGTTATCGGTAGCGGACGAGCGTGCCCCCCCCCTCCCGCTGCGCTCCCGCGCTCTCCGCCGCTTACCGGAGCCGTCGGTAGCGGCGGAGGCGATCGGGTGCGCTCGTCTGGTCAGCGGGGATGCGAGTGAGGGAAAAAATTTCCCTCGTCCATCCCCGTAGCTCTGCTGGGCGGAAGTGACGTCAAACGTCAGTTCCGCCCAGCCTCTTAAAGAGACATTTTTTTTTAAATGTCATTTGAAAAATGACATTTAAAATTTTTTTATTTTTTTTTGCATTTTAGCCTAAATATGAGATCTGAGGTCTTTTTGACCCCAGATCTCATATTTAAGAGGACCTGTCATGCTTTTTTCTATTACAAGGGATGTTTACATTTCTTGTAATAGGAATAAAAGTGATAATTTTTTTATTTTTTTTTATTTTAGTGTTAAAAATTGGTAAAATTAATACAAATAAATACGAAAACAAAAAAAAAAATGTTTTAAATCGCCCCGTCCCGACGAGCTCGCGCGCAGAAGCGAACGCATACGCGAGTAGCGCCCGCATATGAAAACGGTGTTCAAACCACACAAGTGAGGTATCGCCGCGATCATTAGAGCGAGAGCAATAATTCTAGCCCTAGACCTCCTCTGTATCTCAAAAAATGCAACCTGTAGAATTTTTTAAACATCGCCTATCGAGATTTTTAAGGGTAAAAGTTTGACGCCATGCCACGAGCGGGCGCAATTTTTAAGCGTGACATGTTGGGTATCATTTTACTCGGCGTAACATTATCTTTCACAATATGTAAAAAAATTGGGCCAAATTTATTGTTGTCTTATTTTTTTATTTAAAAAAGTGAATTTTTTCCAAAAAAAGTGCGCTTGTAAGACCGCTGCGCAAATACGGTGTAACAAAAAGTATTGCAATGACTGCCATTTTATTCTCTAGAGTGTTAGAAAAAAAAAATATATAATGTTTGGGGGTTTTAAGTAATTTTATAGCAAAAAAAAATGTTTTAGTCTCGTAAACACCGAATCTGAAAAACAGGCCCGGGGCTAAAGTGGTTAAGGACCCTTCTGATGGGAGGGCCGAGGCGGTTGCCCGGTCCATGTTTATGGTGGTGGAGTCAACATTGGGCAAAATTGTTGGAAAAGCAACAGGCCTCCCCAGTCTGCGTGGAACTGGCAGACCAGTTGATGCATGGCCTTAACCACCTCAATACTGGGCACATTCACCCCCTTCCTGCCCAAGCCATTTTTCAGCTTTCAGCGCTGTCACACTTTGAATGACAATTGCAGTCATGCAATGCTGTACCCAAATTATATTTTTATAAATTTTTCCCCACAAATAGACCTTTCTATTGGTGGTATTTGATCACCTCTATGGTTTTTATCTCTTGCGCTTTAAACAAAAGATTATTTTGCTATAATACATTTTTTTTTAAACACATTTTTCCCTCAGTTTTGGCCGATGCGTATTCTTCTACATATTTTTGGTAAAAAAAATTGCAATAAGCGTATATTGATTGGTTTGCACAAAAGTTATAGTGACTACAAAACGGGATAGATTTTTAGCATTTTTATTTTTTACTAGTAATGGCAGCGATCAGCGATTTATTATTATTTTATTCGGACTGCGATATTGCTGCGGACACTTTTGACACATTTTTGGGACCATTCACATTTATGCATTGATTACTGTATAAATGTGACCGGCAGGGAAGGGGTTAACACTAGGGGGCAATCAAGGTGTTCCCTAAGAAGTGATTCTTACTGTGGGGGGAGGGGACTGACTGAGGGGGTGACCGATCTGTGTCCCTATGTACAAGGGACACACCATCAGTCTGCTCTCCCTGACAGGACATGGATCACAGATCCACGGTCCTGTTCAGCTACTGGGCAATTACGGGTGCCCAGCGGGAACCTGGCACGTGCATCGGGTCCCCAGTGACGCGCAGGCGGCGCGTGGCCCCTATTGGCTTTGGAAGGCGCAACTTCATATGACATCCACCCAGAACAGGCTCTTCCTCCCACCGTCATTTGACGGCGGGCGGTAGAGAAGTGGTTAAGTATGTCTGCGATGCGGTCGAGGATACAGCCCCTTGCTTTCTAGAGCCTCAGTATCTGTTGTGGTACTACATTGCCTGATTTGGTTAAATGCTGGTCTGCGGACCAGGCATCTAAGAAGGCTCTGGCGGATTTGCCTTTCCAGGGAGAGAGGCTCTTTGGAGCCTCGCTGGATGTCATTATTAAAAATGTTACTGGGGGTAAGAGTACGTTGCTCTGACAATGCAGAAAAGGTGAGGAGCCACGCCGTAGGCCAGGGCCCTCCTTTTCTGCTCAGAAGCGTTTTTTTTTAGTCTGCCCGGGTCGGCAGGTAAGCGTTCCCAGATGGACAAGGTGTCCGCTGAGGGACAGAAGCGTCCCTGGTTTCGCAAACCAAACAAGCCTGTGAACAAATCTACCAAAGCATGAAGGTTTTCCCCCGCCCGACTCTCGGGTGGGGGGTTGCCTTCGGGATTTTGCAGCTCAGTGGACCTTCCTGCTTTCAGACCAGTAGGTCTGCGAAGTGGTTTCATCAGGATACAAGATAGTTTCTTTCTTGTCCACCAAACAGGTTTTTTCCCTCCAACCTTCATCTTCTTCCAGCTTGTCAGGAAGCCTTTTTTGGGGCAGTGCAAGACCTACTGCTGCGTGGAGTGATAGTGCCGTTGCCGTTGCAGGAATAGTTTTAGGGCTTCTACTCCAATTTGTTTGTTGTCCCAAAGAAAGAAGGGGTCCGTCCGATCCTGGACCTCAAGGCCCTCAACAGCTTTGTGAAGGTCCAAAGGTTCAGAATGGCTCTGTGGTCGCTGCACTCCATCCGGGGGATTTTCTGGCGTCCCTGGACATCAAGGACGCATACTTACATGTCCCCGTATGCGTTAGGCATCAGAGGTTTCTGCGGTTTGTGGTTTGGGGACGAGCACTACCAATTTGTAGCTCTCCCTTTTGACCTGGCAACGGCATCAAGGGTTTTCACCATGGTGCTCGCCCCGATTCTAGCCTTGCTGAGACAGCGAGGAATTGCAATCGTGGGCTACCTGGACGACCTCCTTCTGAGAGCAGCTACCGCCTCAGTAGGAGGAGGATGTGACGATCGCCAGTCAGACTCTTAGGGAGTTCGGTTGGGTTCTGAACCTCCAGAAGTCGGTGTTGGTACCGACTCAACGCCTGGAGTACCTGGGCATGATTCTGGAGGCAAGAGTTTTTCTCCCTTCGAACAAACTGCAGACTCTTCGGGCTTCGGTGATGC
This sequence comes from Rana kukunoris, assembly GCA_029574335.1. Lineage (NCBI taxonomy): Eukaryota > Metazoa > Chordata > Amphibia > Anura > Ranidae > Rana > Rana kukunoris. The sequence continues at coordinate 169,473,342 of CM056059.1, forward strand.
TGTTGGCGTCCAACAAGTGGTCATCGCTGCGCTTCTGCATGTCCTGGGTCTTATGACCGTATGCTCAATTCTACACTCGAGTCTTGCTAAAGGACATCCTGCCCAAATGGGACACATCTCTGTTGTCTCTGGATTGTCAAGGGTCGCTGGACGCAGAAAGAATCCCACCTGCAGATCAATATGCTGGAACTTCGGGAGATCAGGCGGTGCCTCTCCACATGGTCGCGGAGGCTGCACGGACGCCCAGTCAGGATCCAGTCGGACAACGCCACGGTGGTGGCGTATGTCAACCATCAGGGAGGAACAAGGAGCTCGGCTGCAGCATTGGAGGTCGCTCACATCCTGAGGTGGGTAGAGTGGCGTGTACTGGCTCTATCGGCCGTGTAAATTCCGGGCGTGGAAAACTGGCAGGCAGATTACCTAAGTCGTCAGATGCTGGACCAAGGTGAATGTTCACTACATCCCGAGGTTTTTCAACTGATTTGCCTTAGATGGGGCACGACGTTTGTGGATCTCCGGGCTTCTCAACTCAATCGGAAGGTACTGAGGTTTGTGGCCAGGTCCAAAGATCCCTCGGCGGATGCGTTGGTGGCTCCGTGGGGGCATTATCGGCTGATTTATGCCTTCCCCCCGATAAAACTTATAGTGATTTTGATTGCCCCAGATTGGCCTCGGTCCCCGTGGTACGCCGACATAGTACAAATGGTGACGGATGTTCCTTGGTGACTGCCATTGCGAGAGGACCTTCTGTCACAAGGCCCTATACTCCAACCTGCTTTACAGTCCCTGGCTTTAACGGCGTGGCTGTTGAAAATCAGGTGCTAAGGGAACGAGGTCTGTTGGAGTCGGTGATCTACACTATGATAAGGGCGGAAAAGTCATCTTCTCGAATGATGAGGGCGCAAAAGTCATCGCACAAGGAAGGCCTACATCTCTATGTGTGAGGCGATGGAGTGGCGTCTGCGTACGTATTACGTTTCCAGGGTTCTGCTGTTTTTGCAGCAGGGAGTGGATCAGAAACTTGCCTTAAGCACCATCAAGGGGCATATATCAGCCTTGGCTGTCTTTTTTCAGCGTCCCTTGGTGGCTCATGCATTGGTAAGTACGTTTGTGCAGGGGGTTTGACATGTGGCCTCTCCGGTTCGAACACTGATGCCTCCATGGGATTTGAATCTGGTGCTCTCTGTACTTCAGAAACCGCCGTTTAAAAAACAGGAAGATCCCTCTATTGTCACTCTTTCATAAAGTAGCCTTTCTGGTGGCTATTACATCTGCGTTGGCGGCCTTGTCCTGCAAGTCTTCCTATCTGATCTCCCACAAGGATAAGGCATTGCTACGCCCACAGCCCTCGTTTCTTCCTAAAGTTGTTTCCGCATTTCAGCTGAATGAGGACATTGTGCCTCTATCCATGTGTCCTTGGCCGTCGCATCCAAAAGAGGTTGCTTTGCATTCCTTGGACGTGGTCTGGGCTTGCAGGGTGTATCTGTCGGCTACGGCTCCGTTTCAGAGGTCGAATTTACTGTTTGTGTCGGTAACTGCTCCAAAGAAGGGCCTGGCGGTCTCGTCGGCCACCATTTCTCGGTGGATTAGACAGATTGTGATCCAGGCTTATGCCTTAAAGGGGCATGTGCCTTCCTTTCCTGTCACGGCACATTCAACCAGGGCAATTGGTGCCTCCTGGGCTTTCCGACATCAAGCATCCGTTTCTCAGGTGTGTAAGGCGGCGACCTGGTCGTCCGTTTACACTTTCACAAAATTTTACAAGGTTGATGCGAGTGCATCTGCTTCCTTCGGCCACTACGTTTTCCAGGCGGCTGTTTAAGGTTGCAACCCCTCCGTTGAGGAGCTCTGGTTGTTTGGGTGGAGTTTTTTGCTTGTTAAAATGCTGTGTAGGTCAATGAACGAAAGAGAAAATAGGATTTTTGTACTCACCGTAAAATCCTTTTCTTTTAAATTCACTGACGGACACAGCACCCACCCCTCCTTTTCTGTTTGTACTGCTTTTTGACGAACTGAGCTGCTGGATGCAGTGTGCCCCCTGGGTCCTACTGCGTTTTGCTGTTTTTATCGTGTTCTGCCTAGTCCCCTCCTGAAGGTGGCGATATAACCCTAAGGTCAAGATTTAAAATGCCATGTCCATCAATGAACTTCAGAGAAAAGGATTTTACGGTGAGTACAAAAATCCTATTTTTTCTACCTCACCAACTATGTAATGGAAGGAAGAATTGTATAATGTATGGCCAGTTTAACATACTTCTTGATACCATTGTTTGAGATAAGACTGCAAGGGCAGATTTTGATACATGACAGAATCCTCTTGTATTTTTTTGCACCTCTTGAACAGTTATTAGACTTGGCACAAAGATGGCAGTCATTTTTAATTTTTTTTGTATTGTACAAAATATTGAGTATCAAAGAGATATAACAATGTTTTAGTTTAACAGTTTAAAGGGGTGGTTCCCCTAAAAAGAAACTTTTAACATTGCCTGTCTCTTCTTAATAACATGTAGAATCGGCTGGTAGTTTAAAAAAAAAACGTCCGTACATACCATTTTCGGCATGTAGTCTCACCGCCGCTTCCGGGTATGATGTTTGGGGACAGGCATCCAATCGACGCATACAGCGCGTCACGAGATGCCGAAAGAAGCCGAACGTTGGTGCGGCTCTATACGGCGCATGCGCACCAACGTTCGGCTTCTTTCGGCATCTCGTGACGCGCTGTATGCGTCGATCGGATGCCTGTCAATCAAGTAGGCACGCCCATCCCCGGCCGCCAGACCTGGAAGCGACGGTGAGACTACATGCCGAAAATGGTATGTACGGATGTTTTTTTTTTAAACTACCAGCCGATTCTACATGTTATTAAGAAGAGACAGGCAATGTTAAAAGTTTCTTTTTAGGGGAACCTCCCCTTTAATCAACCTTATGGCCCATACACACGATCCGAATATCGGACGAAAACGATCGTCCGATGATGGATCGTACGATTTTCGGATCGTGTGTACACTACTTTCGACAGCCGATCACGACCGTTCATCCGATTAAATTCGATCGGACAAGCGCAAAAAATTTCCTCGTACGATGTCCGATCGTCCGATTTTCGTTTAGTCAGTACAGCCGTCGTCCGATAATACAATACAAATACATTTCAACACGTGACATCATCTGATCGTTTTTTTCTATCGTACGATAATTTTCGTGAGTTTAAAAACCTATTTTATTTTACTCGCGATTATTAAGCGAAAAAAGTCGTACGATCCGTCGGCCGATATTCGGATCGTGTGTATGGGCCATTAGTCCTGAAGTACCCCTAACGGGGCGTTTTTTAAGGTTTTCCTTTACTTTGCACAGCTGCTTTAAATCAATATCAATGGCATAAGGGTTTATTTACTAAATCTAAAGAGGGCAAAATTAGTCACAATTCTGCAGAGAAACCAATTAGCTTCCAGGTTTTATTGCTAAAGCTTAATTAAACAAGCTGTGGTTAGAAGCTGTTTTTTTCTGCAAAATTTTGACTAATTTTGCCCTCTCTAGCTTTAGTAAATAAACCCCACAGTATGGCTGGCACCGGCCCAAATAGGGCTAGGTGCCACGGACTAGTTGAGGAGATGGGACAGTCAGGAAAGGGGTTAAATGAGTCTCTCCCCTCTTGAGTTCCCCCCTCCTTCCCCCTCCCTCTGGGAGGGTGGTGCTCTGACAGATAGAGCCAATTAAAGATGCCCAGGGGGGAGGTATTTGGGGTGGGCATGTGACCAAGGCTTCAAGGTGGGTTTCCCTCCCACCTTCTTCCTCTTACCCGCAGCAGCCCCCCAGCAAGTGAGCTCCTTACCTTCCTTGGCTGTGTCATGGCTGAAGACCTGCTGGGTTTGATCCGGGAGCGGATGCGGTCCGATGGAGGCTTCCTGGCTCGCATCGCCGCCGACCTGGGGGTGCCTGGACCGTTCCCCTCGCTGTGCCCAACTGTGGATGACCAGGTAAGGGGTCGGCGGGCCCCTCGTAGGGCCACCCGACCGCCTGTAAGGCTGAGTCCCAGTCCCCCTAAGGCTTCACAGCGGCGCAGAGGCACCGTTGTATCTGTTGCTGGAAAGGGGGGAGGAAGGGGCGGGGCCAAATCGCGGGTCGACGCGGTAGCCCCGCCCCCTTTCTCTTCTGCTCCTCGTGTGTCTACACAGAGTGTGTGCCTCTCCCCCTCCCTGTACTCCATCATGGTAATGCTAATGTGCATGTTTCCAGCTCCTCGAGTAGCGAGGAGGCTGGCTTAGCTGCAGACATCCCCTCCGCCCCTGCCCCCACTGTAGATGTCCCTGCTACTGACTTAGCAGTGAATGTGCAAGCCCATCCTGCCCATGCCGCTCGCAACCCCCCCCAGGCACCTGTGGATGCGGATGCTGGGGAAGATATAGTGTGTCCTTCTCCTCACCTGAACACCTCCGCTGTCCCCCCCCATCGCCCACCCCCCCCTCCTGCGAGTTTCAAGAGCGATCGGTCCCGTAGACGGGACATGCGGTCGGACTCCAGGTCCTCTTCGCGTAGTTCTGGGCGTCATGGGCGGTACAGCAGATGCCGTCGCCGTAGATCCCCTAGGCGTCACAGCAGACACTGGCGTAGATCCAGATCCTCCCGCTGGGGGTCACCATCCTCCTCTGGCAGCTCCTCCAGGAGCCGATCCAGGGGCCGCGAGGGTCGGCTTAGGTCTAGACAGGGTTCATCGAGGCGCTCCAAGCGGCCTTCTCACGCGGACCAGCCGTCCGGCGTGCCTGCTTCCTCTGTGGCTCCCGTGGCCACGACGGTTTCGGTGGCTCCATCTTCAGTGCCGGTTTTCCTTCCGCCTGTTCCCGCATCCGCTCCTTCGGTATTGTCAGCTGCGATACCTCCAGTGATCCCTCCTCCTCCTCCATCTTCGGCAGTAACTGGTGAGTTTGACTTCACAGGGGCCTGGGGGTGGGACGAATGCTTTGGTACCGGCTTTAAAAGCATTATTGTCGCAGCTGGAGCCCGGCTCCCAGGGGGCGGTTACGCCTCCTGCGGGCAGGCGTCCTCCGTCTCCGCCAAGGGCCTTTTTCTGTGGGATTAGCCCGTTAGGATCACACGTTACTGAAAACAAAAAATTTGGGAAAATAAGTACATAGATATATGGTCTTTGGTTTCAGCTGATCAGCATACCATTGATAAGGAGCGCAAGCCCTATACTGACAGGTCATTTGAGCGTAGGCCCCGGGTTGCCAGGACAATAGGTAACTGGTTGCAGGCTTTTGCCCTGCTGGGTGGTATTATGGGGGAAAAACACCCCGAGCGCTGTTCGGAGCTCTTCGTCTATTTGGACTCAGTATACAACGCCTATAAGTCCCATGGCAGCAGCGCTTGGTGGAAATATGATGAAGAGTTCAGAAGACGCTTGGCGTTGCAACCCGAGGTGGGTTGGGGCTGCAAGGCGACGGATGTCTGGCTGCGGCTTATGATGGCGCAGAGGCAGACTCCCTTTCTTGGCGGGGCCGCTGCCTCCTCAGCAAGTCAGCAGGGCGCAGCGGCCACAAAGAGACCCGGAACATGCTGGCTCTTTAACGAGGGTCATTGCAAGTTCTTCGGGTTGTGCAAGTTCAAGCACGAGTGCTCCTCTTGCGGTGGCGCCCACGGGGCAGTTTGCTGCCCCCGCGGCGCAAAACCGGTGCATAGGGGTACAGGGCCTGTTGAAGGGAAAGACGCCGGTGAGCGTGGAAGAGATGCTCCCCTGGCTAGAGCGTTACCCCAATAGGTCGGAGGCTGAGCAGTTGCGCATAGGTTTTTTGTACGGTTTTCTTATCCCCTTCATTCCCTCAGATTCACACCAACTGGCTGGCAATTTGCAATCGGCTGCGCTTTACCCGGATGCCCTGCGGGACAAGGTTAGTAAAGAGGTTAATTTGGGTCGCATTGAGGGTCCGTTTTCATCCCCACCATTTCCTAACTTGAGGGTTTCTCCTTTGGGAGTGGTCCCCAAGAAGGAGAGCGGTAAGTTTCGGTTAATTCACCATTTATCTTATCCCAGGGGCTCATCGGTTAACGACGGCATCTCAAAGGATGAGGCGTCTGTTTCCTATGTCTCCTTCGATAAGGCTGTGTTGTTGGTCCGACGGGCCGGCAGAGGTGCCATGATGGCTAAAACTGACATTGAATCGGCTTTTAGGCTGCTGCCGGTGCACCCGGATTGCTACCACCTTCTGGGTTGCTGTGTGGATGGCCTCTTCTATTATGACACTTGTTTGCCTATGGGTTGCTCCATATCGTGCCACTATTTCAAAATGTTCAGTTCCTTTTTGGAATGGGTGGTACGATGTGCAACGGGTTGTAGATCCATCATTCATTATTTGGATGATTTTCTGATAGTAGCCCCGGCCGAATCTTCTCAGTGTCAATTTTTGCTGGATTTTTTCTGTGCTGTGATGAGCAGGTTCGGGGTTCCGCTTTGCGCAGAAAAAACGGAGGGCCCAATCACCAGGCTGTCCTTTCTGGGCATTGAAATCGATTCCCTTGAGATGGTCTTTCGGTTACCAGCAGATAAGCTCGAAAAGCTATTAGGCTTGATCGAGGGGTTTTGTGAAGTTCAAAAAGTTACTCTGCGGCAATTGCAGTCGCTATTGGGCCTCCTCCTCTTTGCATGTCGTATCATGCCGATGGGTCGTGTTTTTTCACGCCGGTTGTCTCTGGCCACCAAAGGGGCCAAGAGGCCTGAGCATCGCATCCGACTGACTTGTTCCCTAAAAGCGGACCTGTCAGTGTGGGGGCGTTTTTTGGGCACATACAACGGGCGCACGTGTTTCCTGTCGGTCGAAATAGGCAATCAGGAATTGTCTCTTTTCACTGATGCGGCTGGTTCGGGAGGGTACGGCGCGATTCTCGGGGCGAGCTGGAGCGCGGAATCATGGCCACTAGAGTGGCAGGAGCAGGGGTTATGTCGCAACCTGACTCTCCTTGAGCTTTTTCCCATCGTCGTGGCGGTTGAACTTTGGGGGGAGCAGCTCAGGGACAAAAAGGTATACTTCTGGACCGACAATAGCAGTGTGGTGCATTGCATCAACAGTCTGTCTTCCTCTTCGCTGCCGGTTCTGGCCCTACTCCGTCATCTGGTGCTCAGATGCCTGGAGTATAATATCTGGTTCAGATCTCGTCATGTCCCAGGTGTTGATAACGTTATCGCTGACTTATTGTCTCGTTCTCGTTTCCAGGAGTTCCGGTCTCTTTGCCGGGTGCGGATCAGGAAGGCCTGCCTTGCCCGAAGTCCCTATGGACCCTGGTGTCAGGACTTTGATGCCCCTCATTGCTGCTTCGGTGACTCCGGCTACCTGGTCCAATCATGGTAAGGCGTGGAATGCCTGGTTGGGGGTGGCGGGCGTCAGGGACGTGGCTTCCTGTGGGAATTTACGTTTTCAGGTTACGGTGGACTATTTGTTGAATTTGGAGCTTTCTGGTTGTTCCGCCGCGGTGGCTCAACGCCGCATGGGGGGGGTTGGTTCTCACTTAAAGCTGCACGGGTGGCAGGACTGCACGAAGCATTTCGGTATCCTGCAGGCATTAAAGGGTTGGCGGAAAAGGCACGGGAAAAAGGATGCTAGGCGTCCGGTTTCCTTTGCCTTGCTGAACTCCCTTGTCGGGGCTACGGTTACGGTGTGTTCCTCTCCTTACGAAGGGCTTCTTTTTTCTACTGCGTTTTGCCTGGCTTTTTCGGAGCGTTACGGATAAGCGAGCTAGTGGCGTCTGCGACTACGGGTCCTGGGGGCCTTTTCAGGGAAGACGTCCTACTGACTAACGGGGTGGTGCAGGTTCGGGTGAGAAGGTCTAAAACGGACCAGCTGGCAAAAGGTTCTTGGTTGCTCCTTGGGGCAGTGGGGGGCACACTTTGTCCAGTTGCAATGGTAACGGAGTTCCTGAAGGTGAGTCCTGTTGGGGAAAAGTTTTTGGTGCATGCTTCGGGGGCCCCCCTTACACGGTACCAGTTCAGTTCGGTTTTCAAACGCTGCCTTGTGGCTGCCGGGTTTTCAGCGAACGATTTTGGCACACATTCATTCAGAATTGGTGCTGCTACGGAAGCGGCTAGGGCCGGGCTAGCAATGGGTGACATTCAAAGAATTGGTCGGTGGAAGTCGGGGTGCTATGCAGGTTATGTTCGCCCGGAATTGCTGCTATAATGAAGGTTGGAGGTGGAGGTTCATTGGAGAGGTATTGGGGGTCTCTCCTGGTCTCGGATATTGATGGAAGCCTTTCAGATTGGCGGAGTATCTCGGTCGCCGGTGGTGTTGGTAATCCATGCAGGGGGGAACGATATTCGCTCCCTGCGGGTTCCGGAGATCATTACCCTAATGAGAATGGATTTGGAGAGAATGGTGTTTCTTTTTTCGGAAATCATGTTGGTTTGGTCCGAAATTGTCCCTCGGGTCACCTGGCAGGAGGATAGGGATGCGTCTGCAATTGAGAGAGCTCGCAGAACAATTAACGCCCGCATGTCCCGGTACGTCAGGGCCAGGTCAGGGGTAGTGGTGAGGCACAGGCAGCTGGAAGGGGACAATAGGCGGCTCATGGGTCAGGATGGGGTCCATCTCAATGATATCAGGCTCGATATCTTTTTGTCTGGCCTTCAGGATGGCATTGAACAGGCCCTTTACATCATGGGTGGGGGTCGGAGCCCAGTTTGAGGGGCTGTGCTCCTCCTGTGGCGGTAATATTAATGAAGGAACGGGGGAAGGCTATTATGCCCGTCGGTTTAGGCCGGCGGCTGGCTGGTTGCTTCCCCCTTGTAATCTTACCATGAGATGGTACTAAAGGTTTACAGATGCTTTATGGTTAAAGAAAAAATAAAGCTGTGGCCGACCCCTACGTCCATTCAAGGATAACATGTTGTCCGAGTCTTTATTTTATGGTTAAGGGGTGAGACGAACACATGGGTACGGGTTAATGGGTTGTTCAGGTAGTCTGGCTGGCACCGGCCCAAATAGGGCTAGGTGCCACGGACTAGTTGAGGAGATGGGACAGTCAGGAAAGGGGTTAAATGAGTCTCTCCCCTCTTGAGTTCCCCCCTCCTTCCCCCTCCCTCTGGGAGGGTGGTGCTCTGACAGATAGAGCCAATTAAAGATGCCCAGGGGGGAGGTATTTGGGGTGGGCATGTGACCAAGGCTTCAAGGTGGGTTTCCCTCCCACCTTCTTCCTCTTACCCGCAGCAGCCCCCCAGCAAGTGAGCTCCCACCCTCCCGCCCTTGTTTCCCGTTTTATAACACAGTTTCAGGTGTTTAAAAAAAAAAAAAAAAGAGGATCGAATGTAATAAAGTTATAAAAAAAAAAAAAATTGGTCAAGCGAGTTTTGTACTGAGGAGTTATGACGGTGGTTATTGCTGTATTTTTATTACAATTTTAAGGTTTTGGTTTTACAGGCATTGTTTGTTCACGTTATGATGTGAGATATTTATTGTTAAGTCACAGCTGGCGGTAATATTAATGAAGGAACGGGGGAAGGGTATTATGCCCGTCGGTTTAGGCCGGCGGCTGGCTGGTTGCTTTCCCCTTGTAATCTTACCATGAGATGGTACTAAAGGTTTACAGATGTTTTATGGTTAAAGAAAAAATAAAGCTGTGGCCGACCCCTACGTCCATTCAAGGATAACATGTTGTCCGAGTCTTTATTTTATGGTTAAGGGGTGAGACGAACACATGGGTACGGGTTAATGGGTTGTTCAGGTAGTCTTGATAAAAGATATATATTTTTTTTTTTTTTAAAGTGTATTTTGTGCGAGAGAGAGAGGAGCCGGACTGCAGGAGTTGGGAGTAGGCAGACCCTCCCCCCGGAGGCAATCGCCATCCTTCTCCATGCCCCCGGTGGCAATGGCGGGTGTGAGGGGGGGCCTCCTACTCACCCCGCCCTACCTGCTCCACTTGGGAGCCCAACTGGGGCCCAACAGGACCCCATCGGGGCAGAGGGACTCCCCCTATGAGGGAGTGAGGGGGCCCAACCCACCAAGCCAGCCCCGTAGGTCCTTCGCCTCTCTTTAGGAGACCGCATGGCCAAAGTGTGTGCGTATTAAACCAATTTTGTGTGCGTGCAAGTGTGGTGGTTTTTGTGGGGGGGGGGGGTGGGCGTACTAAGCACAGGCATACCTTGCATAGCACACCCACCGGGAGCCGGGCTGAGACCACCAAACTCAATTCACATGTAGCCGAGACCGGGATCCGAACCCTTGGCTGCAGAGGTGAACGGCTTGTCAGCGCAGTGCCAATCACGTTGAGCCACCACAGCTCCTTGATAAAAGATATTTTATCTAAGGAAAGTTCCCATAACATTGTGAGTACTTGAGGTTGAGAATCACTGCTCTACACTAATGGGGGTTTTTCCTGTAGTAGTTTGTGTCTCCGCACCTCTCACAACAGATTTTCACAGTTTCCACCCCTCATACAGTTGTTAGATTTACCTGCAGTAGTTTGTGTCCCTGCTCCCCCTACAATGGTGAGGTTATTCTACAATTGTTTGTTTTTTCCAACCTCACAATGGGGAGATATCCCTGTAGTCGGTGTAAGAAAGAGTTAATATTTGGACGTGTCTATGAACACTGAAAAAGATAAGTGATAAGTATACATGGAGCTTTGTCTATTATGGTGAGAAATATCTGCTGTGCTACCAAATCAGCCATGTATTCCCGTAATGCACAATGCTCTTCTTTTTTTTTTCTTTTTTTTTTTTAAGCATTCGGCTAACCTGTCTTTTGAGTAAATTACCTAAAGCTTTGACAGTGTGTAAAGCATTCTGCACTCTTGATAAAGACAAATGAATCATTCAGGAAAACAACAGACATTCATTGAATTAAACATCTTATTTCAGGTCAGGTAAGACGTGATATGTCAAGCAGGAAGAAAGGAGTGCAGACAAAGCTGTATAATTAATGAGAAAATGTGTGTTTTAGCTGGCCTGGGGTTATTAGGTAGTTATCATGAGACAAAGTCCAAAGAAATCTCATAGACACACTAGGAGCAATGGTGATTAGTGATACAGAATTGCCACCAATCATTCCAATTAAACTTTGTAATGACCCTGATGAGACTGCTCTTGTCAAACAAGATCCCCTAGCTTGGGTCTCTTACAGTAAACATCCAAGAACTAAGAAGTCGTATAAAGACTGCCAGACCAAAATGAGTCCAAGAAAACTTTTTTTTTTTTTGATCATTTTGAATACAATACCCAACACATTTAGGAATGCAAAACGCCATTCTCCAAGGGCAGTATGGAATAGTTTTTCACAGGCATGGCTCATAAATTGGTGGCTGTGAGGGGCCCTGCAGGATGAATGCAGCCCTCCTGGCTAGGGTGGTGGTGGTGGAGGTGGCCAGATCTGTCGGGGGGTTGAGGCTGTTGAACTAAAGAGGAGAGCCAGCAAATGAGCCAATGACAGTCTACACGCAGCTCTTTTAAGTGGGATTGTTTAAATACCAGAAACGACTGTTGGCTGTTGTATTCCGTCATCTGATCAACAATTTATTTGATTATATGCCAAATGCAGAAAAAAAATCCCCCCAGATTCCATAGAATTGATCTAGTCATCTGCTCGATCTGGCCAAATGAATATGTCTTGTCTTTGGTTAAGTTTGAATCTGGGGATTGTGGTGATATACCTTCACATATAAGGCATCTTCACACCAGTGCTTTGCAGTAATGCACTGTACCGTTATAAAGCTGAGCCACGCAGGACCCACTTGTCACATGCCTGATGAATTTGATGATCCTTGGTGTGCTGGTGAAAATCTACAAAGGGAACTAAACAGTAACTATACTTTGTCAGGAGAGGAGGTAGCCTGTACCTGCTACGGTTTTGGGTATTAGGAAGAAACTGGAATACTCAGGAAATAAAATAAAAAAACACTATGAACTCAGAACCCCAGTGCTGCAACTTCTGTTGGAACGATTTATCAATACAGAACTGGGATCATGCAATTTGTGAGCATTCAGAGTAGAATGCAATACTTACCATTTCCATTTACTATTTTTTGGCACTGTTGAAAACCAATATTATAATAAAATACAAAAAGTTGATTATATACTGTGACAGGAAGTCAGGTAAATCTATGGGTGTTGTCACAGACAGGAGATACATTTCTGCCTTGTTTATACAATACACCAATTACTACCAGGTGTCGGCTGCGGAGGAAGCCAGAAAGGTTTAGGGCGTTGGAAAACTTCAGCTGTTCAGAATGAGGTAATTAAGGCCTCTATAAGTTATCCAAAGGATGACTACTGATTGCTGCATCCTGAGGCTTTTTGAGTTAAGGAGAGCAGTGAGAAAGACTTCTGAAGAGGTGAGGTGGTTGTTGATTTTTCTGTGTGATAAAAATCAAAAAGACTATTGTTTCTCTGCTGTATGACCAGCAGTGTCTGCCCAGCAGTAGGCTGTGCCAGACTCCATAGACAGGTTCCTGTGTGGTGAAGGTAGACGCCCCAAGTGGCCAGGGTTGTATTTATATTTTGTTTTGTTTATGCTGTTTGGATGCTTGCACTTGTTTCCCAGCAATATGGAAGAATAAACCATAATCTTTGTTTTCAACCGTCTTCGGCTGCCTCTCTGGATAGTTCAGTGTGTAGTGAACCCACCCAGGGGGTCACACCCCCCGCTTTCGAGCTAACCCCTTACACATGGTGGAGTGCCGCGGGCAGTTAAAGTAAACCCAAAATGGAGGCGATACTGAAACGGCTGGCTATAGCAAATGCAAATCAACAGCAGACAAATGCAGGTTTGCAGCGGAGCCTTGCAGCTCACCGAGAGAGCATGCCAGGCTTGGAACAGAGACACCAGCAGCAAATGGAGGCCATCATGAAACAGCTTCAGAGACAGCAGACCGAGGCTGGGAGTCAGGCCAGTAACATATCGACTTTTCGGGTAAGGCACTTATTGCCAAAGATGACTGCAGATGATGACTCTGAGAGGTTTCTGACCACGTTTGAGAGAACAGCGGAAAAGAGAATTGGCCTAAAGAACAGTGGGCTGGACTAGTTGCCCCCCTATTATCTGGAGAAGCCCAAAAGACATATTTTGATTTGGAGCTTGCAGACGCGAAAAACTATGATCGGTTAAAAGAGGAAATATTGGCATATTTTTGATGTAACACCCTGGATGTCCGTGCTTAGCGGGTCCACAATTGTAGCTATCAGCTGAGGAAGCCACCTCGGTCGCAGATGTATGACCTCATCCATTTGGCTAAGAAATGGCTGCAGCCAGAAACTCTGTCAGGACCAAAAATTTTGGAGCGAGTAGTCATGGACAAATTTCTTAGGTCTCTTCCTAACACCCTGCAGAAATGGGTGAACCATGGTGGTCCGGAAACCGCAGACAAACTTGTAGACCTGGTCGAAAGGTACCTAACAGAGAATTTGTCCTCTTCCACCAGAGACACACAGACTTTCCACCCCAAGACCAGACCCTCCCCACCTATAGGTAAGCCTGCATCAAGGGATGGGGGTGGAAAGAGGGACCAAAAAGCAACTAGAGGTATTATCGGGACTACTGCTAATGTTTGGCGAGAGCGGCCTGGAAGACCCATCCCACAGGAGAGGACCAGAAGGTTGATTTGTTACTGTTGCCGGGAAGAGGGACATGTAGCAGCGGTTTGCCCAGCGAGTCATGAACCCATGCAGTGTGACTTTCTGACAGAGAGACGACAGTCCATTTTTGCAACCACATGCACTGCAGTAAAGGGAAATGAGAAACCTTTATGTAGAATGTGCTGAGATGGTAAAGATGTTGTGGTATTGTTGGATTCAGGTAGCCTGGTCATCTTAGTGAAAAGTGATCTAGTGGTGGGAAAAACCTTACATCCTAGGAAAATGGCTGTAGTTTGTGTACATGGGGACACTCGAGAATATCCGGTGACTACGGTTTCCTTTGAAACCTCCCTTGGTAACTTGTGTTACCAGGTGGGTTTAGTTCCCAAACTGCCACATGACACCATTGTGGGAAGGGATTTCCCAAAGTTCTGGGAACTCTGGGACTGCCCAGATTTCCCAGTAGGTGGTTATTCTGAGCCTGAAACATCTACTCCAGAAACCTCTAACTGTGAGGATTCTCCTGAGTTTCCATTCTCAGTCTTGGCAGGGGAAACACCAGTCCCTAGGGAGGAGCCTGCTACCTCAGAAGAGGAACAGCGGCCGATAGGGTTTGATGACCTCGAGGTGCACAGAGAAAATGTTATCACTGAGCAATTGAGGGACCCCACATTGCTAAGAGCCCGGGAGAATGTAGTAAAGATAGATGGGGAGTTAGTTAAATGAATGAATGAATGAATGAAAACTTATATAGCGCGGCACATGCGAACTGAATCGCCTCTGGGCGCTTGTTCCAGTCTCCTTTGATATCAAAAGAGAAAAGTCTTGACCTTTTTCCTAAATGCTAGGTGGTTCTCCTCCAACCGAATGCTGGTTGGTAAAGCGTTCCATAGTCTGGGACCTTGGATCGCAAATCTTCTCTCTCCTTTGGACTTGAAGTTGGCTTTCGGAACCTGGAGCAGGTTCTGATTCGTGGATCGCAAAACGCGATTTGGATTATGCGCTTTTATTAATTCGCATAAGTAAAGGGGGGCACTCTCATGGACACATCTATGGGTAAGACAGAGAGCTTTAAAAGCAATTCTGTCTTTGACTGGCAGCCAATGAAGGGATCTCAGTGAAGGTGAGATGGATTCCCAGGGTTTTTTCCCAGTCACAAGTCTGGCGGCCGTATTCTGAACGACTTGCAGACGAGCGATTTGGTACTTGGGAGGCCGAGGTAAAGGGCATTTGCATAATCCAGCCTGGAGTTTACAATAGCTCCCACCACGACCGCTAGGTCTTCTTTAGGGATGAACGGAGTGAGTCTGCGTAGTAGGCGCAGTAGATGGCGAGATCCGCTGACCACTGACCCTATTTGTGCGTCCATTGTCATAAAGGAGTCAAAAATGACCCCTAGGCTTTTGACTTTGGCGCTAGGGGTGATGAGTTTGCCCAAAATAGGCGGGGGGGTCCACGCTGTTGAAAGTTGATTCCTACGCTTGGCGTGAAACAGCAGAAGTTCTGTTTTCGCTCCATTGAGTTTAAGATAACTCTTTGTCATCCAATCCTCTATCAAAGAGAGGCATGTCTCTAGATTGAGGTGGTGATCCTGTCTGTTGCAGATGCGGAAATACAGTTGCGTGTCATCTGCATAAGAGTGATAAAGCAGTTTTTGGCTGCTAATAATCTCAAAAAGAGGACGAAGGTAGATGTTAAATAGCACTGGTGACAGCGGCGATCCTTGAGGGACTCCGCATGTTACTGTGCGTTTTTCAGACGTAAATGGTCCTAGCTTCACTGTTTGCGATCGGTTTTCCAAAAAAGAGGAGAACCAAGATAAATCGCCTTCTGCGACCCTGGCTACTTCAGTAAGCCGAGTCAGTAACAGATTGTGGTCTACAGTGTCAAAAGCTGCACTTAGGTCCAACAGAACCAGGAGACAAGATTCTCCTTCGTCTGCGGCCTTGAGAACATCGTCCCATACTTTTAGCAATGCTGTTTCCGTCCCATGTCCGGGACGGAAGCCTGATTGCAATGGATCAAGTAGCTTGTGGGTATCTAGATGCTGTTGCAGCTGTTGTACCACTACTTTTTCCATTATCTTAGAGAATACGTTGAGGCTTGTTATGGGACGGCGGTGGAGTGGGTCCTTGGGGTCCAGGGAGGGTTTCTTCAGGATGGGTTGGATTATACCCTCTTTCAACTGTGAGGGCACTATGCCCTCCAGGAAAGACTGGTTGATAAGCTGCGTAATGGGAGGAGCCAGGATGTCGGCGCATTCCTTCAGCAGTTTTGTGGGGATAATGTCATTTGGCGCTGTGCCATTGCGCAGAGTACAAATGACATTTTTAGTGGACTCAACGGAGATGGGTTCTAGGGTAAACTTACCTGATATTGAAGAATTACTATGGGTGCTGTGTGAGAGGCTACAGGGGGGGCTGAGGGGAGAATAGTTTTGCTGAATGCTTTCACGGATTGCCTCGATTTTATCCACGAAATAATCCGATAGCTCATTGCAAAATTCTTGTGTGTCAGAACTGGGGGCTTCAATACATCCTGGTTTCATGGTCTGGGTGACCATCTTGAAGAGTTCGCGGGGGCGGTTAAGGGCCCCGTTGATAGCCTCCGAGAAATAATTCTTCTTGGCTTGGAAAATTCCTTTGTGGTATTTTCTTGTTGTCGCCTTGTAGATGGATAGGTTTAGCTCTGAAGAACATCTTTTCCAGGCAGATTCTGCCCTTCTGCGTTCTTGCTTCAGTAACGACAGCTGGTTAAAGGGTCACTAAAGGAAAAAAAATGTTTTGCTGAAATGACTGTTTACAGGGTATAGAGACATAATAGCTAACTGATTCCTTTTATAAATGATTAAAAATCAATCATATAATGTGCCTGCAGTTTAGTTTCACTTTTAAACTGGTTTCATGTTTCTGTGAAGTAAAGAGACACACAGAACAAAAACAAACAAATACAGGCAGTGTTTTGTTTTTAAAATGAATCTGATTGGTTCTGAGGAGTTTTAGACACACAGTAATGACAGCTTGGACCACAGTGAAAAGCTGCCATGAGATTTTTCATAAGGAGCCAGACAAGCAGGAAGTGTGGATATCAGAGCAGAATTACAGCAACTTCAAAGCAAAAAACGAACAATGAGAACATGAAACCAGGACTACAGTAAGATAAAGGAAGCTATTTAGCTAAAAAAAAAAAATTCCTTTAGTGATCCTTTAACCCTGATGAGAGGGTTGCCCTCCCTTACTTCATTATTGAAAGGGACCTGTTATATCGAGTGCCACAGAGGATAGAGGGCACCATTGAGCAACTGGTAGTGCCAAAACCTTACCGCAAGATGGTTTTGGAACTGGCCCATGGGCACATTCTTGGGGGACATTTGGGAGCAGAAAAAACCCGGGAGAGGATCACCCAGAGGTTTTATTGGCCTAGGATCACTAAAGAAGTGGAATTGTACTGCTCTTCCTGTCCAGTGTGTCAGATTACTGCACCCATGCCACATTTCCGCAGTATGTTGGTACCCCTGCCCATTATTGAGGTCCCTTTTGAGAGAATCGCCATGGACTTGGTTGGCCCCTTACTGAAGTCCACTAGAGGGCACCAGCACATCTTGGTAATAATGGACTATGCCACCCATTACCCAGAAGCGATTCCTCTCGGAAACACCTCTGCTAAAGCCATTGCCAAAGAGTTATTTCAGGTTTTCAGCCGTGTGGGTCTTCCTAAGGAAGTCCTAACTGACCAGGGCACCCCGTTTATGTCTAGGGTGACCAAAGAACTTTGTAAACTCCTGAAAGTGACCCAATTACGTACATCAATATATCACCCTCAAACAGATGGGTTAGTGGAAAGGTTTAATAAAACCTTAAAACAAATGTTGAGGAAGGTGGTAGATAAAGACGGAAATAATTCGGGTTATCTGCTCCCTTATCTGATGTATGCCATAAGAGAGGTTTCCCAATCGTCCACAGGGTTCTCTCCGTTTCAGCTACTGTATGGGAGGCACCCCCGGGGCCTACTGGACATTGCCAGTGGCCCAAATGCAAGATAGAATTGCCCAAGTGATGCCAATTGTGAAGGAAAATTTAGCTCAAGCCCAATTGGCTCAACAAAGGATTTATAATCGTGGGGCCCAGGTCCGTTCCTTTGCACCTGGTGATAGGGTGTTGGCGCTGGTCCCCACAGTCGAAAGTAAATTTCTAGCCAAATGGCAGGGTCCCTATGAAGTGTTGGAGAAAATGGGGGTGGTGAATTATAAAATTAGCCAACCGGGAAGACGAAAACCTGAGCAGCTCTATCACGTGAACTTGTTGAAACCATGGAAGGATAGAGAGTCTTTGGTCACTAAGACTACCCGATTTTCTGCTCCATTTAACCTGGCTGTCCCTGAAGTTGGGATTAAGGAGACTCTGTCCAAAACTCAGCAAGAGGAGGTTAAAGAATTTCTGCTTCGTAATAGGGAGAAGTTTTCTGACCTGCAAGGTTGGGTCTCCGGAGTTGAACATGACATCATCACCACACCAGGGGATAAGGTCAAGTTGAAGCCTTATAGAATTCCAGAAGCCCGGCGAGAGGCAATTCGCCAGGAAGTAAAAAAAATGCTTGAGCTGGGGGTGATAGAAGAGTCAAATAGTGATTGGTCCAGTCTCATTGTCTTAGTGCCCAAACCAGATGTGAGTTGGCGGTTTTGTAATGACTTTCGCCGCCTGAATAAAATCACTAAGTTTGACACCTATCCTATGCCCCCCATAGATGAACTGATTGATCGCCTAGGCACTGCCCGGTACATGACGACGTTAGACCTGACCAAGGGTTGTTGGCAAATTCCTCTCTCGCAGTCGGCCAAGGAAAAAACAGCATTTGTAACTCCAGACGGATCTTTCCAATATCGGAGGATGCCTTTTGGGTTACAGAATGCTCCTGCCACATTTCAACACACCATGGATAAGACCCTTCGGCCTCATCGAGCCTATGCTGCTGCATACCTCGATGACATTGTCATCCACACTGAGGATTGGGACTCACACTTGCCAAAAGTTCAGGCTGTGTTGGATTCCATCTGGAAAGCTGGTTTTACAGCCAATCCAAAAAAATTTACCCTTGGGCTAGAAGAGGTGAAGTATCTGGGGTATACCATTGGAAGAGGTCTAATCAAGCCCCAAATAAACAAAGTTGAGGCTATTCAGGATTGGCCACGTCCCACCAACAAGAAACAGGTTTGTGCATTTTTGGGGATCGCGTTTATTATCACTGCTTTATCCCCCATTGTGCCTCACAGGCTGCTCCCCTGACCAATTTGACCAAAGGAAATGAGTCTGTCATGACCAAATGGACTCCCGAAGCAGAAACAGCTTTTCAGGCTTTAAAACAGGCCTTATGTAGTCAGCCAGTTTTAAATTCGCCAGATTTTTCACAGAAATTTGTGGTTCAGACAGATGCGTCAAATGTGGGGTTAGGAGCTGTACTGTCCCAGATTATCAAGGGGGAGGCACACCCGGTTATGTACCTCAGCCAAAAGTTGAAAGCGCATGAGGAGAATTATGCCACCATTGAGAAAGAGTGTTTGGCGGTGAAATGGGCTCTGGATTTTCTCCGGTACTACCTCGTGGGTAGACAGTTTGAACTGGTGATGGATCATGCCCCATTGAAGTGTATGGCACAGAACAAAGAGACCAATAGGTGGTTCCTGGCCCTCCAGGAGTTTAGTTTTGTGGTAACGTATCGCCCCGGTGTTAAAATGGGGAATATAGATGGGTTGTCCCGAGTGCATGCATGCCTGGAAACCTGTGTCCCAACCCTAGGGTTGAAACAAGAGGGGGGGGTATGTGACAGGAAGTCAGGTAAATCTGTGGGTGTTATCACAGACGGGAGATACATTTCTGCCTTGTTTAGACAATGCAGCAATTACTACCAGGTGTCGGCTACGGAGGTAGCCAGAAAGGTTTAGGGCGTTGGAAAACTTCAGATGTTTAGAATGAGGCAATTAAGGCCTCTATAAGTTATCCAAAGGATGGTTACTGATTGCTGCATCTGAGGCATTTTGAGTTAAGGAGAGCAGTGAGAAAGACTTCTGAAGAGGTGAGGTGGTTGTTGATTTTTCTGTGTGATAAAATATCAAAAAGACTATTGTTTCTCTGCTGTATGACCAGCAGTGTCTGCCCAGCAGTAGGCTGTGCCAGACTCCATAGACAGGTTCCTGTGTGGTGAAGGTAGACGCCCCAAGTGGCCAGGGTTGTATTTATATTTTGTTTTGTTTATGCTGTTTGGATGCTTGCACTTGTTTCCCAGCAATATGGAAGAATAAACCATAATCTTTGTTTTCAACCGTCTTCGGCTGCCTCTCTGGATAGTTCAGTGTGTAGTGAACACACCCATTTACATATGCACAATCGCATATACAAAGAAAGGGGGAGAAAATCCCCATCCATCAAAAGGACAAGAGGGACTCAAATGCATTTTCACTCCCCAAGTCTTCTTCAGGGGGTTATTTAAAACAATGAGATTGATAGATTCAGCAAGGTAAATGACAGCCAAGTAAAACAAAAATATACACGTTGAATAATGTAACCTTCTCAGATACAAAATAACTCACAATGTGCTAAATGGAGACCAGATATATGCAGACACCACCAGGACCTTCCTAGGTGACCCAACGGCCGGGAGGTAGTTCAAGGGACAATGGCCTAATGTCAAAAAAGTTATACATAAATGTAAAAAAACACAAAAAGGTACAATTTATTTGACACCAGGGTAAACTTGTAAAGTATCTGGACCTGGATATAACCAGTTTCAAAGAAGAATGTTAAGTTTCAAGTATATGGTGAAAGAAGAATGTACACACGGCAGAGAACCTCGACGGGCAGAACAATCGTTCCGCCCGTCGTGGTCATAGATGGACAGGCGGGCCGTCGAGTAGCGTGCTCTCTTTTTCGGCTATGGTACACACGGCCGAGGTCCTCGCTGGAACTGAGGTTCTCGCTGTCACCTCGGCCGTGTGACTGAGTCAATACGTCAGTAGTTGGATCGATATCCCAGTAGGTACATAATACACAGGGTTTTAACTACTAAATAAGTGGGTTTAAAGAGTGTTATGTTTGGCTGGAGTTCCACTGTAAATGCCCACAATGAAGATCACATTAAAATTTTAAAGCAATCAAGTAAAATGGCATACATAAATGTATGAATGGGCCAGCACAGTTGACAGAGAATCCAGTCAGCAGGTGTACTCACCGATAACAAAAGAGATATCCGCATATTGTGTTCTGATTTAACCACTTAAGGACCACCTCCTGCACATTTACGTCGGCAGAATGACACGGCTGGGCACATGCACGTACAGGTACATGGTGTGCTAGTACCCAGCCATGGTCCATGGGCGCGCGTCCGTGGCGTGCTCCCGTGACCCGGTCCGAAGCTCCGGGACTGTGAGCGTGGGACTCGCGGCCCCCGATCGCCGCTGGAACTCCGGACTCCAGTGGCGATCGATCCCCGGATGTGAAGAACGGGGAGAGCCGTGTGTAAACACGGCTTCCCCATTCTTCAGTGTGGCGGCAGCATCGATCGTGTCATCCCTTTTTATAGGGGGACACAATCGATGACGTCACACCTACAGCCACACCCCCCTACAGTTGTAAACACACTTCAGGTCACACATAACCCCATCAGCGCCTCCTTGTGGTTAACTCCCAAACTGCAAGTGTCATTTCCACAGTAAACAATGCATTTTAAATGCATTTTTTGCTGTGAAAATGACAATGGTCTTAAAAATGTGTCAAAATTGTCCGAAGTGTCCGCCATAATGTCACAAGTCACAAAAAAAATCGCTGATCGCCGTCAGTAGTAAAAAATAATAATAAAAATGCAATAAAACTATCCCCTATTTTGTAAACACTATAAATTTTGCTCAAACCAACCGATAAGCGCTTATTGCGATAATTTTACCAAAAATAGGTAGAAAAAGTATCGGCCTAAACTGACAATTTTTTTTTTTTTTTTTTATATATATATATTTTTGGGGGATATTTATTATAGCAAAAAGTAAAACATATTGCATTTTTTAAAAATTGTCACTCTGTTTTTGTTTATAGCGCAATAAAATAAATAAATAAAATAAAAAATGCAGAGGTGATCAAATACCACCAAAATAAAGCTCTATTTGTGGGGAAAAAAGGACGCCAATTTTCTTTGGGAGGCACATCGCACGACCGTGCAATTGTCAGTTAAAGCAACGCAGTGCCGAATCGCAATAAGGGGTATTTTGGTCCGGGTCTTAAGTGGTTAAGCTATCAAAGATGCAGCTCAATCTTTAAAGTTTTACACTCTAGGTAAATTGTATCAGATATGCCTTAGCGGCTCAAAAATTGGTGTCATGTGCCTGAACAGAACAAAAAGAGTGATTCTTGGGAAAGTATGTTTAGGCACCATTCAAAACCAATATTATAATAAAATACAGAAAGTTTATTATATAATTGCTCAAAAAACAATGTGTTAAGATTCATACAATTTACATGTGCACAAGCACATATACAAAAAAAACGGGGAGAGCATCTCCGTCCAACAAAAAACAAGAATGACAAGAGGGATCCCAAACGCATTTCGACTCGCAAAGTCTTCTTCAGGGGTTTCTTTAAAAAAAATTAGATGGATAGATTTTGAAAGGTAAATAACAGCCAAGGTGTAAAACAAGCACCAAAACAAAAAATATACACATGTTGAACAATTTAACATTTTGGCTACAAAATAACTCTCAGTGTACTAAATGAAGACCAGATATATGCAGACACCATCAGGAACTCCCCAGGTGACCCAGCGGCAAGAAGGTAGTTCAAGGGACAATGACCTAATGTCAAAAAAAGTTATACATAAATGTAAAAAAACAGGAAAAGCACAACATATTTGACATGGTACCAGGGTAAGCTTGTAAGTATTCGTACCTGGATATAACCAGTTACACAGAACAATGTTAACGTGGTCATAGATGGACAAGCACAGGGTGAAGCCAAGTCAAACTGAGTCAATATGTCGGTAGTTGGAATGATATCCCAGTGGGGACATAATACACATGGTTGCTAAATAAACTTACTTGATAGATAAAACCGAAACACATAAGTACAAAGATATGAGGGACTTTGTTATAAAAAGCGTGCAGATAAATAATTGCCACTGGTGGAACATGGGGTAGCCAGGGAGTTTGTAATGTGCATTTATATAAAGAAAAATATTTACAAAGGCAGTTATAAAAGCCAACCTTCTACAGAGTATATAACAATCACATCCTACAAAAGGTACTAAAGAATTATATATTTATATCAGGGCTCAAAATTTCAAGTCCTGAGCCACTAGCCAGGCCTTAAAAGTTACTCGCCACTAGTTGCACCACCCAACCCCTCCCCTGCCCCACCCCTAAGTCCACCCCTAAACACGCCCTTGTAAATTATCTCATGAAATTACATGTAAAATGTTTTAAGCAGATTTAAGTTTCAAAAATAAATATTATTAACAACAACGTTAACAATATTAACTTAAAACATATCAGTACCCACCAGTGCAGCCTCATTGTGCCAAATGCAGCTTTACGGTGCCCATGAATGTAGCCTCACTGTGCCCATGAATGCAGTCTCACTGTGCCCCATCAAACGTAGCCTCACTGTGCCCCATCACTTCAGCCAGGAAACTGTCGACCTGCTCTGTCCCTGTACCTCACTCACCCTGCGCTAAATTCCACCCGCAAAATGCGAGCAGGCAAGTGGAATTTTTGAGGGCTGTTTTTATATATATATATATATATATATATATATATATATATATATATATATATAGTATTTATGTAGCAGGGTGCCACTTTGCAATGTGGCTGAAAGACTACCGTATATAAAGAAGGAACTCTGCTCCCTCCGGTGGCCACTTATTTTATGGCTTTCTCTTGTTTGTTTTTGTTTTATTTACAGCAGTGGATTATTGGGTGTGTGCAGGGAGAGAGATTTCATTGCAGACAAGACTACGATGTAGCACCTGCAGAACAGACATGCCCATATATACAATATACACTGTGATTTTAGTAATAAACGTACCTTTAATAACGGTCTTCTATTCTGTTCCATCCCAGAGCAGGAGGGCGCGGGCCACATCAGAGGGCTCCGTGGGCCACTGGTTGGGCACCCCTGGAGTAGGCGGTATATGACCTTCCTTCTTGTGGAACCAGCGGGGGGCTTCTTATGTGATATATTTACAATTCCAGCCCTATCCACCTTCACATTTTTAGTAAATACTTGTCCATCTATGACCACATTAAGCATTGTTCTGTGGAGCTGGTTATATCCAAGTCCAGATACTCTACACGCTTACCCTGGTACTATGTCAAATATGTTGTGCCTTTTATTCCTTTTTGTTGGTTTTTACATTTATGTATAACTTTGTCAAATATGTTATGCCTTTTTCTTCTTTTTGTGGGTTTTTGTATGTATAACTTTTTTGACATTAGCCCATTGTCCCTTGAACTATCTGTTGGCCGCTGTGTTACCTGGGGAGGTCCTGGTGGTGTCTGCATACATCTGATCTCCATTTAGCACATTGTGAGTCATTTTGTATCCGAGACTGTTAAATTCAACGTGTATATTTTTTGTTTTTTTTGTATTGGTTTTACTTGTTGGCTGTTATTTACCTTGCTAAATCTATCCATCTCATTGTTTTAAAGAGCCCCCTGAAGAAGACTTTGCAAGTCGAAATGCATTGGGGTCCCTCTTGTCATTCTTGTCCTTTTTGATGGATGGAGTTTCTCTTCCCCTTTTTTTGTATGCGATTGTTAAAATTCATACAATTGACATATGCACAAACACATTAT
This sequence comes from Rana kukunoris, assembly GCA_029574335.1. Classification (NCBI taxonomy): domain Eukaryota; kingdom Metazoa; phylum Chordata; class Amphibia; order Anura; family Ranidae; genus Rana; species Rana kukunoris. The sequence goes on from CM056059.1 coordinate 169,497,719, forward strand.
GTTTTTTTTTTAAGCAACTATATACAGTTTTTGGATTTAATTATAATGGTTTGGAATGGTGCCTTAAAATACTTTCCAAAGTATTGCTCTTCTTGTTCTGTTTCGAGGGATGTGGCACCAATTTTTGAGCCGCTAAGGCATATCTGATACAATTTACCTAGAATGCAAAACGTCAAAGATTGAGCGGCATCTCTGATAGGGGTGCACACAGAACAAGAAAGTCATTGACCTCTATGTCTGCCATCATTGTTCAGCAACCTCCAGATCATCACATCATCATCATCATCACCAAAAAATAGACTATTTGCTATCCTTTGGGGTCAAAACTCTCACTTGGCATTAGCTTAATCAGAATACACTATGCGGAAATCTGCTGTGTTATCTGTTAGTACAGCTGCTGACTGGATTATCTGTGAGCTGTGCTGGCCCATTCATACATTCATGTATACTATTTTACTTGATTGCATTTACATTTTAATGTAATATTCATTGTGGGCATTTACAGTGGAACTCCAGCCAAACACAACACTCTATTACCCAATTATTTATTAGTTAAAAGCCATAAGATTTTAAATACTACTAGTTTTATTTTTTCAAATCTATCTTTGGGTATTCATAACTTTCAGGAGCAGCTGACCCATTTTGGTGTGATGATGGCTATTCATAGTCCCATCAAGCAGGCTGATAATCAGTATGTTATATAGAAAGATGCAAAAATGCAAGCTCTGAATAGCGGTGTATGGCCACACCGTTGCGTCAGAGGAATGTGAATCACATGTGTGGCTGACTAGCAATGCACATTGTATGGCAGGTAAAATAGTTCACATGTTAAGGTGCCCATAAATTTGCCTAGTCACTCAGTTCTTGGTCTGCTCTTAGTGGAGAGCAGCGACTGTCGGTCACTGCTGTCTGCTCTGCTCCTTATGCTTCCACTGAACATGGTTGTGAGGTGGAGTTAGTTTTCAGGCAGTCAAGTAAATTTGACAACATTGTTGGGATTATTTTGGAGTCTAAAGCACCTTTGCCCCATCAGCTGATAGTGTGTAATAGCTCCCTGTCAGCTGACTCTTTGTCGCAGATAAACAAAAATAAAATACTCCTGTGACCCACGAGAAGTCTAATGATTTTTGGCCCTACGTCACTCTTTTAAGACGCCTCAATATGATGTGCTTGAAAGAGTGGCCACAGTTACTATTCAGCTTCCATGCTGGTCAGAAGACCTCTTAAAATGGACTTAAACCCTTAAAGTGAAGATTTGCTAAATTATGAGGAACCTCATGAAAAATTAAGCAGTTTCCTGAAAAATCAACCCTTTGTCCTAAATTCTTCCCAAAACTAGCTGCCATTTAACCCCAAACTTCTAGAATAACTAGTTTTTGTTTCCTTACTAACAGCCTTCTTTAACCCCTTTCAGTCTGGATTTCACCCACAGCACTCCTGAGAAACTTCATTCTTAAAATCCACTAAAGACTTACTGCCAAAACCAATGGTCACTACACTGTACTCTTCTGTCTGCTGCCTCTGATACAGGTTACCACCCCCTTCCTATAAAAAAAAATATTGTGGCCTCAGACTTATCTACACCTTCTCCCTGTGTCAGCTGATAGCCCCCATGGCTTTCAATACCATTTCTATGCTGGTGACACACAGATCTATCTTTTTATCTTTTTAGGCTTACTGCATCAGTCTCCTCACACATCACTAAATTACTAACAGACCTACATACAGTAGGTGTGCGCAGCCTATTGCATTAGGGTGTGCACCCCAAAACTCCAACAACGTATGTGTATACATTCTTGTTTATAAATTAAAATCTACCCTTGCAGTAGGGTCCTCTATACTGCATGGGTTAAATGCTCACTTAGTCTAGGGGCAAAGGATTAACCACTTCCCGCCCGGCCAATAACAGATTTACGGCCGGGAAGTGGTTATGAAATCGTGACTAGCCGTTCTCAAACGTCTAGCACGATTTCAATGCCGCGTGCGCCCGTGGGGGCGCGCAGCGCGGCGATCGGTGATGCGGGGTGTCAGTGACACCCTGACACCCTGCACCTCCGAGCCGTGTCAATCACGGTAACGATGTAAACAGGAAGAGCCGCCGACGGCTCTTCCTCACTCGCGTCTGACAGACGCGAGTAGAGGAGAGCCGATCAGCGGCTCTCCTGACAGGGGGGGTTCGCGCTGATTGTTTATCAGCGCAGCCCCCCCTCGGATTGCCACACGGACCACCAGGGAGTGCCCACACTAGACCACCAGGGTACTAAAAAAAAAAAAAAAAAAGACAACAAAAAAAAAAGGACAAAAAAAAAAAGGGGCAGTAAAAAAATAATGATGCCAATCAGTGCCCACACATGGGCACTGATTGGCAACATTGATCCATCAGTGCCACCCCTCAGTGATCATAAGTGCCACCCCAGTGTCTGTCAGTGCCAATCCATGCCCACCTGTGCCACCTATCAGTGCCCACCTGTGCCACCTATGAGTGCCCACCTGTGCCGCCTATGAGTGCCCACCTGTGCCACCTATGAGTGCCCACCTGTGCCGCCTATGAGTGCCCACCTGTGCCGCCTATGAGTGCCCACCTGTGCCGCCTATGAGTGCCCATCTGTGCCGCCTATGAGTGCCCAGTGCCGCCTATGAGTGCCCATCAGTGCCGCCCATGAGTGCCCATCAGTGCCCCATACCAGCGCCGCCTATCAGGGCCCATCAGTGCTACCTAATCGGCGCCCATCAGAACTACCTCATCGGTGCCGATCAGTGCCACCTCATCGGTGCCCATCAGTGCCACCATATCAGTGCCCGTAATTGAAAGAGAAAACATACTCATTTACAAAAAAATTAACAGAAAAAAATAAAAACTTTATTTTTTTTTCAAAATCTTCGCTCTATTTTTAGTTGTTGCGCAAAAAAAAAAATCGCAGAGGTGATCAAATACCACCAAAAGAAAGCTCTATTTGTGGGGAAAAAAGGACGCCAATTTTGTTTGGGTGCAGTGTAGCATGACCGCGCAATTGTCATTCAAATTGCGACAGTGCTGAAAGCTGAAAATTGGCTTGGGCGGGAAGGTGCGTAAGTGCCTGGTATGGAAGTGGTTAAGTTATAAATACCTAAAGAATAGATATGGCTGTCATTGCAGAGTTCCAGGCCTCCAGCAGGCCCCCTCCACTACTGTGATTTGTCCCCTCAGCTTTTAGACCCCATTCACACTGGAGTTGCGGGCTGCATTAGTGGTAAAGAGCCGCTGAAGGGGGGCAGTTTAGGAGCGCTGTATAAGGTGCTACCAAACTGGCCACAAAGATCCTGCTTGCAAGACTTTTTTGAATGTCCTGCAAGCGCACTTCACCAGTGTAAAAGCACTTGGGCTCTTACACCGGGGTGTGAAAGGGGTCTTAAGTTATTGGCTGTGGTCACACTCCAGCCTCCCCATTATACCATACAGGGTTAATGTCCCTTTTGAGGCGCTACATGGATGTATTACACACACACACACTATATATTATTAACCACTTCCATACAGGGCACTGTATACACCTTCCTGCCCAGACCAATTTTCAGTTTTCAGTGTTGTTGCACTTTGAATAACAATTGCGCGGTCATGCTACACTGTACCCAAACTACATTTTTATCATTTTGTTTACACAAATAGAGCTTTCTTTTGGTGGTATTTGATCACCTCTGGGATTTTTATTTTCTGCTAAAAAAAATGACCGAAAAATGTTCTCCTTCACTGATGGGCACTGATGGTACTACACTGACGGGCACTGATAAGGCGGCACTGATGGGCACTAATATGCGGCATTGATAGGTAGCACAGATGGACATGGATGGGCACGGATAGGCGACACGGATGGGCACGGTGTCAGGAAGCATGAATCAGAAGTACACAGATATAAATGAAAGAAGGAGGTCTTTATTAAAAACCAAACAGCAAGGTAAAAGTCCAAACAGATGATCAAAAGACAGAAGGGTCCTCCGCCAGAGCCAGGGTCGATAGCCAGGGATGGAAGTCAGCCAAGCCGGAGTCAGTAGCCAAAGGGTGGTGAGACGAAGCCGGGGATCAGGAACCAGAAGGAACGTCCGTAGGAGCCGGGTCGGTGACCAAAACAGCAGCACGATCTCAGGAGGGTATAAGATGAGGACCAAGCAAGGGAATGCTGCAGCAGCCGTGGTATATATGTGCTGAGCATCCAGCTCCTCCCAGTGGGAAGGAGGAGCAGCAGGATGTGGGAAGTTACAAGAAGCCCAGGAAGCAAGATGGCCGCCAGCACAAGTCAGTGATAAGAAGGCTGCAAAGGAGGTAAGACCATGACAGTACCTCCCCCTCAAGGGCCCCTCCTCCGCGGCGCAAAAAACGGCTTCTGGGGGAAGCGCGCGCGGAAGGCTCGGAGCAGAGCCGGAGCATGAAGATCTGTGGAGGGAACCCAGGAACGCTCCTCTGGACCATAGCCGCGCCAGTGGACCAATAACTGCAACCGACCGCGGACCAAGCGTGAGTCCAGGATATCGCTCACCTAATAATCTTCATGATCGCCCACCTGGACAGGACGAGGCAGAGGCACCGAGGAGGTGAAGCGATTGCATATTAGTGGTTTCAACAGGGAGACGTGAAACACATTGGAAATCTGCATACCAGGAGGGAGCGCAAGGGCATAGGCAACGGGGTTCACCCTGCGGAGCACACGGAAGGGACCAACAAAGCGAGGAGCCAGCTTGGGAGTGGGCACACGGAGGTTGAGATTGTGAGTGGACAACCATACACGGTCTCCAACCTGATAAGAAGGAGCAGGCAACCGTCTGCAATCAGCCTGGAGCTTCTGGCGCTGCGCAGAGACCTCGAGGGACCTCTGGATCTGTACCCATGAAGCACGTAGAGCCGAAAGGTGGTCCTCTACAGCCGGAATATCTTGGGGAGAGAATGACTCCGGTAACACGGCAGGTTGGAACCCATAATTGGCCATGAATGAAGATGTCCCAGAGGAAGAGTTAACTGCCCTGTTCCTGGCAAACTCAGCCCATGGCAGAAGGTCAACCCAATTGTCTTGGTGATCGTAAACATAGCCACGAAGGAATTGCTCCAGAGCCTAATTTGGATCGCTCTGCGGCCCCATTGTACTGAGGGTGGTAACCCGAGGAGAAGGAGAGTTGAATCCCCAACTGGGAGCAAAAGGCGCGCCAGAATCTGGACACAAACTGACTTCCCCGATCCGAAACGATCTCCTTGGGCAAACCGTGCAACCGAAAGACCTCCCTGGCGAATACCGTGGCCAACTCCTGCGCAGTGGGTAATTTCTTAAGTGGAACACAGTGGCACATCTTGGAGAACCGATCCACAATCATGAGAATGATCGTATGGCCTCGGGACGCAGGAAGGTCCACAATGAAGTCCAACCCTAGGTGAGACCATGGGCGCTCCCCAGTGGTAATGGGTTATAGAAGTCCCAACGGAAGGTGCCGAGGGGACTTGTTCTGGGCACAAACAGAACATGCCGCTACATATGCGGCATTGTCGGAGCGTAGAGAAGGCCACCAGAATAAACGTGAGACAGCCCAGGACAGCTGATTCTTTCCAGGATGCCCAGCGGTCTTGGAGTTATGGTAGGTTCGCCGGGTACGCAACTCCTCAGGCACTAAGCATTTGCCGTTGGGTCTCCCAGCGGGAGCACCAGGTTGAGCCGCCAGAATTTGCTCCCCAAGGGGAGAGGTCAAGCTGGTGCGGATGGCAGCCAAAATCAGATTTGGAGGTATGACCGGAGTTGGTATTGATTCCTCCCTGGACAGCTCGGAGTACTGACGTGATAAGGCATCCGCCCTGACGTTCTTGGAACCGGGTAAATAGGAGACCACATAATTAAAACGAGACAGGAACAGAGCCCATCTGGCCTGACGGGGTGTCAATCTCTTGGCCTCTGGGCGCCTACTCCCGTCTCAGACGCGTCCACCTCGAGGACAAAAGGCAACCCAGGATTGGGATGAGACAGTATAGGAGCCGACACAAAGGCAGATTTCAGAGCCTCAAAGGCCCGGACGGCCTTGACCGGCCAGACCTGGGAACTACAGCCCTTCCTAGTCAGATCCGTGAGAGGCTTGGCCAGCGAGGAGAAGTCCCTGATGAACTTCCGATAATAATTGGCGAAGCCCAAAAAGCGCTGCAGGGAACAAAGACCACTGGGCTGAGGCCACTGTAAGACTGCCGAAACCTTCTCAGGGTCCATGGAGAACCCCTCCACAGAGATAATGTAACCTAAGAAGGTTACCTGGGATCGGTGAAATTCGCTTACCGAAAAGCTTGTTCTCTCGTAACCGTTGCAACACTCGCTTGACATCCAGAATGTGGGCCTCCATGGATTCGGAGTATACCAAGATATCATTCAAATAGACCACCACACACTGCTGCAACAGGTCACGGAAAACATCATTGATAAATTCCTGAAAGACTGAGGGCGCATTGCACAACCCAAAGGGCATAACCAGGGATTCATAATGACCGGTCCTGGTATTGAACGCAGTCTTCCACTCGTCACCCGCCTTGATCCTTACAAGGTTGTACGCAGCCCTCAGGTCGAGTTTGGTAAAGACTGTTGCTCCCCTGAGGCGGTCAAACAACTCGGAAATCAACGGAACAGGGTATGCATTCTTAATTGTGATACGATTTAGGCCCCTATAGTCGATGCAAGGCCTCAATTCTCCGCCCTTTTTCTTTACAAAGAAAAATCCAGCCCCTGCCGGGGAAGAGGATTTGCGAATGTGCCCCGGGAAAGCGCCTCCTTGAAGTACTCCTCCATGGCCTCATTTTCCGCAAGCGACAAAGGATATACCCTGCCACGGGGAGGAATGGTGCCAGGTTGTAGATCTATGGCACAATCGTAAGGGTGGTGCGGAGGCAAAGCAACAGCGCGAACCTTATCGAATACATCCAGGTACTCCTCGTATTCAGGAGGCAACCCAGAGTGCGAGGAGGCACACAACAACTTGACAGGCCCATGGATGCAACTAGCCCCACACTGTGGGGACCACGAGAGGATCTCGGCCGATCTCCAATTAAAAATCGGATTATGCTTTTGGAGCCAGGGGTACCCCAAGACCACAGAATAGTGTGGAGACGAAATGACCTGAAAACAGGCCGACTCCTTGTGAACGGCCCCAATGGCTATCTCCACAGGTAGGGTCTCATGTGTAACCTGCGACGGCTGGAGGGGTCTACCGTCTATCGCCTCAAGGACCAGCGGGGAAACTCGAGCCTGCAGAGGAATGGAGTTTGCGGCAGCAAATTCACTGTCAATGAAAAACCCACCGGCACCAGAGTCCACCAACGCCTGGGTCGTCGCCGAGCCCCCGACCCAGGAGAGGACAACGGTGATCAGAGGTTTATCAGCACGGGTGTCACGTACCTGGTTGTAGAGTCCAACGTGCAGGGAGCGGCCTCTCGTAAGCCTCTGACCCAGGAGTCCCTGATAGAGCAGACAGGGGAACCAGAGTCAAGAGGGGCACAAGCGCCTAGTGGTAGCTGGTGGCGGACCGGAAGAGGACGGAGACAGGTCCTGGCGGGGTCCTGGCAGGGAACCACAGAACACAGGATTGGTGCTGTAGCGCTTGCTGTGTAAGAGCCCAAGGATTGGTGCACACTGGATCAGATGGCAGATCAGGAAACCGGAACAGATCCAAAGGGGTTAATTCAGTCCAGACTGGTTTAATGCAGGCAGATAGCAGATAGCAGAACCAGGGGGTCAAGCAGAATCGGTGGTCAGGTCAAGCCGGGGTCAAGGGCAGGCTGCAGGCAGAGGTAGGTCACGGGAAGCCGGGTCAGATAAACAGAGATCAGGCAGGTTAGTAGGTGCAGGTTCTTTCCGGAAACGCTGTAGACTGGTCAGCAAGATGCACCAGGACCAGACAGCTTAAATGGCATTCCTTGGCGCCAAAACAGTGTCAGCGTGCGCGCACGCACCCGCCGCACGCGTCACACGCACGGGCGCGAGCGCCGCGCACACGGCCGCGCGCATCTCGCACACTGACGCGCGCATGCGCGCGCAAACGGGCGCCAGCGCGCGTGCGTCGGGATTGGCAGGATCTTCCACCATGACATTGCCCCCCCCCTACGGGCAGCCTCCGGATGCCCAACTGTGCCAACCTTCTTGGATGCGCCCTTTTAAAGGCCTGGACCAGTCTCTGAGCGTGAATGTTGGCTTCTGGTTCCCAGGAATTCTCTTCCGGACCGTAGCCCTTTCACTTTACAAGGTATTGTACCTGGTTACGTCTCTTCCGACAGTCCAAGATAGATTCCACCTCGAACTCCTCTTCGCCGTTAACAAGCACCGGCTTAGGGGGACCGACATTCCGGTTGGTGAAGGGGTTCCGGGACTGTGGGCTTGAGCAGTGCCACATGGAAGACTGGGTGGATCCAAAAAGAAGCAGGTAATTTTAATTCGTAGGCCACTTCATTAATTTTTCTGAGTATTTGGAAGGGACCCACAAACTTAGGGCCTAGTTTCTTGGACGGGCAGGCTAATCTTAGATTCAAAGTGGACAGCCAGACTCGGTCTCCCGGTGCCAAATCAAGTTCTCCTTTCCTCCTCCTGTCAAACACCTCCTTATTATACTCCTGGGTCTTTGCCATTGTTTCCCGAAGTAATTTGTTGTTGGTGGCAAAGAAATCCAGGGTTTCTTGTGCAGCCGGTACTGAGCATTCCGGAATATTGTTAGATAAGAATAGAGGATGAAAACCGTAGTTGGCGAAAAACGGGAACTGTTTAGTAGCTGAATGGACTGAATTATTGTAGGCGAACTCTGCAAGGGGCAGCAGAGAGGCCCAATCGTCCTGTGAGAAACTGTAAAAGCACCGCAGATATTGCTCGAGCGTCTGGTTGGTGCGCTCGGTCTGGCCGTTGGTCTGTGGGTGGTATGCAGATGAGAAAGAGAGTTCAATCTTCATCGCTCCACATAGCGCTTTCCAAAATCTAGAGGTAAACTGCACCCCACGGTCTGATATGATGTTAGTGGGTAAGCCATGAAGTCTCACTACCTCTTTAACCACTTAAGACCCGGACCAATACGCTGGTAAATGACCCAAGGTGTTTTTGCGATTCGGCACTGCGTCGCTTTAACAGACAAAACGTGGCTCCCAAACAAAATTTGCGCAAATAGAGCCTTTTGGTGGTATTTGATCACCTCTGCGATATTGCTATATACAAAAATAGAGCGACATTTTTGAAAAAAAACACTATTTTTTACTTTTTGTTAAAAAAAAATCAATAAACTAAATTTTAGTCAAACATTTAGGCCAAAATTTATTTAGCCACATGTCTTTAGTAAAAAAAAAAATCGCAATAAAAAAAAATAGCTACCTAGCGGAACAGCGACACTAATACAGCGATCAGAAAAATGATCGCTTAGTGACGCTGGCAATAGGGAGTGAAAGGGTTAACTAGGACGGTGATGTTAAAACTTTATTAGCTATCCTGAACCTAACACTAACTGTTTTTTACAGTGCCTGTCACACTGACACTAAATGCAGTGTCACTGCATTCAGTAACACTGTGACAGGGGGGTGGGGGGGGGGGCGATCGCTATGTGAGTGTGTGTCAGTGTTGTGTTGGTGCACATAGCGTCTTCTCTCATCAGCAGCCTGGGAAAAGCGCTGCGATGAGAGAGTGTAAACACAGGAGGAGGAAGTGACAGGCTGGGAGCGCGCCCCATTGGCTGGGAGCGATCCGACATCCGCCCGCAGATGATCGCTCCCAGAGGTAGGGAGACCCCCGCACGCCGCGGTGGGTCCCGATGGGAGAACCGCACTGTAAATTTACGCCCTTGTGCCTGTACGAGCCATGTTGTGGCCGTATATGTGCGTGCGGGGGTCTTTAAGTGGTTAATGAATATCTTTGCTGTCTCAGCAGCGGAAGGTGTCCCCACCATCGGCAGAAAGTGCGCCATTTTTGAGAGCCTATCAACCACCACAAAGATGGTGGTATAATCTTCAGATGGAGGTAACTCAACAATAAAGTCCATCAAAATCATCCTCCAAGGCTTCTCTGGAACAGGCAGTGGTTTAAGCAACCCCCAAGCTCTGGTTCTGCTACCTTTATGCTGGATACAGGTGGTACAGGATTCTACATAATTTTTACAGTCCTTAAGTAATTGCGGCCACCAGAAGGTACGCTGGAGGAGCTCGGATGTTTTGTGTATCCCAAAGTGGCCTGCTAGCTCATGGTCATGGCAGGACTTGAGAACCGCTATTCGTAGCTGTTGTGGCACAAAGATCTTGTCCTTGTTCCAAAGCAGATCGTCTCTTAACTGAAGATTAGGGTCTGGGGATAAGGAGATCTCTGAAGAGGCCTGCTTAATTTGAGAAAGAAGATCTCCTTGCAGCATGAGGAAATTGCCAGGAGCAAGAATGGTGTTCGGGGATGAAGGGGCTTCAGGCCCATTGAACATCCGGGAGAGGGCATCCGGCTTGGTATTTTTCGAACCAGGTCTGTAGGTTATATGAAAAGAAAACTGAGTAAAGAACAGCGCCCATCTGGCCTGACGTGGCTTGAGTCTTTTGGCAACCTTTAGATATTCTAAGTTCATGTGATCAGTATAGATCAGGATAGGGTGTGCAGCACCCTCGAGGAGGTAGCGCCATTCTTCAAGAGCTGCCTTAATTGCTAGCAGCTCCCTGTCCCCGACGTCGTAGTTCCTCTCCGCTTCTGATAGTTTGTGGGAGAAAAACGCAACTGGGTGTAAAAGGGATTTGGACCCCTGTCTCTGGGAAAGCACCGCTCCGACCGCCACCTCGGAGGCGTCCACCTCCAAGTTATAGGGTAAGGCTGGGTTAGGATGTTTCAGGATGGAGGCAGAGATGAAGAGATCCTTTAAGGTGGTAAAGGCAACTTGGGCTTCGGGAGACCACAGGAACCGGGTGCCTTGCTTCGTCAGAATTGTAATAGGGGCAATTATGGCAGAGAAGCCCTTGATAAACTTTCGGTAGAAGTTTGCAAACCCCACGAAGCGCTGGACCGCTTTCTTATCGGTGGGAGCGGGCCAATCTGTGATAGCAGTGACCTTCTGAGGGTCCATCTTGACACCTTCTATTGAAATTATTAATCCCAAGAACTGAATGCTCACACGTTCAAATTCGCATTTTTCGGCTTTAACGTATAGGCTGTGTTGGCGGAGCCGGGCTAGAACCTTTTGGACATGCTTCCGATGGTCTGACAGGGAGGACGAGAAAATCAGGATGTCATCCAGGTAGATGATGACGAACAGATCGAGGTAGTCTCTGAAAATGTCGTTTACAAAATGTTGAAATGTGGCGGGGGCGTTGCAAAGCCCGAAGGGCATAACTAGGTATTCAAAATGCCCAAATCGGGTGCGGAACGCGGTCTTCCACTCATCGCCATCTCTAATGCGACAAGATTATATGCTCCACGGAGGCAAGTTTGGTAAAAATAGTGGTCTCCCAGGGGCGGACTCCATTGAGAAACTGGGCATGCCCGAGGGCCATGCCACTAGGGGGCCCCTAAGTTGCGGCTCATTAAAACAGGGAAGATTAAAAATCTGTGTTTTTTTACATTTGTCCCTGATATGTCCAAAACCTACATGCTTTTGATGTGAAAATCCCAAGATTTTAGCTGCCCCGCCTCTGTACTGCTACCTGGCTTGGTGGCTATCTGTAAGCCCGGGGGCTCCATAATCTTCTATTGCCCGGGGGCCCCATGAGTTGTCAGTCCACCCCTGGCTGCTCCAAGTCTTTGAAATAATTCGGGAACCAGAGGAAGGGGGTACCTGTTTTTGATCGTGATTTTGTTCAACTCCCGGTACTCTACGCAGGGGCGTAGGGAATGGTCCTTCTTTTCCACGAAGAATATGCCGGCCCCTGCAGGGGATGTGGAAGGGCGTATGAACCCCTTTTCGAGGTTCTCGTCGATATAGGATTTTCGGGTGCCCAACTCCAATTCGGTCAAGGGGAATATCCTTCCGAACGGTTTCTGCTCCAGGTAAAAGTTCGATTGGGCAGTCATAGGACCTATGTGGTGGCAAAGTCTCTGCTCCTTTTTTGCTAAATACGTCCAAAAAACTGTGTAGGCTTCCGGGACTAGCTGGCGATTTTCCACTTCAGATTCTGAACACAGCAGGGGGGACAAGGTGCCCCCAGGTTCCTGGAGGCAATGTTGGCGGCAGTAAGAGGACGGGAAACAGATTTTTCCAGACTCCCAATCAATCTGAGGGTTGTGGACTTTCAACCATGGCATGCCCAAGATTACAGGAAATATTGGGGACACGATTATGTCCAAGCAGAGCAATTCCCAATGATTGTTGGAGATGAGTGCATACAAAGGGATTGTTTCGTGAGTGACAGGACCGGACCTGATGGCTGATCCATCGGCTAAGTGAACGTCGAGCTCCTGGCGCCTAGGTCGTAGGGGGATTCCATGACGGGTGGCAAAGGAGGCGTCCATGAAGCCGCTGCAGGCGCCAGAATCAATAATGGCGGGAACCTGGACGTTCCTTCCTGGGAGCTGCAGAGAGATGGGGACAGCCAGGTGAGTATCATTATTACATAAGGCAGAGGAAAGGACAGGTGGACGGACTGAGCACTTACGGAATTTGACGGGACAGGTGTTTACATAGTGCCCGGATACTTCACAGTATAGGCAAAGGTTATTGAGTCGGCGCCGCTGGCGCTTCTCCGGAGTCAAGGATGGCCGAAGAAGACCCAGTTGCATTGGTTCCGGGATATCGGAGGAGGCTGGTACAGGATTTGGAGGAAGCAGGTGTGGAGGGCCTGGCACACGTGGCATCATCCACATGGGACGTGTGGGGCCGGATGTACGTTCAGCACGCCGCTCCCTCAACCGCCTGTCAATCTGAACAGAAAGAAGGATGAGAGCTTCAAGCATTGCAGGGACTCTCACTCGGGCCAGTTCATCCTTCAAGGATTCAGAAAGACCCATGCAGAACTGGTGACGCAGGGCAGCATCGTTCCAGTTGGTATCGGAACTCCACTGTCTGAATTCTGCCACATAGTCCTCTACTGCCCTGCGCCCCTGCTGTAGAGCACATAATGCCGCTTCAGCAGTAGCTGCTAATTGCGTGTCTTCATAAATGAGGTCCATGGCTTCGAAGAAGGTGCTAAGGCGGTTAAGACTTTCTTCCTTGCGCTCCAAGAGGCGGTGTGCCCATGTTTGAGGATCGCCAGATAGTAATGAAATGACAAAACCCACCTTTGTGGTCTCCAGTGAAAAGGTTCTAGGTTGCAGAGGGAAAAAAAGTTCACAAGCATTACGAAAAGCTCTGTACTTGCTGCGATCACCGGAAAATCTTTCCGGGGTGGGAACTCTGGGTTCTGGTGGCAACATCACCACGGAGGGGGCAGCAGAGGTTCCAGAAGCTGTAGTTGCTGCTGCGGCCAAAGTCTGAACACGCCCCTCCAGACGGGCATAGCCTTCTTGCAAGTTCCTTACAGCCGCGGTGAGGCCATCCAAATGGCGACATAAGTCCTCCATAGGAGACGCTCCCTGCGTGGGCTCGGACATGGCTGACCAGTACTGTCACGTACCTGGTTGTAGAGTCCAACGTGCAGGGAGCGGCCTCTCGTAAGCCTCTGACCCAGGAGTCCCTGATAGAGCAGACAGGGGAACCAGAGTCAAGAGGGGCACAAGCGCCTAGTGGTAGCTGGTGGCGGACCGGAAGAGGATGGAGACAGGTCCTGGCGGGGTCCTGGCAGGGAACCACAGAACACAGGAACGGTGCTGTAGCGCTTGCTGTGTAAGAGCCCAAGGATTGGTGCACACTGGATCAGATGGCAGATCAGGAAACCGGAACAGATGCAAAGGGGTTAATTCAGTCCAGACTGGTTTAATGCAGGCAGATAGCAGATAGCAGAACCAGGGGGTCAAGCAGAATCGGTGGTCAGGTCAAGCCGGGGTCAAGGGCAGGCTGCAGGCAGAGGTAGATCACGGGAAGCCGGGTCAGATAAACAGAGATCAGGCAGGTTAGTAGGTGCAGGTTCTTTCCGGAAACGCTGTAGACTGGTCAGCAAGATGCACCAGGACCAGACAGCTTAAATGGCATTCCTTGGCGCCAAAACAGTGTCAGCGTGCGCGCGCGCACCCGCCTTCGCGTCACACGCACGGGCGCGAGCGCCGCGCACACGGCCGCGCGCATCAAGCACACTGATGCACGCATTCGCGCGCAAACGGGCGCCAGCGCGCGTGCGTCGGGATTGGCTGGATCTTCCACCATGACAACGGGAAACCGGGGACGAAGAGACTCCACCCAAGATCTGCCCCGACAGGATCTTAGGTGCGAGCGTTTCCCAAACGGGAGGAGAGGGAGGCACGGGTGGGACAGCAAACGTAGGCGCCAAACTGTTAGGAGACCTCCGCAGGCACTCCCTAAAGGAAGGTCTCTCCCTGAGTCTGGTGTCAATCAATATCAGGAAGGAAATGAGAGCCTCGAGCTCCACAGGTAGGTCTTTAGCCGCAATCTCATCCTTTAAGGCATCTGAGAGACCATGTGAGAAAGCAGCGACCAGAGCCTCATTATTCCAGCCCACCTCTGCTGCCAGGGTACGAAACTCAATGGCGTATTTGGCTACCGATCGTGAACCCTGTTTGATGGACATGAGGAGTTTCGCAGCAGAGGCAGAGCGAGCCGGCACATCGAAAACCTTCTGAAGAGAAGCAACAAAACCGGAAAACTCGGCAACCACCGGATTGTTGTTCTTCCATAAGGCCTTGTCTGAGAGCAGCGAGATCAGGAAGCCCACCTTCGATCTCTCAGTGGGAAAGGCCTGTGGCAGCAACTCGAAATAAATACCCACTTGATTAAGGAAACCTCGGCATTGAGTTGGCTCTCCCCCGAAGCGCTGCTGGAGGAGGGCAGAGCCGATCATACCCCAAGACACCGTAGGCGCAACAACAGGTGCCGGGGTAGACTCTGGCGCAGCAGTAGGAGCAGGCCCAGGAGCGACAACCAACCTATCGGCAACAGGAGCGAGGTGAGCCATGCGTGCAAGCAGGGTTTGCAACGCCTGAGCAAACTGACCCAGCAGGTGATCCTGCTGATCAAGTATGGCAACCAGCATGAGTATCCAAGGCGGCCCTGTACCGTCAGAATTCATGGCTTGGTCCTAATGTCAGGAAGCATGAATCAGACGTACACAGATTTAAATGAAAGAAGGAGGTCTTTATTAAAAACCAAACAGCAAGGTAAAAGTCCAAACAGATGATCAAAAGCCAGAAGGGTCCTCCGCCGGAGCCAGGGTCGATAGCCAGGGATGGAAGTCAGCCAAGCCAGAGTCAGTAGCCAAAGGGTGGTGAGACGAAGCCAGGGATCAGGAACCAGAAGGAACGTCCGTAGGAGCCGGGTCGGTGACCAAAACAGCAGCATGATCTCAGGAGGGTATAAGACAAGGACCAAGCAAGGGAATGCTGCAGCAGCCATGGTATATATGTGCTGAGCATCCAGCTCCTCCCAGTGGGAAGGAGGAGCCGCAGGATGTGGGAAGTTACAAGAAGCCCAGGAAGCAAGATGGCCGCCAGCACAAGTCAGTGATAAGAAGGCTGCAAAGGAGGTAAGACCATGACACACGGATAGGCGACACGGATGGGCACGAAAAGGCGAAACGGATGGGCACTGATAGGCAGCACGGATGGGCACTGATAGGTGGCACGGATGGACATGGATGGGCCCTGATAGGTGGCCACGGATGGGCACTGATAGGTGGCACTAATGGATGCCAATCAGTGCCAAATAATGCCTGGCAATCAATGATGCCCATTGTGGGCACTGATTGGCATCCATTGTGGGCACTGATTGGCATCCATAATTAATTTCTGATTGTCATCCCTGGTGGTCTGTGGTGGGCATCCCTG
Source organism: Rana kukunoris (assembly GCA_029574335.1). Lineage (NCBI taxonomy): Eukaryota > Metazoa > Chordata > Amphibia > Anura > Ranidae > Rana > Rana kukunoris. The sequence goes on from CM056059.1 coordinate 169,513,573, forward strand.
GTGGTCTAGTGGCATCCCTGGTGGTCCAGTGTTGGGCATCCTGGGGGGGGGGGGCTGCGCTGATAATTGATCAGCACAAACCCCCCTGTCAGAGGAGCAGCCGATCGGCTCTCCTCTACTCTAGTGAGGAAAAGCAGATTACCGGCTTTTCCTGTTTACATCGTGATCAGCCGTGATTTGACATGACTGATCACGTGGTAAAGAGTCTCCGTCAGAGATTCTTTACCTAGATCGGTGTTGTGGGGTGTCAGACTGACACCCCGCAACGATTGCCACGATACACGCCCCCAGGGGCGCGCAGCGGCTTAATATCCTGGAGACGTCATATGATGTCTGGTCAGGATATTGAAACCACTTTGCCGCCGTCATTTTGTAATAGGGTGGGGCGGCAAGTGGTTAAAAAATAATGATTATAACAGGATATAATGTGTATGTGGAATACATTTATGTAGCACCTCAGAAGTCCCAGTAATTCATAACCTGTTCAAGAATGAAACGGGTTTACAGCACAGAATTGTGTATTGGAAAAGGCAGAGAAGGTGAGTTCTCACAGGTAAAGGCTGCTATCTGTCCTCTGAGATCTTCGGTCAGGGAGAGGTCTTATGTGTGATGGACAGGAGGAAAGTGATCAGGGGTGCACTGTGATGATCTCTTCCTGCTCTGCTCTACTGTTCTGGAGCTGTGAAAGCACTGACTCAGCCAGACAGAAACCCGAGGGGAGAGAGTTTTCCCCTAAATGCTACATCAGATAGGAGTTCGGCAAGCTGTCTTCTGGCAACACAGTGTATAGGATGGTGGGTCACTCTTGTGAGGACTGCAACCACAGCTGTGAAGTAAGCATTCAGGAATTATCCGATGCTGTCTCTGAAGTTCACATGCTACATCTCTGACATCGGGCAGCGGATTGATATTGAGATGTCAGGGATGCTGTAGCCGAAACTACAGAGTCGGCATCCATCGGAAAATGCGTCAGACTGTCTGCTTACTCCGTGGACAGTGGCTGCAGTTCCCACAGGAGTTGATCCTCCTTGACAAATGGTCCCACTTGCAGCTACCAATGTCAATTAGCAGAGGTGAGGGAAAAAGAGTTCTCACAGATTTTAACAGCAAAAAAGCCCTGGGGTGTGCTGGGCATTAGGGTTTGCCTAGGCACACCCCATGCACACACCTATGCAGACTTATCAGTATAAATGTCATACTTCCTCAAACTAAGTCTATCCAAAACCGAGCCCACATTATTCAACCCATGGCCCATCCCCTGACGTCTCTATCAAGATCAATGGCACAACAATCAGTCCTTTCCCACATGCCACATCCTGTATAATGAACATGTCCAAAATATACCAATTCTTAACCAGCCATACTACAAAGCTACTAATTACAACCCTGGTTATTTCTCACCTTGACTTTTGCAACTCCCTTCTCGTTGGCCTGCCTCTACATATGCTACCCCCCCTTCTTCAGTTCATCATAAATACTGTTGACAGACTCCCCCATCTTACCAGTCATTTGGTTTTCGCCCCCCTCTTTCACCACCCCCTGCCTCCATTGGCGTCCGCTCACCCAACAAATAAAATTCAAAATACTAAAAAAAAAAAACTACAAAGCCACCCACAACTCTGCCCCCCCCCCCCCTGCTACATCAACAATCTTGTCTCAAAATACTAACCAAGTTGTTCTCTTTGTGCCTCCCAAGACTTTCTGCTCTCTAGTTATCTCCTCCCATGTTTGCCTCCAGGACTTATCCCAAGCCTCTCCCATCCTCTGGAACTCCTTATCCCTATCTGCCCCAACTGTCTCCTACTCTATCCACTTTTAGGCGACCTCTAAAAACACATCTCATCAGAGAGACCTATCACATTGTGCAAATTGTTGGTGCTATATGTATTCTGTATAACGATGTTATAAGGAACCTATAGAAAAGGTAAGTGTGCTTAAGCATTACCCTGAAAAATCAATCAACCTTTGCCTTAAAACCTTTCTAAAAAATAGTAGCACACTTACACTTTCTGTGCCTAAGCACTACTGTTAGCTGTTGTCAGGAAAGGCTTTGCCATAGTACAGATGAAGTTTCAAGGCGCATACCCTGGTCGGGAACGGGCCAGGCAGATATTGAACCGGCATGCGCACACTCATTTACAGCTGTGCACCTGTCACCAATACTGGCGCCAAACTGCCTATTTAAACAAAGCTACTGGACTGGCTAATTACTGTTTGGTCTACAGCATTCTGTAAGTGTGTCCCTGATTCCTGTGTTTGACTTCTGATCTTGACCTGGCATGCTTCTGACCATCTTTGTCTGCTACCTGCCTCTGCCTTTTGCTCTTGTTTGATCCATTCTCTGTTGCCGACAATGCTTGTGACTTGACTACCCTGCTGTCTGTCGTCTTTGCCTGATCTGCTTGCCCGTTAACGACCCGGCTTGTCTGACCCTGCATCCAGCTCTTCCAACCTTCGTCAGCTCTGTCAGTCCAACTCATCTCCTGCTGTGCTTCCACAGTCTGTCACCAGCCAATCCCTGTGCCAGCCTGTCTGCTTTTAGCTTGTCCTGTGTTCTCATCTGCCTGATGTCAGCTGCCTCATCTTCCAGTGATGTATTGGCTACTACCAGTGCAAACTACTGGATTAATCATAGGTGCTCATACCTCGCAATGCTCTTGCGGCTACTGTCTCGCCATCAGTGGCCATCAAGTCGGAGCTGTAGGGGAGGCCTTCCTCTGCACGTTGGGCTCACTGACCAGGTACATGATGGCTGTATATCTGCAGTGTGAAATCCAAGGCACTGCTACCTTTGATTGCTAGTCTTTCCAGATTTGCATTGGGATTTGGTGATATCACTACTGTGCTGCTCACTGTTTACCTTGCTAGAGAAGAAGTTGTAACAGTAACTGATGATCTGCATTGCAAGGATCTCCCTGCTTCTTTTTCATTTGTTTTGTGGATCATCCTCCTATAATATTCCACCAGTCATCCATTTTTACCAGTCATCAAGGGGGCAGTTTTGATATGCAGAGTCAAAGCCCCGCTTCTCTATGCAGATTGGTACTTCCAGACAGAGACACAGTGCAGAAGAAGGCATGGTAAGTCCTCTCCCAACATTTTTCTGTCTGCCTTTTTCAAGCGGAGTTCCACCCGGAAGTGGCTTTAAGCACTCCTCACCCCCTGACATGCCACATTTGGCATGCTATTTTTTGAGGAGGGAGTACCCTTTTTTTAGTGGGACTTCCTTTTTGGCCTCCTAGGGGGCGACTCCTCTCACCTTAGGCAGCCCCTCCCTGCCAGCAATCTTCTGGGACACAAAACAGTGTGCGCCCAGCCGTGAAGCTGTAAGCTGTCACGGCCAGGTGCCCATAGGTACTATGACGGGGGAGAGGAGCGAGCCTCTGGGCGGCCGCATCGCTGGACCGTGGGGCAGGTAAGTGTCAGTTTATTAAAAGTCAGCAGCTATGCTTTTTGTAGCTGCTGACTTTTAATAAACTAAAAAAAACACGTGGAACTCTGCTTTAAGGCACATCTTCTAAGTACAGGTCCTCTTTAACATGGCTGCCTTTCTTGGTATCTGATCATATTGTAGTAGTGCTGAAGATTTTCACAGGCCTCAAGGTATATCCTGATCACAAGCTGGTATGATAGTTAAATGATGAATGCGAACCTGTTTGATTCCAGACTTTTTGTTAATTTTCTTTTTTTGGAGAAGAGGTTAATGGAAGAGCACAAATATATTTACATAATAGGGAACTTCCTGCTTTCCTGCTGTCTTTGCTTGCGGCTCTCTCAGTTCTGAGTATCATACTTTTTTTAAATTGTTCCCGGTAGCTGGAGGCCTGCAGTTTTATACCGCTTTAAGGAGCTGTCAAGTGTGTGCTTAGTTATTCAGCTCTTTTGTGAAATCAAAATAATGAAAGATGATAAAACGATAAAAAGCGCTAAGGTTGCAGGTGCCACCTATGAATTTAAACATGTCTGTTCCAATTATCTGTGTTCTGCACATCTAGGGAGGAGAGTTTCTCCTGGGTGTTTCCTTGCGGTATACATATGTCTACATTGTGATGTACAGCAGTGTTTGTCATGGTACATAGAGCAGATCTCTGCCTTCTGTTCCCTGACCTGTACAATTACTCTGAGAAGAAGCAGTTTTTACCAAGATCTGGGAGTCTTCAATCTGCAGGAGTGATTGTCCACAAAACGGGACTTTGTCCTACTGTGTAATGTCATCCTGAAGTATTCACTTCCATCGTTTTCTTTCAATCAACTAAAAATAGTCCATTTCATTGTGAAATCTGAAGGAAAGTTTTGTCCCTGCTCTATATTCCTTGTTGAATTGAAATGGCAGCTGTTTATACTCATGTTCATACAGAACTTGACTGTGTGTCTGGCTGTAAAATCACCTACAGCATGGCTAAACGTTATTTTTAACCCGCTGTCACTGGAAGTTGTCAGATCTCCATTACAAACAGATTCTGTCTGGTACGCGATGCAATGGGGCCAAGGGTAGCAATCCTGTACAACTGGGGTGTAACTACAGATTTAGGAGCCCCGCGGCAGCCTCCCTGTTATCAATTTTCATAACCACTTCAATACAGGGCACTTTTACCCTCTTACTGCCCAGGACAATTTTCAGCTTTTACCGCTGTCTCTCTTTTAAATTACAATTGTGCGCTGCAACACTGTACCCAAACTACATTTTCATCTTTTTGTTTACACAAAAGATGGTATTTAATCACGATTGTTTTGTTTGTTTATTTTGCTAAATTAACGAAAACTTTTAGCAAATAAATGTTCTTCGTAAATTATAGCACAAAATGTATTCAAATAAAATTTTGGGGTGAAAATAACCCAAATCCGTGTACAGGATATTATTTATTCTGTAGAACTTTCCTAAAAACTATGGTATATACAGTATCTGAAAATTGATCAATCCTGATGAGGCCCTAAAATGCCGAGACAGTAAAAAAAAACTTTTTGGAAAGTAGATAATCCAAGATATTTAGTAAAAAAAAATGTGTTTTTAAAGTGGTCATCTTTTGCCATAATGTTTTAAAAAATTAAGAAATTAAAGAAAATAATTTACATATTTTTTTTTTATGTTTAAAACTGTCACCAGTGCAGTACCGCGTCATCATATAGCTGGTGTTGTGGTTAACCTGGGACAGTGACTGGTGATGTTACTAAAAACAAATTTTTTTTTTTTTGCTTTGTTGTAATGAATTTTTTAAACACAGTGGGGGGATTTACTGAAGCTGGAGCGTTCAAAATCTGGTGCAGCTCTGCATAGAAACCAATCAGCTTCCATTTTTTTTTTTTTTGCCAAAGCTTAATTGAACAAGCTGAAGTTGGAAGCTAATTTGCTACCATGCAGAGCTTCACCTGATTCTGAGTGCAACAGTTTTAGTAAATCTACCCCTCTGTGACCAGAGCAATATGTTACCATGGAAACATGGTACTACTCTGGGGAAGTGATTTTTTTTTTAAATTTTTGGATTGGATTGGAATAAATGCTTATAGAGCACCGAATGTGAGTTGTGAAACTCACGTCTTGGCACTTACCAGCAAGCTGGGGGTATCCAGGTCCCCGGAGCAAATAGAAGAGACTAGGACATCTAAGTAAAAGAGGGGAACAAGCAAGAAGTAAACAGAAATAAAAAAAAAAGAAGGGAGGGGGGGCAGGACACAAGGAGCCTATCCCTACTCCCTGAGCATGGACCGCAGCCTGGGATTAAGGCAGCGTCCTGCTAAGAGCTTGGATGGCCAAGTGTCTATCCATAGGCTTGTGAAAAAAGCGGTGTTTTCAAGCCTTTACGAACGGCCATCAAGGCGTAGGATGCTTGGAGCTGATGAGGGAGCTGGTTCCAAAGAGAATTCCCCAGTGTTTGGAGCCGGCAGCCACCCATTGAAGCTAAGCGACTAGGTTGAATAATCACTAACAGGGCGTCAGTTGAACAAAGCTCTTTGGGTGGACAGTAGTGTTGTGACATATTCGATAAGTACATTGGGCCTAGTTGCCAATAGGCCCGAAACACCAGACAGAGAGCCTTGAACTCGACCCGCTTTGCTATTCTGAGCCAGTGTAGATCCTTAAGCATCGGGGAGATGTGATTCCGCCTTGGGTAGTTTGTGACTGAGTGATCTGCAACCGTTTTGTCCACTTCTGTGGGAGTCCTAGAAAGAACACGTAAGAGCAATCTAACCTAGTGTGGATAAGTCCATGAACTAAGATCATATGGTTGTTCTGAGTGAAAAGGTTCTTAATTTTTCGTAATAATTGCAGATGGTACTTGGCTGATTTTATGCAATATTTTGCGTGAGGAACGAAACTTAGTAAAGCATCAAAAATGATACCCAGATTTTTAACCTGCTTAGGTGGAGTTGGGGCAGGGCCGAATGAGGATCGCCAGGCAGGTAAGAAGGTAGAATTGGCCTGTGGGCCGATCAGCAAAAGCTCAGTTTTGTCGGCGTTAAGGCCTAGCATGTTTGTGTCCATCCATTGTTGGATGTTAGATAGTCCCTTATTCAGCTGGTCAGGCATATTGGGTCCACTTGCAAGGGCTTCCAAGATCTGCGTGTCATCCGCGTAGATCTGGCAGCCTAGACCATAGCTGGTAAAAAAGGTTGGCAAGTGGGCGCATATAGCAGTTAAAGAATAAGGGAGAAAGGACAGAGCCCTGAGGTACCCCACAGGTCAATAGTTGGGGGTTTGAGCGGGACGACTCCATTTTTATGGAGTGCGTTCTTTCAGACAAGAAGGATCTAATCCAATTTAACACTGAGTCCTTACAGCCAAATAAGGATTGCATTCTAGAGAGAAGGATAGAATGGTCAATGGTATCAAACGCCGTGGAGATGGTACCAAGGCTGCGGACCCCCCCTGCATTGCGGACACCCAGCAGACGTTCCCTCATATCTAGGGCAGACATCTCCGTACCGCGCTCGGGTAGAAAATCCCGACTGGCAGTCATGGAACAGACCGTGTGACTCAAACTGCTCCTGCAGCTGGACACAACCTGCTCCAGGACCTTAGATAGAAAAGGCAGTAGAGAAATGGGGCGGTAGTTGGTAAGTATCGTGGGGGCCAGGCACACTTTTTTTCAATAATTGGAGTATGATTGCTCTCTTGAATCTAGATGGCACTATACCCAGGCAGAGGGACAAATTAATTACTCTGCAGATGTCAATAACCAGAGTGTCTACATGCTTCTGAATGAACCAGGCAGGGCAGGGGTCATCAGGATAACTGGTTGGTTTTAGTTTTGAGATGATAGCTCTGACTTCCTCCTCTGAGACTGGGCAAAATTTACGTAGTTTTTCCAGGGTGGTTTTGGCTTTTGGTGTTGCACAGGGGGGTGCCAAAGAGGATCGAGCACGGATTTTCTCCACTTTTGAAATTAAAGACTGGTGGATATCATTACACAGTTGTGGGGTTGCCATCATCTTGGAGTGGAAATTTTTTAGCTCAAAAATCTCCCAGACTATGGCGAACAGTTCTCCCGTTTGGTTAGGGGCGACGCTTATTTTTATTTTATAATATGTTCTTTTTAGCGTTTTTACTGCCTTGGCATAACTTCTGCAATGTATGCGGTAAGCTTTTTTGTCCAAGTTGCATTAATATTTTAGCCATTTTCACTCCAAGAACCGTCTCTCTTTTTTCTGAGAGGGAGAAGGCTAGATGTATACCACGGTTGGGATTTCTGTAATCTCGGTCGGTTGTTAGCCACCTGAAAGGGCGCCACTTCGTTCAATGATTTTTTGAACCTAGATTCAAAATCGTCCAAGGCACGCTCTAATTGGAGAACACATTCTTCGAGATCGTCAATAAGCTTTTTCTCCTCATTCTCGTTGTCGGTTTTAGTATAGCAGTTCTTGAATTCATCACAGTTCACAGGCTTAAGTTTTTGAAATGGAATTGATTTACGCATATTATTACCCCCCTGTATTCTTTTAAGAGCAAAGTCGGGAAGAAGAACATACAAAACCAAAAAGTGATCTGACCACACAATTTTTTGTATCATCACTTTTGAAATGGAAAGACCATATAGGAAAAGGGCATCTAGAGTGTGGCCCTTGATATGATTGGGTTCCTTGATATGCTGGGTGAAATGTAAAGCCTGCATGTCATCCAGGAGATCTTGAGCATCCTGGTTCCGTACATCGTCTAGCCATAGGTTTAAGTCACCCTGAATCACCACATGATTGGGAAGCAATGAAAGTTGCATAGAGAAGTCTGCAAAACCAGAGAGAAAGAGGGCCAGGAGGCCTATAGATGATTGTGAATGTGAATGCTGCGTTATCATTCACTAAGCATTTCGCTGCTAGGTGTTCAAAAGTATTATAGGGAGAAGAGGAGATTTCCTGGCAAATCAAATTGGTGTCGTAGATAATGCATATGCCATTACCTTTTTTAGCTTGTCTATTCTTAGTCATGATGCTGTATTTGCTGGGTAGTAATTTGTCATATATTGATTTTGAGCTGTCCTGAAACCAGGTTTCTGTAACTCCCATTATATGAGCGCCAGATGTTATGTGACTGCACGTGAGTAACACAATCGTGTACCCTTACCTGTTGATGGAAGATCTGCGCGTGTCATATTAGAGTTGGTGTTATTGATTTTAAAGGAGTTATAAAGGAAATTTTATTTTTGCTGAAATGACTGTTTACAGGGTATAGAGACATAATAGTTACCGTATTTATCGGCGTATACCGTGCACTTTTTTGCCCTTAAAATCAGGGCAAAATCGTGGGTGCGCTATATACGCTGATACTCGCTTCCCGCGCCGTGTTTAAATCCGCCGCCGACATATACCGAGCGCAGTTCACTCGGGTACACTTGGCCAGGCTCGGCTCCCCTCGCGGTTATGCGAGAGGAGCCGAGCATGCCCGAGTGTACTGCGCTCGGTATATGTCTGCAGTGGATTCAAACACAGCACGGGAAGCGGGGATCGATACTTGCTTCCCGCATTGTGTTTGAACACGACCGCCGACATATACCGAGCGCAGTACACTCGGGTACACTCGGCCAGGCTCGGCTCCCCTCGCGTTTATGTGAGAGAAGCCGAGCGTGCCCGAGTGTACTGCGCTCGGTATATGTCGGCCTCGGCATTCAAACACATTGCGGGAAGAAACACTTGGCTCAGAGACCAGCACGGGAGGACAACACGACGGACGCCAGACCAGACACCAAAACTGTAAGTATTAAAACATTTTTTCCCAGGAATGTCAGGCTAAATTAGGGGTGCGCGTAATAGGGCGATAAATACGGTAACTGATTCCTTTTGAAAATAATTTAAAAATAGATAAAAATCAATCCTATAATGTGCCTGCAGTTTCAGTTTCGTTTTTCATCTAGTTTCATGCTTCTGTGAAGGACAGAGACACAGAGCTTATTGTTACGTACCTGCCAGATGAGCCTGACGTGTAGTGGGAAGGCTTCTCGTACAACCCCGGCTAAAGGGCCACCGATGTTGCGACAGTGGCCACAAGAGCCTGGCGGTGTATGGGTGCCTGGTTCGTCTTGGGTCTTGTCGGTTCAGCAGGTGCAGCAGGAAACAGGAAGCTGGCTGGTGGGTGCACTGGCTGGGGAGACACTAAATGCGTAGTCAGACGAGCCGGGTTTGGTAACAGACGATCAGATATAGATATAAACCATAGGCAGAGAATGGTCAGTATACAGGCAAGTTCGGCAACGGGAAATCAAGCAGTTGTAGAGCTGAGCGTTGGTCACAAGCCAGGCCGGGATCAGGATAACAGAGATCAATCGTAGTCAGCAAGCCGGGTCAAACACAGGAAACAGGAAACGGGTCAGATCACAGGAAGTCAGGTAAGAACTGCAGATCCGGCAGCGAAGACACTGTGCTGCTGATATGTTTAAATAGGGCAGCCTGCTGTCAATCACTGAAATCAGTCTGCACCATTAACCCTTAAGTGGCAGGACCATGACATTGCCCCCCCCTTACAGGCAACCTCCGGGTGCCCAACAGGTCTCTCTTCTGTGGGTGATTGTGAAAAAAGGCATTAACCAAGTCTTTTGCGTGCACATCCCTCTTAACCTCCCAAGAGTTATCCTCTGGGCCGTAACCTTTCCATTTAACCAGGTACTGTACCTGATTCCTTCTCTTCCTACAGTCTATGATAGCCTCCACCTCATACTCCTCTTCGCCATCGATGGTCACATGTTCTGGTGGCCTGGATACTCTATCTGGAAAAGAGTCAGGGACTGCGGGTTTCAAGAGAGAAACATGGAAGACAGGATGTATCTTAAGTGAATCGGGTAGAGATAATTCATAAGCAACCTCATTAAAGCGGATGGTTCAGCTAAAAAAAAATATTAAAAGCCAGCAGCAACAAATACTGCAGCTGCTGACTTTTAATATTAGGACACTTACCTGTCCTGGAGTCCAGCGCCGTCCGCAGCAGAGGATGAGCGATCGCTCGTCACCCTGCTGCTCCCCCCTCCATCCACGGTGAGGGAACCAGGAAGTGAAGCGCTGCGGCTTCACTGCCCGGTTCCCTACGGCGCATGCGCGAGTCGCGCTGCGCCCGCGAATTGGCTCCAGCTGTGTGCTGGGAGCCGAGTGTTCCCAGCACACAACGGGCGGGAGACGGGATGTGATGTAATGCCCGTCTTTTGCCCGTGAATGCTGGGCCGGAAGTGGGTGCAGATACATGTCTATCTGCACCCCCCTCCCCCCTGAAAGGTGTCAATTGTGACACCGGAGGGGGGGAGTGTTCGGATCAGCGGATCTTCACTTTAGGGTGGAGATCCGCTTTAAGTTTCCTCTTGACTGGGAATGGTCCCACAAATCTAGGTGCCAATTTCTTTGAGGGACATGCCAACCTGAGATTCGTAGTGGACAACCATACCTGGTCTCCTGGGCGGAGGATCAGTTCACCCCTTCTTTTCCTGTCAAAAGCCGCCTTGCTTGCTGCTTGTGCCTTGGTAACTGCTTCTTGAAGCAACTTATTGTTGCAGTTGAAGAAATCCACTGTGTCTTGGACAGCAGGAACCGTGGTTTCTGGAATAAAATCAGGCAAGAAGGATGGGTGAAAACCATAATTTGCAAAGAAGGGTGACTGACCTGTGGCAGAGTGAGTGGCATTATTGTAGGCAAACTCTGCCAGTGGCAGCAGAGATACCCAGTCATCCTGGACAAAAGTGGTGAAGCATCGAATATATTGTTCTAATGTCTGATTGGTTCTCTCTGTCTGTCCATTGGTCTGTGGATGGTATGCCGAGGATAAGGATCTTTCAATTTTAAGGGCTTCACACAGAGTTTTCCAGAACTGGGAAGTGAACTGAACCCCCCGATCTGAGACAATGTTCATAGGGACCCCATGAAGCCTTACAATTTCTCTGATAAACACTTGAGCCGTCTCCTGGGCTGAGGGAGTACTCTTTAGAGGCAAGAAATGGGCCATTTTTGACAGTCGGTCTACTTTCACGAAGATGGCTGTGCATCTTTCCGATAGGGGGAGTTCTACAACGAAATCCATGGCTATCATTCTCCATGGTCTGTCAGGGACTGACAGTGGCCGAAGTAGACCCCAGGCTCGGTTCTTCGAACCCTTGCTGCGATTGCAGATTGCACAGGAATTCACATACCTCTTACAGGTTTCTTCCAGGTCTGGCCACCAGAATGTGCGTTTCAGGAGATCAAGCGTCTTGTGGACCCCGAAATGACCTGCTAGGGGATGATAATGACACAGACCCAAAATGGTTATACGTAAATATTCAGGCACAAATACCTTGCTTCCGTTAAACAGCAAACCTTCCCGGAGTGTCAGAGTGATCCCTGGAGGGCTAGGAACGTCTGTCGAAGCCTGCTTCATTCGGTTAAGGAGGTTGCTCTGTAAAAGTAAAAAGTTATTTTCAGACAAGATGGTATCTGCCACTGGTGGTTCCTTGGGGTCATCGAACATACGAGACAGTGCATCTGGTTTAACATTCTTTGAGCCCGGCCGGTAGGTAATGTGGAACACAAATCGGGAAAAGAACAGGGCCCAACGTGCTTGACGTGGCTTTAGACGTTTAGCAGTCCTCAGGTACTCCAGATTTTTATGGTCAGTATAGACCAGGGCTCAAAATTTCAAGTCCTGATCTACTAGCCTCAAGAGTTACTCGCCACCAGTTTCCCCACCTAATTCATACACTGCCCTGCGCCTAATTGCACCCGTAAAACACGCCCTCATAGATTATCTCATGGAATGACACTGTTAAATGTTTTATGCAGAATCAAGTTACAAAATTAAATATTACTAACAACAACTTTAACAAAATGGGACAGGGAACTGGGGGCAGACCAGAGGGAAAGGGCACTAGAACTGGGTCTCTTCCCCATTCTCTTGCTGTCTCCTCTGCAACTCCCATCCATCGTCTCTCTCTCCTTTTCATCTCATCATCAGGAGCCTGTGTGTGCGGCTCCATGTTTGCATGTCCCCACTTCCCCCTTTTTTTCAAGCTGGCAGTGAGGAGAGGAGCTTCAGCACAGCGGGAGGGAGTACAATCCAGCGCTGAGATCCACACAACTGCACAGCCATTGACACCATAGCACAGCACACACTGACACTGCACAGCACACATTGAGACCAGTCTGTTCACAGTGCTCAGGCTGATTTGCTGGACACTTACATAGAGCACAAGGAGAAGAAAACTGCACAAGCTGGAAGGCTGCCGCTCTCATGTCAGGGCAACTTTCAGTGAGCGCTGCACCGGAGTGGTAATTTTCGCAATCCTCCACCTCACTCATTACTTTCTGCTCTCCAGCTACATTGGTCGGGGGGAGGGGAGCAGGCTCAGAGAGGTCATACTGTTAGGTCCCATGGCTTAATGAGAATTGTAAGGAGAGTACCTGTGTACTGCTCTGCCTGTGCATGGCTCACCAGACTACTTTTCCCAAGCATGCACTTTTCCTCTTCGGCCGCCAATCGCATTGGGACTCTAAGTGTAGGCACAGATTGGAGGGAGATTGGTCATGCAGCCCTGTTGTCACTCGCCCCCAGCTTAAATCCACTCGCCAAATGCTAGTAGGCGTGTGGAAATTTTGAGGGCTGGTATAGACCAATATGGGATGCGCTGCTCCCTCCAGGAGGTATCTCCATTCTTCCAAAGCCACCTTAATGGCCAGTAACTCTCGGTCCCCAACGTCATATTTTCTCTCCGCTGGGGAGAGCCTGCGGGAGAAAAAGGCTACTGGATGCATCAGATCCTTGGGGCCTTGGCGTTGGGAGATGACTGCTCCAAGAGCGACTTCAGATGCATCTACTTCTAGTATATACGGCAGAGATGGGTCAGGGTGACCAAGAACAGGTGCTGATGTAAACAATCCTTTCAAAGTATCAAATGCGCCTTGTGCCTCGGGTGTCCAATGGAAGCGGAGGTTCTGTCTAGTCAACTGTGTGATAGGGGTTATGATAGCGGAGAAGCCCTTAATGAATCTCCTATAAAAGTTGGCAAATCCTACGAAGCGCTGTACCCCCTTCTTGTCGGTAGGTGCAGGCCAGTCTAAGATAGCAGAGACCTTTTCAGGGTCCATCTTGATCCCTTCAGGAGAGAATATCAGCCCCAGGAATTGGATGCTTCTTTGTTCGAATTCACATTTTTCACCCTTAGCATATAGTCCGTGTTGACGTAGTCGGCTTAGTACCCTTTTGACATGACCTCGGTGAGAGTCTAGAGAGACGGAAAAAATCAGGATGTCATCAAGGTAAACAATCAAAAATATATCTAGGAAGTCTCTGAATATATCATTAACAAAATGTTGAAATGTAGCCGGGGGCATTGCATAGTCCAAAGGGCATCACTAGGTACTCATAGTGGCCGAATCGGGTGCGAAAGGCTGTCTTCCTCTCATCCCCTTGGCGGATGCGGACTAAATTGTAGGCCCCCCCGTAAATCTAGTTTGGTAAAAATGGTTTCCGACCTTAATCTCTGAAATAGTTTGGGTACTAAAGGGAGGGGATATTGTTTTTTAACTGTAATTTTGTTGAGCTCCAGATAGTCCACGCAAGGTCGTAGGGAGTGGTTCTTTTTCTCAACGAAAAATATTCCTGCTCCTGCTGGGGAGGTAGAGGGTCGGATGAACCCCTTTTTCAGGTTTTCTTGGATATATTCTTTTAGTGCTTCCTGTTATCGTTCAGCGAGGGGGAAGATTCTATCGAAAGGGATTTCGGACCCAGGGAGCAGTTCAATTGGGCAATCGTATGGCCGATGCGGGGGAAGAATGTCAGCCCCTCGCTTACTAAAGACATCCAGGAACTCATGGTAGGGTTCAGGTACAACTTGCCGCACTTCAGACTCAGAGTCCACACAAAGTAGCGTTGTAGAAAAAGCTGGGGACCTTGGTAGGCAGTGTTCCTGGCAATAGGCTGAGTGGAAGTTGATTCTCCCTGTGGCCCAGTCAATTTGTGGGTTATGCGCCTGCAGCCAGGGTATAACAGGAAATAGCGGGGAAGAGATAACATCAAGGCTTAAGATTTCTTTGTGTTGGGAGGAGGCCAATATGGGTAAAGGAAATGTCTCTTGGGTCACAGGTCCGGACTTGATACATGACCCATCAGCTAGAAAAACAGAAAGTCCTTGTGCTTTAGATCTCAAGGGAATGCGTTGTTGTGTTGCAAAGGTTACATTAATGAAGCAACTGCAGGCCCCCGAATCAATGATCGCGGTGACTGCCACCTCCCTTTCTGGCAGCTGGAAAGAAATAGGAAGGGTTAGGTTGGTGGCAGTGGTAGATGAAGAAAAGTTATTAACTGAAGTGATCATTCGCCACTTACGGGTCTTGGTTGGACAGGAATGCACATAGTGGCCTGCTTCCCCACAGTACAGGCAAAGGTTATTCTGTCGTCGGTGCAGGTGTTCTTCTGGAGACAGAGGGGGGCGTATCAGGCCGATTTGCATAGGCTCTGGAGCGTCTGTAGCAGTAGTAACAGGAGCGGGCTGAACTGGAGTGAAGCCAACAGGTGCAGGGTAAGTAGGAGCTGGGATCCGGGGCATCATCCAGACTGGACGTGGCTGCTGGGCTGATCTTTCGTATCGTCGCTCACGGAGCCGACGGTCAATTTTAATGGCCAGTGTAATAAGGGATTCCAGGGTATTTGGGACCCCGACACGTGCCAATTCATCTTTCAGACCTTCTGACAACCCCAAGCGGAACTGATGTCGCAGGGCTGCATCATTCCATTGTGTGTCTGCACTCCAGCGTCTGAAGTCTGTAACATAATCTTCGGCCGTTCTGCGGCCTTGCTGGAGTGTATGAAGGGCGGCCTCTGCTGTGGTGGTTTGTTGTGGGTCATCGTATAATTCGGCCATTGCGCCGAAGAAGGCGGACATGGACTGTAACAATACATCGTTCTTCTCCAACATCCGATGAGCCCAGGACTGGGGCTCACCCTGAAGCAGTGATATGATGAATCCTACTTTAGTGGTTTCAAGGGAGAAAGTTCGAGGTTGCAGGGCGAAGTACAGTTCACATGCGTTGCGGAAGGATCTAAATTTTCCTCGGTCGCCTGAAAATTCGCTCTGGTGCTGGAACTCTGGGTTCAGGGGGCAGCATCACCACTGAGGGCGCTGCAGTGGAAGTCCCTGAGGCAGACGGTGCAGCAGTGCTTGCTGGCTTGGCTAGCGTCTGTACACATTCCAATTGTGTATAACCCTCCTGTAGCGATTTGACTGCTTGGGTAAGGGCTGCAAGGTGCTGGCAGATGTCATCCATGGCCGACTTCCCACTTGCAGGCTCAGACATGGCTGCCTGATACTGTTTCGTCCCTGCCAGATGAGCCTGACGTGTAGTGGGAAGGCTTCTCGTACAACCCCGGCTAAAGGGCCACGATGTTGCGACAGTGGCCACAAGAGCCTGGCGGTGTATGGGTGCCTGGTTCGTCTTGGGTCTTGTCGGTTCAGCAGGTTCAGCAGGTGCAGCAGGAAACAGGAAGCTGGCTGGTGGGTGCACTGGCTGGGGAGACACTGAATGCGTAGTCAAACAAGCCGGGTTTGGTAACAGACGATCAGATATAGATATAAACCACAGGCAGAGAATGGTCAGTATACAGGCAAGTTCGGCAACGGGAAATCAAGCAGTTGTAAAGCTGAGCGTTGGTCACAAGGCAGGCCGGGATCAGGATAACAGAGATCAATCGTAGTCAGCAAGCCGGGTCAAACACAGGAAACAGAAAACGGGTCAGATCACAGGAAGTCAGGTAAGAACTGCAGATCAGGCAGCGAAGACACTGTGCTGCTGAGGTGTTTAAATAGGGCAGCCTGCTGTCAATCACTGAAATCAGTCTGCACCATTAACCCTTAAGTGGCAGATCCATGACATTGATCCACAGACAACCAGGAAGTGTGCAGAACAGAGAAGGATCGAACAATGAGGACATGAAACCAGAACTGCATTAGGGTAAAGGAAGCTAAATAAAAAAAATTCCTTTAGTGACCCTTTAAAGAGAGAAAAAGGCAAAGACCCCCGCGGATGCCCGCAGACGCCGCA
Organism: Rana kukunoris; assembly: GCA_029574335.1. NCBI lineage: Eukaryota > Metazoa > Chordata > Amphibia > Anura > Ranidae > Rana > Rana kukunoris. Next base: position 169,530,049 of record CM056059.1, read on the forward strand.
CCCTTCGGACGCGACAAAGGTGCGCACCCGCTGCACTCAGCCCAGATAAGTCCTGACTGGATAGAGGCCACGCCCCTCCGCTCTCACAGCAGGGTCACGTGACCGAGGACCTGTTTCCAAGATGGCGGCCGGAGGAGGAGGCTCGGCTGATGTACAGCGCTGATTTCAGCTGGATTTCAGGTGATTTAAAAGTCTTACACTGGGGAGGGTTGGAGGTTTAAAAGGTAACGTGTTTACACGTTTGTTTATAGCAATTTGCATGGCATGAAAGGAAGCCATCCATTGTGTACAACTCTCATGATACGGAGGTCACCTGGTACTGGCAGCGAGCCAGTACACTCATTCAGTCATTCAGTCATTCAAAGAAGGTATTTTTCTGATCTCCCTCAAGCAAGGCATAATCGAACCCCTCTAAAGACCCAAACTACCGCAGACCAGTAACATGCCTTAACACCATCTCCAAGATCATTGAAAAAGCAGTAGTACAACAGCTACAACTCCATTTGGACACCTACGAACTCCTGGACCCACTACAATCTGGTTTCTGCCCAGGCCACGGGAGAGAAACTGCACTTCTCAAATTATGGGATGACGCCCTCGAAGTGCTGCTGGACCTCAGTGCAGTTTTTGACACAGTAGACCACAAACCTCTGCTCACTCGTCTCACAGAAGTAGCCTTAGTCACAGACTCTGATCTACCCTGGTTCGCATTCTTCCTAGAGAATCGATCCCAGACAGTGAAACTGGGGGGTTTCACTCTGGAAGCACGTACAATTACATGCAGAGTTCCTCAGGGATCACCCCTATCGCCCGTGCTCTTTAACATCTACCTCCTCCCATTCCTCAACATCATCACCAAACAGGACCTGCTCTACCACTCCTACGCTAATGACACTCAACTTTACCTTTGCATTGCCGACAAAAAGGAAAAATACCATGCACTAAAATTGCCTCTTATTGATCGATAATTGGATGATGGAGAGCTCCCTCAAACTTAATGGATCCAAAACAGAACTTCTCTTTCTCCACGCAAACCGAAAGAAAAACTCTAGGACAACATGCACACCACCCACCATCCAGGGGCAAATCATCACCCCAAGCACCAAAGTTAAAAGCCTCGGAGTCATCTTTGACTCAGACATGACTATGGACACACAAATAGGATCAGTAGTCAGCGGATCTCAGTACCTTCTCTGCCTGCTGCATAGACTCATCCCCTATATCCTGGAAGAGGACACAGCAGTAGTAGTTGGAACAATCATCAATTCCCGACTCGACTACGCAAACTTCCTCTACCTCAGACTCCCCAGATAACACATTTTGTGTCTAAAAGTCATTCAGAACACAGCAGCCAGACTGATTCCCAGGGGTTTTTTCCCGTCATCAATCACCCCAACCCTGAGGACCCTCCATTGGCTAGCCGTGCAGGATCAGGTTACATTCAAGACCCTCTTGCCTCACTCACAAATGCACACAAGGAAACGCTCCTCAATACCTGTAACGGTCAGGGGTTAACGCCGTTTACGATATTCCATTCCACCAACCCACGACAGCTTATCAACACTCCAGAATCCGGCAGACGAACATGGCCCATACAGATTCCCCAGAAACAAGACACAGCTCTGTTCTCTGGTTCAACAGGAATAAATATCTTAATGCTAAACTCAGGCTCTTATATACAGTCAGCAACCAAATGTGAACAATAACTCAACTCCACCCACAACATCATACCATAGTTCCTAATAAGCCCCTCTCAATACACATCTTTTAAGATAGACACCTGCTATACAATACACATTCTTTTAGTCAGACATTCTGACTCCAATTCTAATTAACTACAGCTGACAAGTCAGACATCTCACAATCCACATCTATCATTAATAGAACTTCACACAATACAGTGTTAATTAGCATCACACAATGAAAAGGTCTTTATAAGCCAGACTATGGTTAGTTTACATGACAGTAGCAGACTTAATTACCACCTTAACAGTCTGTGTTCCCACATGAATGAATTATTATATTGACCGGTTGGGTTTAGAATCAACAACCTGTAATATTTCAAGATATCCTGCAATACATTGTGAATTATCATTACTGTCCCATCTCATGTAATCCGAGATATCATTTCTCCCTAGTGGACATAGGATGATCCTAGACACAAGAGTCATTGGTGAAGCTGAAACAGGAGTACCCCACACCCTTCAAGAGCCTCTGGGTCCTACGGGCCATTCCGTTACAATACCTATGCGAGAAAATAAAATGCTACACCCCTAGTCGCACCCTCTGGTCAGCTAACCAATGCCTCCTCCACATCCCCAAGACCAGCTACAAATCTAAAGGAGAACGAAGATTTGCAGTCCAAGGATCACGGCTATGGAACGCTCTACCCACGGACATCTGCATGGAAGAAAACCATAGGGCCTTTAGAAAAAAAATGTAGGACCCACCTCTTCTGAGGATACAGGATGGCACTGGATGCAAAAAGCGCCTTGAGGCGATTTAGTTCGCATTTGTAGCACTATACAACTCACTCACTCACACTAATCAGTCATCAGCTGAAGATGTTAACAGAAAGTATGTTTGTCGAGGACAGGTAGAGAGCTTTTAGTATAGTCCGTCCACTACTACAGCCATGTCCAAAGCCCGGCACGGGGGCCAATTGCGGCCCGCATTTCGGTTTAATGCGGCCCCACTGGTAATTTGGATATATATCTCTTTTGTAGTCCCCAACGAATCCCCGAGCATCGTGCATTCATGTAAATGATGAGGCTGCATTCATGTAAATTGTGAGGCTGCAATCATGGCAATAGTAAGGCTGCATTCAGAGACTGCATTCATGGCACTTGTGAGGCTGCATTCATGGCAATGGTGAGTCTGCATTCAGAGGCTGCATTTATGGCAATGCAGATGGGCACTGATTAGCCTGCATTGATTTGACACGGCCCCTTTTTTAACCGATAAAGCTGACTGATAGTCTGATGTGCCTACACACCATCGGTTAAAAAAAACGATCGGCTCAAAACGCGGTGACGTAAAACACAACGACGTGCTGAAAAAAATGAAGTTCAAAGCATGCGTCGACTTGATTCTGAGCATGCGCGGCTTTTTAACCGATGCTTTTGCATACTAACAATCGGTTTTGACCTATCGGTTAGGCGTCCTTTGGACGTCTCACTATAGAAGTATTGTACCTACCAAGCTTTTGCCTACTGCTCTGGTGTGCATCTTGCCTTTGAGTATAGCGTGACATTTAACCTATCCATCTCAAGCTGTTTTTCTCCCTGTGGACTGAATTGTATTAACGTTTATATATATATATTTTTGTAAATTTTATCCATGCTCTTTTCTGTGTTTATTTCTTATTTTATTTAGACTATAAAGTGTTATTATAATTTTTCCTATTGTGCGCTGCATTTTTGTTTGTATGTTTTTCTGCCCATTTCCAAATGGTTGACAGCACCACTTGTTTTTTTTACTGATCTCCACATTCAATTGTGGTGCTATATCATGTTGTAGCGCTTATAGGGGGTTTTCTTGTGTATTTTGTGGTCTATTGGTTAACCACTTAAGCCCCGAGCCTGTTTTTTAGATTTGGTGTTTACGAGACTAAAACATTTTTTTTTTTGCTATAAAATTACTTAAAAACCCCAAACATTATATATATTTTTTTCTAACACCCTAGAGAATAAAATGTCAGTCATTGCAATACTTTTTGTCACACCGTATTTGTGCAGCGGTCTTACAAGCGCACTTTTTTTGGAAAAAAAAACACCTTTTTTAATTAAAAAATAAGACAACAATAAATTTGGCCCATTTTTTTTACATATTGTGAAAATGATACCCAACATGTCACGCTTAAAAATTGCGCCCGCTCGTGGCATGGCATCAACATTTTACCCTTAAAAATCTCGATAGGCGACGTTTAAAAAATTCTATAGGTTGCATTTTTTGAGTTCAGAGGAGGTCTAGGGCTAGAATTATTGCTCTCGCTCTAACGATCGCGGCGATACCTCACTTGTGTGGTTTGAACACCGTTTTCATATGCGGGTGCAACTTGCGTATGCGTTCGCTTCTGTTTTTATTTATTTTACAATTTTAACACTGAAATGGAAAAAAAAATATCACTTTTATTCCTATTACAGGGAATGTAAACATCCCTTGCAATAGAAAAAAGCATGACAGGTCCTCTTAAATAAGAGTTCTGGGGTCAAAAAGACCTCAGATCTCATATTTAGACTTAAATGCAAGAAAAAAAATTGAAACTGTCATTTTTTCAAATGACAAAAAAAAAATGTTTCTTTAAGACGCTGGGCGGGACTGACGTTTTGACGTCACTTCCACCCAGCAGAGCTATGGGGACGGGTGAGGGACATTTTTCCCTCACTTACATCCCCACACAGCAGACGAGCGGACCCGATCGCCTCCGCCGACAGCTACGGTAAGCGGCGGAGGGCACGGGAGAGCGGCGGGAGGGGGGCCCCTCTCCCGCCACCGATAACATCGATCTTGTGGCGAATCCGCCGCAGAGACCGCCATTATCGTGTACAGGACCGCCCACTGTAAAGAAGGATACCTCGGTTGTGGCAGCAGTTTTAAAAACAGGACGTATATACACAGTGGGCGGGCGTTAAGTGGTTACATTTTAAAGCAAGTTCTCTTTTTTTTGACCGAAGAATAACTGACTGATGGGGCCCACACACGATCAGTTTGGACCAATGAAACGGACCTTCAGTCTGTTTTCATCGGTTTTGACCGATCGTGTGTACGCGGCCTTACAGTTAAGGTGCGTGTTATATGCCGATTAAATATGGTATATCCAAATAACACGCCAAAGCTCATCCTTAGAATCTTGACCCCACTTTAATAGAGCAAGTTTTCCAAGGATGAGGACTGCTCTCCAAACTTAGACTGGGAGGGAATATCGGCATCAATGGACACAGAACAGAGATGGTAATTCTTGGGCAACTAAGTGGCAAATAAGGGTTTAATGTTCATACTGTGTTTCCCCGAAAAATACCTTATTTACAGCACTGTTGGGCACTCACTTGACCTACCGGAGCTCTTTTTCCACACTCCGAATACTGCAGAGGGAGGGGCCAAGATCCCCAATGACGTCAGCCCGCTCCGAGCACTGCATAGGGAGGGGCCTCTGACGTCAGTGGGGAGAAGAACTCTGGTGGGTTATGTCAGGGCTTGACAAATTTGCTTGGAATCTAGGAGCCAGCTAAAAAAGTTAGGAGCCAGAAAACGCGCCCGTCCTGACGAGCTTGCGCGCAGAAGCGAACACATACGTGAGTAGCGCCCGCATATGTAAACGGTATTAAAACCACAAGTGAGGTATCGCCGCGATCGTTATAGTGAGAGCAATAATTCTAGCTCTAGACCTTCTCTGTAACTCAAAACGTGCAACTTGTAGATTTTTTTAAACTTAAACCTATGGAGATTTTAAAGGGTAAAAGTTTGACGCCATTCCACGAGCGTGACATGTTGGGTATCAATTTACTCGCCGTAACGTTGTCTTTCACAATATAAAGAAAAATTAGGATAACTTTACTGTTTTATTTTTTAATAAAAAAAAAATGTGTTCCCAAAAAAGTGCGCTTGTAAGACCACTGTGCAAATACGGCGTGACACAAAGTATTGCAACGATCGTCATTTTATTCTCTAGGGTGTTAGAATAAAAAATATATATAATGTTTGGGGGTTCTAATTAGAGGGAAGGAGATAGCAGTGAAAATAGTGAAAAATGACATTAGAATTGCTGTTTAACTTGTAATGCCAACGGCCACCACCAGATGGCGCCAGCTCACAGAAGGAAGAGCTTGGGACTTCACAAGGCCGCAAAGCCGCGGCCTCAATTACCGGCCGTCGCGGACCTGCCGCGATCAAGCAGACGGGGGAGGTGGGGGCGCACGGAGACACAGGATCCTGTGCCTCTGTGCTCCCCCGCCGCCGCGCGATCGCAGCGGGCCCGCGGCGCCCGCTAATTGAGGCTGCGGCTTCGCGGACTTGTAGGCCGCAAAGCCACGGCCTCAATTACCACTCGCCGCGGGCGCCAGGTCACAATTGCGACCCCTGGGTTATGTGACACTGTAAATATGGTATTTTCCACTAAAGAGTTACACACGGAGACACTACATATATATATTGTGACAGGGAGTCAGGTAAATCGGTGGGTGTTGTCACAGACGGGAGATACATTTCTGCCTTGTTTAGACAATACACCAATTACTACCAGGTGTCGGCTACGGAGGTAGCCAGAAAGGTTTAGGGCGTTGGAAAACTTCAGCTGTTCAGAATGAGGTAATTAAGGCCTCTATAAGTTGAATGAATGAATGAAAACTTATATAGCGCGGCACATACGAACTGAATCGCCTCTTGGCGCTTGTTGTTCCTGTCTCCTTTGGTATCAAAAGAGATGCGTCTTGATCTTTCTCCTGAAAGCTAGGTGGTTCTCCTCCAACCGAATGCTGGTTGGTAAAGCGTTCCATAGTCTGGGACCTTGGACCGCAAATCTTCTATCTCCTTTGGCCCTGTAGTTGGCTTTCGGTATCTGGAGCAGATTTTGATTGGTGGATCGCAGAACGCGATTGGGATTGTGAGCTTTTATTTTTTCGCATAGATAATGGGGGGCATTCCCATGGACACATCTATGCGTTAGACAGAGTGCTTTAAAAGTGATTCTGTCTTTTACTGGTAACCAGTGAAGGGATCTCAGTGAAGGCGAGATTGATTCCCAAGGTTTTTTCCCAGTCACAAGTCTAGCGGCCGTGTTTTGAACGACTTGAAGACGAGCGATTTGGTACTTGGGGAGTCCGAGGTAAAGGGCATTGGCATAGTCCAGTCTGGAGTTTACAATTGTTCCCACCACGACCGCTATGTCTTCTTTGGGGATGAAGGGAGTAAGTCTGCGTAGTAGGCGCAGCAGTTGGTGAGATCCGCTGACTACTGACCCTATTTGTGCGTCCATTGTCATGTAGGAGTCGAAGATGACCCCAAGACTTTTGACTTTGGCGCTAGGGGAGATGATTTTGCCCAGAATGGGCGGGGGGGTCCATGTTGTAGCAGGTTGATTCTTACGCTTGGCGTGAAACAGGAGAAGTTCTGTTTTCGCTCCATTGAGTTTAAGATAACTCTTTGTCATCCAGTCCTCTATCAAAGAGAGACATGTCTCTAGATTGAGGTGATGATCCTTTTTATTGCAAATGCGGAAATACAGTTGCGTGTCGTCTGCGTAAGAGTGATATAGCAGTTTTTGGCTGCTGATGATATCAAAAAGAGGACGGAGATAGATGTTGAATCACACCGGCGACAGGGGGGATCCTTGAGGGACTCCGCACGATACTGTGCGTTTCTCAGAAGTGAAGGGTCCTAGCTTCACTATTTGAGATCGGTTTTCCAAAAAAGAGGAGAACCAAGATAAATCGCTTCTGCGACTTTGGCTACTTCCGCTAGCCTTGTCAGTAGAAGCTTATGGTCAACTGTGTCGAAGGCTGCGCTTAGGTCCAACAGAACCAGGAGACAAGATTCTCCTTCATCTGCGGCCTCGAGAACGTCGTCCCATATCTTGAGCAATGCTGTTTCCGTCCCATGTCCGGGCCGGAATCCTGATTGAAATGGATCCAGTAGGTTGTGGGTATCTAGATGCTGTTGCAGCTGTTGCACCACTGCTTTCTCCATGACCTTGGAGAGAGCGTTTAAGCCTGTTATGGGACGGCGGTGGTGTGGATCCTTAGGGTCCAGGGTGGATTTCTTCAATATGGGTCGAATGATGCCCTCCTTCAACTTAGAGGGCACTATGCCCTCCCTGAAAGATTGGTTAATAAGCTGCGTGACGGAAGGTGCCAGAATGTCAGCACACTCCTTCAGCAGTTTAGTAGGGATGATATCATTAGGCGCTGTGCTGTTATGCAAAGCACCGATGGTATTTTTTGTGGCATCAATAGAAATGGGTTCCAGCTTGAACTTACCTGGTTGTGGTGAATTACTGCAGGCGTTGTGTAGATATTTACGGGGGGGACTACGGGGGGGGAATTGTTTTGCTGAATGCTTTGCCGGATCCCCTCAATTTTATTAATGAAGTAATCCGATAATTCACTGCAAAATTCTTGAGTGTCTGAATTGGGGGCTTCAAGACATCCTGGTTTCATGGTCTGAGTGACCAACTTGAAAAGTTCGCGGGGGCGGTTGAGGGCGCAGTTGATAGCCTCAGAAAAATATTTTTTCTTGGCTTTGTAGATTTCTTTGTGGTATTTTTTGGTACTTGCTTTGTAGATGGAAAGGTTTTCATCTGAGGAGCGTCTTTTCCAGGCTGCTTCCGCCCTTCTGCGCTCTTGCTTCAGTAACGCCAGCTGGCTGTTGAACCATCTGGAGTAATTTTTCCGGATTTGGGTTTTCCGTTTCGGCGCTATTAAGTCAGCTGACTGTAATAGGGCTGTATTTATGGCCTCCAGTGTTTCTTCAGCCGTTTGATGCGGCTGAATTGGTTTTATTTTTTCCCTTAACGTGGTTTTGAAGAGTTCCGAGTGGAGCTTCTTCTGACATCTAGTCCAGTGTGTTGTTACTGGATTTGATGTTTTTGTTAAGGGGGGAAAATCGGAAATAATGAATTTAATTGCATGGTGATCTGTCCATGGCAACGGTTCATTTTCCGAGATTTTTATTTCCAGATCTTGTCTGAAAATAAGATCAAGCGTGTGACCTGAGGCATGTGTGGGCCCACATACTAGTTGTTGTAGCCCTAATCCTTCCAGGTGGTCGATGCAGGCGTCGGGAATGGGGTCTTGCGGGGAGTTGGCCCAGAGGTTGAAATCCCCGAGCAGCAAAAGGTGTTTGCTGTTAAGGGTATAGGTGGAGATAAAGTCCGTCAAAGATGGGAGCAGCTGCGATTTTGGGCCGGGTGGTCTATAGCAGAGTAAAATCCGGACGGTCTCCTGGGAGTTTACTTGCAGTTGTAGAGTAAGGGTTTCCATGAATGGAAGAGGGTTTTGAAGGACTGGTTTAGTGATCGCAAGATGAGTCTTATGGATCACCGCCAGTCCTCCGCCTCTTTGCCCTATTCTGTTTTCCGTTATAATACGGTAGTTTTCTGGCACCAATTCACCTAGAATGGTGTTACAGTTGGCTGTGAGCCAGCTCTCTGTAATAAAGAGGCAGTCTAAATCGTATTGTAGGATGAAATCGTGGATTTCAAGTCGGTGTTTTACTGCCGATCTTGTGTTGATCAGAGCACATGATATGTGCTTAGGCTGGGGCTGGGGCAAATGGCTGAGATTTTTGATAGTCGATCGCCGATCGATTCTCAGAAGTCGCTCATTTCGCAGGGCTTTTTTGGTGATGGCTGGTAGTATTGCGGCAAATCGCCTCAGGTCCCAAATAGTCTCTGCCGAGTATTGCAGTTTAACCATGGTTGCCAAACACCGGGGGGGGGGGGGGAGTGAAAGGATGATCAAGGATTAACTGAATCCTCTATCCTGGGTTGGTCCAGAGGAAGGCAAAAAATACCCTAACCGTGCTAAGCCAATATGCACGGCAGGGAAAAAAAATTTCTTCCTGACCCCTAAAGAGGCGATCGGGTAAACCCTGGATCAAGAAGTACTGGTGTTTGAGAATGGGGAGAGTGTGGCTGGGTGTAGCAAAATGGCTGCTGATCAGGTAGCAGGATCCAGGCTAGTCATCCGAAGGATGACTACTGATTGCTGCATCCTGAGGCTTTTTGAGTTAAGGAGAGCAGTGAGAAAGACTTCTGAAGAGGTGAGGTGGTTGTTGATTTTTCTGTGTGATAAAAATCAAAAAGACTATTGTTTCTCTGCTCTATGACCAGCAGTGTCTGCCCAGCAGTAGGCTGTGCCAGACTCCATAGATAGGTTCCTGTGTGGTGAAGGTAGACGCCCCAAGTGGCCAGGGTTTATTTTATGTTTTTTTTTGTTTATGCTGTTTGGATGCTTGCACTTGTTTCCAGCAATATGGAAGAATAAACCAAACTCTTTGTTTTCAACCGTCTTTGGCTGCCTCTCTGTATAGTTTAGTGTGTAGTGAACCCATCCAGGGGGTCACACACCCCCGCTACTGAGCTAACCCCTTACACATGGTGGAGTGCCGCGGGCAGTTAAAGTAAACCCAAAATGGAGGAGATACTAAAACAGCTGGATATAGCAAATGCAAATCAACAGCAGACAAATGCAGGTTTGCAGCAGAGCCTTGCAGCTTAACAACAGGCTCAAGCAGCTCAACAGGCTCACCAAGAGAGCCTTGCAGCTCACCAAGAGAGCATGGCAGCTCAACAACAGGTTTACCAAGAGAGCATTGCAGCTCAACAACAGGCTCACCAAGAGAGCCTTGCAGCTCACCGAGAGAGCATTGCAGGCTTGGAACCGAGACACCAGCAGCAAATGGAGGCCATTGTGAAACAGCTTCAGAGACAGCAGACCGAGGCTGGGAGTCGGGCCAGTAACATACCGACTTTTTGGGTAAGACACTTATTGCCAAAGATGACTGCAGATGATGACCCTGAGATGTTTCTGACCATGTTTGAGAGAACAGCGGAAAAAGAGAGTTGGTCTAAAGAACAGTGGGCTGGAATAGTGGCCCCCCTATTATCTGGAGAAGACCAAAAGTCATATTTTTGATTTGGAGCTTGCAGATGCAAAAAACGATGATTGGTTAAAAGAGGAAATATTGGCACGTTTTGGTTTAAACCTGGATGTCCGTGCTCAGCGTGTCCACAATTGGAGTTATCAGCTGAGGAAGCCACCTCGGTCGCAGATTTTTGACCTCATCCATTTGGCTAAAAAATGGCTGCAGCCAGAAACTCTGTCCAAACCAAAAATTTTGGAGCGAGTAGTCATGGACAAATTTCTTAGGTCTCTTCCTAACACCCTGCAGAAATGGGTGAACCATGGTGGTCTGGAAACCGCAGACAAACTTGTAGACCTGGTGGAAAGGTACCTAACAGAGAATTTGTCCTCTTCCACCAGAGACGCACAGACTTTCCACCCCAAGACCAGACCCTCCCCACCTTTAGGTAAGACTGCATCAAGGGATGGGGGTGGAGAGAGGGACCAAAGAGCAACTAGAGGTATTATCGGGACTACTGCTAATGTTTCGTGAGAGTGGCCTGGAAGACCCATCCCACAGGAGAGGACCAGAAGATTGATTTGTTACCGTTGCCGGGAAGAGAGACATGTAGCAGCAGTTTGCCCAGCGGGTGATGAACCCCTGCGGTGTGACTTTCTGACAGAGAGACGACAGTCCCTTTTTGCAACCACATGCACTGCAGCAAAGAAAAATGAGAAACCTTTATGTAGAATGTGCTTAGAAGGTAAAGATGTTGTGGTATTGTTGAATTTAGGTAGCCTGGTCACCTTAGTGAAAAGTGATCTAGTGGTGGGAAAAACCTTACATCCTAGGAAAATGGCTGTAGTTTGTGTACATGGGGACACTCAAGAATATCCGGTGACTATAGTTTCCTTTGAAACCTCCCTTGGTAACTTGTGTCACCAGGTGGGTTTAGTTCCTAAACTGCCACATTGCGCCATTGTGGGAAGGGATTTCCCAAAGTTCTGGGAACTCTGGGACTGCCCAGGTTCCCCAGTAGGTGGTTCTTCTGAGCCTGAAACATCTACTCCAGAAACCTCCTAACTGTGAAAATTCTCCTGAGTTTCCATTCTCAGTCTTAGCAGGGGAAACACCAGTCCCTAGGGAGGAGCCTGCTACCTCAGAAGAGGAACAGCGGCCGATAGGGTTTGATGACCTTGAGGTGCACAGAGAAAATGTTATCACTGAGCAATTGAGGGACCCCACATTGCTAAGAGCCCGGGAGAATGTAGTAAAGATAGATGGGGAGTTAGTTAACCCTGATGAGAGGGTTGCCCTCCCTTACTTCATTATTGAAAGGGACCTGTTATATCGAGTGTCACAGAGGATAGAGGACACCATTGAGCAACTGGTAGTCCCTAAACTGTACCGCAAGATGGTTTTGGAACTGGCCCATGGGCACATTCTTGGGGGACATTTGGGAGCAGAAAAAACCCGGGAGAGGATCACCCAGAGGTTTTATTGGCCTGGGATCACTAAGCAAGTAGAATTGTATTGCTCTTTCTATCCAGTGTGTCAGATTACTGCACCCATGCCACATTTCCGCAGTCCGTTGGTACCCAGGGCCGCCATCAGGGGGGTACAGGCATTACACCTGTAAGGGGCCCGGGGGTCCCCAGGGGCCCGGATGGGAACCACCCTAAAAAAAAAAAAAAAAATATTTTTTTTTTTTTTTTTTTTTTTAGAGGTCCGAAGGTCCCCAGGGGCCCGGAGGCCACCAAGGGCCCCAGATGGCAAGCCCTTTTTTTTTTATAAAAAAATATATATTTTTTATAAAAAAAGATATTTAAAAAAAAAAAAAAAGATATTTTTTTAATATATTTTTCTTTTATTTTTTATTAAAGGGCCAATTTTTTTTCTTTTATTTTTTTTAGAGGTCCGGAGGTCCCCGGGGGCCCGGAGGCCACCAGGGCCCCAGATGGCAAGCCCTTTTTTTTATAAAAAAAATATATTTTTTTATAAAAAAATATATTTTAATATATTTTAATATATTTTTCTTTTATTTTTTATTAAAGGGCCATTTTTTTTTCTTTTATTTTTTTAGAGGTCCGGAGGTCCACAGGGTCCCGGAGGCCCCCAGGGCACCGGATGGAACCCCCCCCCTTTTTTATTTATTTTCTATAAAAATTATATATATATTTTTTAATATATTTTTATTTTATTTTTTTTATTAAAGGGACATTTTTTTTAGGGGTCTAGGGGCCCGTAGGCCACCAGGGCCCCAGATGGCAACCCCCTATTTTTTTTTTTATATAAAAAAAAATTTTTTTTTATAAAAAAAAATTTTTTTTTATAAAAAAATATTTTTTTTAATATATTTTTCTTTTATTTTTTATTAAAGGGCCAATTTTTTTCTTTTATTTTTTTAGAGGTCCGGAGGTCCACAGGGACCTGGAGATCCCCAGGGCCCCAGATGACAACCCCCCCCCCCTTTTTTTATAAAAATAAATATATTTTTTATATATTTTTTTTATTTTTTATATTTTATATATATATATATATATATATATATATATATATATATATATATTATTAAAGGGCCCAGAGGTCCCCAGGGCCCCCGGATGACAATCCTCCTTTTTTATATATTTTTTTTACTTTTTTATATTATTTTTTTTATTTTTTTTAATATATAGATGCATTTTTATTAAAGGGCTCAGAGGTCCCCAGGGCCCCATGTGTCAAACCCCCTTTTTTTTATAATTGTATTTTTTATTTTTGTTTATATATTTTTTTTATATTTTTATTTTTTGTTAAAGGGCCCAGAGGTCCCCAGGGTTTATTTCTTTTTTATATATATATTTTTTTATTTATTTCTTTTTTTTTAAAAAGGCCCAGAGGTTTCTTTTTATTAAAGGGCCCAGAGGTCCCGAATGGAAAGCCCCCTTTTTTTGTAATTTCCTTTTATAAAAAAAAAAAAAATAAGGTCCCCGGGGCCCCAGTTGGCAACCACCCTTTTAAAAAAAAAAATAAAAAAAATATATATATATATATATTCTCTCTTTTTTTCTTTCTATTAAAGGGTTCAGAGGTCCCCAGGGCCCCGGACGGCTACCCCCCTTTTTTATATATATTTTTCTTTATTTCTTCTTTTTGTAAAGGGCCCCCTTTATCAATTTGCGGCAGCAGCCCCCCCCCCCGCTTCTCAATTTCATGCGGCAGCACCCCCGGTTCTCTGCTCCAGGGGGCCCATGCCTGAAGCTGTGTAAGGGGCCCCAAAATTCCTGATGGCGGCCCTGTTGGTACCCCTACCCATTATTGAGGTCCCTTTTGAGAGGATCGCCATGGACTTGGTTGGCCCCTTACTGAAGTCCACTAGAGGGCACCAGCACATCTTGGTAATAAGGACTATGCCACCCGTTACCCAGAAGTGATTCCTCTCCGAAACACCTCTGCTAAAGCCATTGCCAAAGAGTTATTTCAGGTTTTCAGCCGTGTGGGTCTTAAGGAAGTCCTAACTGACCAGGGCACCCAGTTTATGTCTAGGGTGACCAAAGAACTTTGTAAACTCCTGAAAGTGACCCAATAACGTACATCAGTATATCACCCTCAAACAGACGGGTTAGTGGAAAGGTTTAATAAAACCTTAAAACAAATGTTGAGGAAGGTGGTGGATAAAGACGGAAAGAATTGTGATTATCTGCTCCCTTATCTGATGTCTGCCATAAGAGAGGTTCCCCAATCGTCCACAGGGTTCTCTCCGTTTGAGCTACTGTATGTGAGGCACCCCCGGGGCCTACTGGACATTGTCAGGGAAACATGGGAGAGTTAGAGTTCCCCGCATCGAAGTGTGATTGAACATGTGGCCCAAATGCAAGATAGAATTGTCCAAGTGATGCCGATTGTGAAGGAACATTTAGCCCAAGCGCAATTGGCTCAACAAAGGATTTACAATTGTGGGGCCCAGGTCCGTTCCTTTGCACCTGGTGATAGGGTGTTGGTGCTGGTCCCCACGGTCAAAAGTAAATTCCTAGCCAAATGGCAGGGTCCCTATGAAGTGTTGGAGAAAATGGGGGTGGTGAATTATAAAATTAACCAACCGGGAAGACGAAAACCTGAGCATCTCTATCACGTGAACTTGTTGAAACCATGGAAGGATAGAGAGTCCTTGGTCGCTAAAACTACCCGATTTTCTGCTCCATTTAACCTGGCTGTCCCTAAGGTTGGGATAGCGGAGACTCTGTCCAAAACTCAGCAACATTTGTGCTCTGTGAGTGAGTAAGTGAGTGAGTAACTTGTATAGCGCAACAAATGCAAACTAAATCGCCTCAAGGCGCTTCCTTCCAGTGTGGTCCTGGTCATTCAGAAGAGGTGGGTCTTCAGTTTTTTGGGGCGGATGGTCGTAGGTAGAGCATTCCAGAGTCGAGGTCCTTGGACTGCAAATCTGCCTTCTCCCTTAGATTTGTAGCGGGATTTAGGGATTTGGAGAAGGTTTTGTTTGGTTGACCGGAGCACGCGGTTGGTGACGTAGGGTTTTATTTTCTCACTTAAGTATTGGGGAGCGTTTCCTTGTGTACATTTGTGGGTTAGGCAGAGTGTCTTGAAAGTATGTCCTTAGAAATCTTGAAGGCGGGGATTGGTTTTCGGGGCCCCGTACGCGGCTAGGCTCCCAAAAAGTCCCACACATGTGGTATCCCTGTACTCAGGAGAAGCAGCAGAATGTATTTTGGGGTGCAATTCTACATATAACCATGGCATGTGTGAGCAATATATCATTTAGTGACAACTTTGTGCAAAAAAAAATCAGTTTGTCATATTCCCGCAACTTGTGTCAAAATATAAAATATTCCATGGACTCGACATGCCTCTCAGCAAATAGCTTGGGGTGTCTACTTTCCAAAATAGGGTCATTTGGGTTTTTTTGTGCTATTTTGGCATTCTATGGCCTTCGAAACTGTGATAGGTAGTGAGGAGTGAAATCAAAAATTTACACCCTTAGAAAGCCTGAAGGCGGTGATTGGTTTTTGGGGTCCCGTACGCGGCTAGGCTACCAAAAAGTCTCACACATGTGGTATCCCCATACTCAGAAGAAGCAGCAGAATGTATTTTGGGGTTTAATTCCACATATGGGGGGTGTATGCTTTGCACGTGGGTGTAAGCGTTACTGGCACTAACTAGCTATCTAGCTAGTAAATAAATAATCAGGGGTTAAAACCTTTATTAGAAAATGTATGGGGGTACCTAATAAAGGTTTTAACCCCTGATTGCCCCTAGAGTTAACCCTTTCACCCCCTATTGTCAGTGTCACTAAGCGATCGTTTTTCCGATCGCTGTTTTTTGAGGTTCGCCGCCATGTTTTTATAGCGTTAGGTACCCCCATAAATTTTCTAACGCTATAAAAACATGGCGGCGAACTTCAAAAAATAACTAGCTACCTAGCGGCACGAGCGACACTAATACAGCGATCAGAAAAACGATTGCTTAGTGACACTGGCAAATGGGGGGTGAAAGGGTTAACTAAGGGGTGATCAAAGGGTTTAAACCTTTATTGGGGGGGGGGTAGGGGGCGACCCTGGACCTAACACTAACTGCCTGTCACACTGACACTAAATGCAGTGATCAGTAAATAAATGATCACTGCTATTTAGTGACAGGGGGGCTGGGGGAGTGATCGGGGGGGGGGGGGGATTTGTGTGCCTATGTGTACAGGTGTCAGTGTAGTGCTTGTGAACTCACTGTTGTGATGTCTCCTCTCCTCCGCCGGACGAAAATACCGGCGGGAGGAGTGGTGACATCACTTCCTCCTCTGCCTGTGTTTACAGTGCAGGCGGAGGAGGAAGCCGATTGGCTGGGAGCGATCCGGAGGGGGCAGACAAAAACGAACAGCCGCCCCCTCATCCTGGATCGCTTCTAAAGCTACGGGGACCGCCACAAGTACCAGGGGGGGGGGGGGGGTCCCACGTCTAGGCAGGGACGTACAGGTACGCGAATGTGCCTGTACGTGCCATTCTGCCAATGTATATGTACATGCGGCGGTCCTTAAGGGGTTAAAACATGTGTGCAGCTTTGTACAATGATTATTAAAGTGATGGTAAACCCTTATTTAATGATTTTAATATAACAAACCTGTCATACTTACCTGCTCTGTGCAGTGGTTTTACACAGAGAAATCCTGTTCCTCTTTTTTTTCGGGTCCACTGTCAGTGCTCCTTGCCCCCTCTCCACCCTTCATGCAGGCCCAGACCCGGAGTTCTACTTTAAGTGTAATAAAAAATAACAAAGACTAGTTGATGATGATATAGGTGTATATATATATATATATATATATATATATATATATATTTATGGTCGTGGCCCTCTGATTGAGAGTGATGTGGATCACATAAACACGCGACAAGACTTACAACATAAGTACACCTGAAGTGTGCCTTGGTGGTGTGGTCAGTATGCCAAGAAAAGGAGGCATACCCAAAGTAAATAATGGGTAGTTAATTGAAGAAGAATATACTGAGAAGTGCCCTGAAAAATGGAAGGGCGGGAGGGTGTCGAATGCGCAGACTCACGGACATGAGGTGAGCTGGGAAGAGTCGGCCCAGTGACGTGTAGTACTGCACACTGAACCGACAAAGAGCATGTGTGAGTGGGCTGCTTAAATACCCTCCGGACTCCTCCCATAAACTCGGGCCACCATACTGGCCTTCTTATTTATGGTCGTGGCCCTCTGACTGAGTGATGTGGATCACATAAACACACGACAAGACTTACAACATAAATAGACCTGAAGTGTGCCTTGGTGGTCTGGTCAGTATGCCAAGAAAAGGGGGCAAAAGACTCAGATAGGGAAATAGCTTATATTGATTTCTTGTATTTATTGAGCCAGCTTGGTAAAGGCTTGTGCCATTTCTTCCTGAGGATTTGGGATGTATGTGGCAAAACAAGGAGACTTCCCATCAGCCTGGTATCTTGATTACGTGGTCTGGTACTCCCTGTTGGGAGGCAGTTGAGGCTGCTCTAATTCAGAAAGAATGTCCAGAGAACTGACTGGGGTTTGAAGCCCAAGTTGCTTAGGATTCTGACATGCTTGACAAACTGGCTGCCACTCAGGGAGCTGATTTAGAAAGGGTAGCAACAAGCTACCATCAGATTGGCTGGGTAGATGGAGCAGTAGTCGGTCGAGCACCGTCACTGGGCGTCAGGCATTGTTAGTCTAAAACAGGTTGATGTCAACCCCCGGGGCTGGTTTGTTGCGTTTGCAGACTGAGAGTGTAGGGGTTCGAAAGCGAGTCGGGTGGCGTCGGAGCAGTGTCTGACTGCCGGAGCAACTGACTGTAAATTCACTAGGTCGTAGGGAACCGTAGAAGGCCTGGTAGATGGCTGCTTGGGTGACTATGCTGGGCAAGGCCCTAAATGGGGAACGAGTAAGGATTTCAGACATGTCCCTAAAGAGGGCACTCTTGAAAGGCGCTTGCCACTGACTACAGGTTGGTGCTTCTATATGCCCTGAAGGAGGGACTTGACTGCATGGGCTCGAGAATACTGACAGTTTACTGGGGTCCTGCAGGGACAGGAAATGCTGGACGCCATCTAGATATGGCGTGATAGTATTGTGAGAAAGGGTCAGCTGCGTGTGGCAATACGATATGAAGGCTAGGACGTGTCTAACGTTGCCCATTGCTGATCAGAGGCAAGTGGCCAAAAATTAGCGGTTAGTGTTCCAAGCAGTGCGATAGGCCTTCAGTGTGTTGCATGCCAAGGAGTGGTTAATAAGCTGGGTTGAGTTGGTGAGATGCTATTTCAGTCCATCGTCAGCAATGACCAGGGTTGGACAGGGATGGTTATTGGGTCGGCTCCGGCTCTTGCTGGAAAAACAAAGTAAGGTTGGAATGGGACAGAGCATCAGCTGCGATTTTGTATATGCCTGGAATATGTCTACAGAAGATATTAAACTGGTGAAGGAGTGACAGCTGCGCGAGCCTGTGCAGGAAGGACGTGATGGGGAGAGGCTTGATCTACCTTAATTGATGAAGTCGGCTGTGGCCTGATTGTCTGTGGTAAAGAACACTGTCCAGTTCAAGTGTGGCCCCAGACCTGGGCAGCTGCCACAATGGGGTACAGCACGAGGCGTGATGAAGACTGGGTGAAGCAGAAATTTAAGAGAATTTCTGGGGGCCAAAGTTTGGAGAACCAGTGGCGGATGAAAAATGCACGTAAAAGCCTGTGGTGGCTCGGCTGACACTGCCGGGATGAAGATTGAACTGCTGTTCTATCAGGTTAGGAAGTTGTCCCACATAGCTAAGTCTGCTACTGATGCTTGGTCTCGTTTGAGGACTTGGACTGGATCTTGCATTGGTGTGAGAAAATCAAGACAATACACAGGTGCACAGACGATATACGTGCACTCGCTGACCAACGTGCACTCGCAGACCAACTTGCACTCGCAGACCAACGTGCACTCGCTGGTGCTGGATGGAAACCTGAACTAACTGCAGGGAAAAATACAGGGAAAATATGAGTGGCCTGCGTGCCACTAAAGATGAATGGCCAACTAGGTGCCACTGTGTGTTTGTGTGGCTGATTGTTTGTCACTGAGGTGTGTTTGCAAGTTAAGTTTGTATTCGGGTTTGCACGTGGTGCACGCTGCAAAGTGTTTTATACTACTGCAGACAATATTATGTGGTTGCAAGGATGTCAGTGAGTGTCGGGTTGCTGGGATGATATTGTGTGGTTGCAGGGGCCTCGAGTATGAAGGTTTGTTTTGAGACGGCATTGCGTGGTTGCAAGGATGTTAGTCTGATTTGCTGAGACGATGTTGCGTGGTTGCAAAGATCTCGATGATTATGAGGTTTGTTTTGAGATGTCATTGCGTGGTAGCAAGGGTCTCAGTCTGGTTTGCTGAGACAATATTGCACGGTTGCAAAGGTCTCGATGATTATGAGGTTGTTTTGAGATGGCCTTGTGTGGTTGCACGGGTCTCAACAAGTGAGGGGTTGCTGAGACAATGTTGTGTTTGCAATGGTCTCAAGTGAGTGTCGGACTGCTGAGATGACTAAGTACGGTTGCAAAGGTCTGAACGTGTGTCAGGTTGCTGAGACGATATTGCGTTTGCAATGGTGTCAAATGAGTGTCAGTTTGCTAAGACGAGATTGTGTGGTTGCAAAGGTCTAGACGAGTGTGAGGTAGCTGAGATGATATTACATTTGCAAGGGTCTCAAATAAGTGTCAAGTTGCTGAGACAATATTCCTTTATTTTTTTTATGAAAACGACTGTGAATTAAACGCTGGTAGTTACCACGTCTGGCAGTGTTTACAAGCCGTTACAGGCATTGGTGTTTCGAATGCCTCTGAACATCCGACTGAACCCATTTTTTATTTTTTTTTCCCCAGGAAGGTTTCTAACTCGACTGCCTAGAAAAGACTATAATGATCCTGTGTAGATGTACTGATAAGATAACACGGAGGAGAGATTGGGGACCCTGTGTAGATGTACTGGTAAGATAACAGAGGAGAGATTGGGGGCAGGTGAAAAAACACCCAACTGTTCCTAAACGTCTGTTTACCAACAGCAGTGTACATGAGGCCTAAGACAATTTGCCTGGCTGCAAGGATCTCAATGAATGCCAGGTTGCTTGGGCGAGACTGTGTTGTCACAAAGGTCTTTATCGAGTGGGAGGTTGCAAGGGTCTCAATGAGTGTGGGGCTGCTGAGACGGTATTGCGTTAGCAAGGGTCTTCAACAAAGGTGTCAGGCTGCTAAGACGATTTTGTGTGGTTGCAATGGTCTCAACAGGTGTCAGGTTCCTGGGCCGAGATTGTGAGGTGGCAATTTTTTTTATGCACTTTTATATTTCTTTTTTTGTTTTTGTTTTTGTTTTTTCGTTTTTTGTATATATATATATATATATATATATATATATATATATATATATATATATATATATATTGCATTTTGTAAGGGTCATGTGTTGCAAGGGTCCTAAGGGTGTCAGGCTGATGAGTAGATATATGCGTGGTTGCAAGGATCTCAATGAGTTTGAGGGCTGCTGAGACGATATTGCGTTTGCAAGGGTCTCAACAAGGGTGTCAGGCTGCTGAGACGATTTTGCGTAGTTGCAGCGGTCTCAACAGGTGTCAGGTTGCCGGGGGGCTGAGATTGCGTGGTGGCAACGTTTTTTTTTTTTTTTGTTTTTTTTTTTTTTGCGTTTTTATATATATTTTTTATTTTATTTTGCGTTTTGTAAAGTCATGTGTTGCAAGGGTCCTAAGGGTGTCAGGCTGCTGAGACGATATATGCATAGTTGCAAGGATCTCAATGAGTTTGAGGGCTGCTGAGACGATATTGCGTTTGCAAGGGTCTCAACAAGGGTGTCAGGCTGCTGAGACGATTTTGCATGGTTGCAATGGCCTCAACAGGTGTCAGGTTGCCGAGGGGCTGAGATTGCGTGGTGGCAAGGTTTTTTTTTTTTGCGTTTTTTTTTTTTGCGTTTTTATATATATTTTTTATCTTATTTTGCGTTTTGTAAAGGTCATGTGTTGCAAGGGTCTTAACAAGGGTGTCAGGCTGCTGAGATGATTTGCATGGTTGCAAGGTCTCAATCAACAAAAAATGGGTTACTGAGAAAGGATAGAAACACCTGGTTTGTTTGTACCTTAAGCAAGCAGTAAAAGGTAGAAGAAGGACAACGCCTGTTTGAATCGTAGGTTCCATAGGGGCCACTAATGAACGATATGGGAGACAACGAATGGTAGCAAATTGATAGGACATAAAGAATGTAATAACCAATTTTACTTGCGACAGTGGGCCAGGTGAGTGAGTTTGCGGCGGACTGTGGCTGGAGTGAAACATGTAGGAAAGGTGTAGCGTGATGCCATGCATGGGGCAAAACAATAAGGTTTAGTGTAGAAAATAGAACACGAGAAGTGCCTACGAATATTTTATAAGCTCCACTGTGGGAACCGAACATATGATGCGGGTGACATCATGAGTGGCCACGAATTTTGACATGACAAACAAGCTAACGAATCCTACCTGGGACAGTGAACATGCAACTGGGTTTGCTTGGACTGGAGTGGATGTGCAACACATCCGAAGAGTGTGGTGTGGTGTGGCGCCATGCATGACGCACAGGCAATAACTTTGGTAAATAAATGAGCGAGAAGAACCGTGTACAAACAATTCGTAAGTTCCGCTGCGGAAACTAAAACGCACGGCATGGGGGAAACATAGAATGGCAATGGTGGAAAGTATGCAATGTATCTGATACAAAACGGTTATAAAGAGAAATGACTGATACAAAAACGGTTGTAAAATGCATGAAACAAATCCGATACGAATTGGAAGTAAGGAGTGTTGAGCAAATCTGCTGTGAATTGGTTGAAAATGTATGCTACTCCTTGCTGTGAAACCGAACACCTACCAGCCACCCATCCCCTCAGGCTAATCAAGTGCAGACAAGGCAGCAGGTGAGTTCAATTACCACCTCAATCTGCCAAAGAACCCATACAAAGAATATATGCTAATCTCCAAATGAATGAGACAGCAAGCATGGACACTGATTATACAAATAAATAGTTTGTTTGGCAGGAAGAAGTTACAAATGTACCAAGCTTGTAACTAAGATGTTAGAACATGAGCAACAATAACTCAGAGGCAGATTTTTACAAAAGAAATGCAGGATAGGAAGCATAACGAATTGCAAGATTGCACATGATACAAAGGTTTGAATACAACCTGCGACAGTAAGCGGGAACCGCCGTCGAAGACCATGAACAGAGAAGCCGCAATGCACTTGCGATTGAATGCGCAGACTCAGACATGAGGTGAGCTGGGAAGAGTCGGCCCAGTGACGTGTAGTACTGCACACTGAACCGACAAAGAGCATGTGTGAGTGGGCTGCTTAAATACCCTCCGGGCTCCTCCCATAAACTCAGGCCACCATACTGGCCTTCTATATATATATATATATATATATATATATATATATATACAGTGCCTTGCGAAAGTATTCGGCCCCTTGACCTTTGCGACCTTTTGCCACATTTCAGGCTTCAAACATAAAGATATAAAACTGTAATTTTTTGTGAAGAATCAACAACAAGTGGGACACAATCATGAAGTGGAACGAAATTTATTGGATATTTCAAACTTTTTTAACAAATAAAAAACTGAAAAATTGGGCGTGCAAAATTATGCAGCCCCTTTACTTTCAGTGCAGCAAACTCTCTCCAGAAGTTCAGTGAGGATCTCTGAATTATCCAATGGTGACCTAAATGACTAATGATGATAAATAGAATCCACCTGTGTGTAATCAAGTCTTCGTATAAATGCACCTGCACTGAGGTCCATTTAAAGCACAGAGAGCATCATGAAGAACATGGAACACACCAGGCAGGTCCGAGATACTGTTGTGGAGAAGTTTAAAGCCAGATTTGAATACAAAAAGATTTCCCAAGCTTTAAACACCCCAAGGAGCACTGTGCATAATATTGCAATGGAAGGAGTATCAGACCACTGCAAATCTACAAAGATCTGGCCGTCCCTCTAAACTTTCAGCTCATACAAGGAGAAGACTGTTTAGAGATGCAGCCAAGAGGCCCATGATCACTCTGGATGAACTGCAGAGATCTACAGCTGAGGTGGGAGACTCTGTCCATAGGACAATAATCAGTCGTATAGTGTTGTTTAAAGTTTGCCACAAGCCACCTGGGAGACACACCAAACATGTGGAAGAAGGTGCTCTGGTCAGATGAAACCAAAATCTAACTTTTTGGCAACAATGCAAAACGTTATGTTTGGCGTAAAAGCAACACATCTCATCACCCTGAACACACCATCCCCACTGTCAAACATGGTGGTGGCAGCATCATGGTTTGGGCCTGCTTTTCTTCAGCAGGGACAGGGAAGATGGTTAAAATTAATGGGAAGATGGATGGAGACAAATACAGGACCATTCTGGAAGAAAACTTGATGGAGTCTGCAAAAGACCTGAGACTGGGACGGAAATTTGTCTTCCAACAAGACAATGATCCAAAACATAAAGCAAAATCTACAATGGAATGGTTCACAAATAAACATATCCAGGTGTTAGAATGGCCAAGTCAAAGTCCAGACTTGAATCCAATCGAGAATCTGTGGAAAGAACCGAAAACTGCTGTTCACAAACGCTCTTCATCCAACCTCAGTGAGCTTGAGCTGTTTTGCAAGGAGGAATGGGCAAATATTTCAGTCTCTCGATGTACAAAACTGATAGAGACATACCCCAAGCGACTTACAGCTGTAATCGCAGCAAAAGGTGGCGCTACAAAGTATTAACTTAAGGGGGCTGAATAATTTTGCACGCCCAATTTTTCAGTTTTTTATTTGTTAAAAAAGTTTGAAATATCCAATAAATTTCGTTCCACTTCATGATTGTGTCCCACTTGTTGTTGATTCTTCACAAAAAATACAGTTTTATATCTTTATGTTTGAAGCCTGAAATGTGGCAAAAGGTCGCAAAGGTCAAGGGGGCCGAATACTTTCGCAAGGCACTGTATATAATATGAAATAATCAACTCAACTTCTCTCTAAAATGACATACCAAAAGTAGTAAAAATAGATGTCAACCCAATCACTAAAAACCTATATAAGCTTACGGCCCCTTTCACCTGCTCAGTGGGGAATCTGTCTGCTGTTGCCTGCTGAGCAGGCAGATGGCTTGTCCATGTATTCTCAGCTTATGCAGAGTAGACACAGACACAGCCTGCTCTCCTCTACGGGCAGTAAGATTTTAATGGACCACCTGTCTGTTAACACCTGACAGCCATCCAATCTGGTAGACGGATGGGGAATGGATCTCCAACCGTCAGTTTTTATTGGATTGCATGTCGACTGGTGTCAACGAACCCATCGCCCCATTGAGGGTAATCGATGGTCCGATCAGGTCCGCCTAAAAAACTGACAGGCGGACCCGATCAGTCCGTCCTGATTACCTCAGAAGTTTTTTTTTTTAAATATCTGTGCAGCTTTCATTAAAATAAACCCTGGTGATCCTATCACGAAGGTCCTTGTTCAGACCTTTCCTGTTATAGGGTGACAACACTATGTCCCTGTCTCTTAATTGTGGTCTTATGTTGTCGCCCTGATATACAAGCTTTCAATTGAGAGGAGGCTGCAGATACGGTACATCAGCAGCACTGAGATGTAGCAAGGGATGAAAAAGTGAAAACATGGATTGCTGTTTTTTTTTTATTATTATTATGTCAGTTTTTTGTACTACACAGTGCACAGAGTAAATGAAATGTTCTCCTGGTTGCAGTTGTTAAAATTAAACACTATTTATCACATGATACGCTGCACCTTTAGCACACATAGTTAGAACACTTTGGTACAGTGCAGAAGAACTGTGCCCGTCTCCCCGTTTTTCCCTTTCCAAGTTTCTCCATATCCAATAACTGAGCCTCATTCTTATAGCTGTTGTGGAGACTACCTGAATTACGTCATGCCCCTTTGTTGCAAATAACTTGTGTCACACTCAAACAAAGTAATTCTTTGATTTGTCCTAACTCTTCTCAAACCAATTCCTGGGCTGTACTAATTTTTTTATAAACAAAGAGTTTACTCTTGGGACCAAATGTTCCCAAACAATGTGCTTCTTGTACAACCTTGTGTCTTGTATGATAATGAAATTGTTTGGTATATTCAAGATGCCCTTTACATTCTTGAGGACATCCCCACTTCATTAGGGTGACCTCTACATTGATGAGGCTGCACCGTACATTGTTGATGTCCTGGTCACCATATTGCCTATAAGAATCTCCTTTTACCAGTACTGTAGCATAGTGTGGGCATTGCTACACGTCAGGTGTCTGCAGTTCTTATGCTGCTGCCTCTACATTTATCCTAAGTGACACTTGGCATCCTGCACAGGTCTGCCAGAGGCCATGGTAAGCTGTGGCATGGTATCTGGAGCTTCTGGGATGGAACCATCGTTTTTAATGTTTGTAGTGCACATAGGTCTGTTGCACCTGATCTCCCTTTCCTCATATTGATATGCATTGATGATATTGTTGAGAATGAGCAGAACATTGTTGAGGATGTCTCCTACAGTCATAAAGATGCCAAATACATTGCTAAAAATGTTCCATACATTGAGAATGAGCATGGAGAAGTTTGCTATGATATACCTGATAAAATTCCTATGATAAAGCATGCATACACAATCACTATGTACAGGACAAGTTCACCTAATGGCATTCAGATTATGAACTTTTCTGCCCCACCTGTTACAGATCTCTTGTTTCTTAGTGCATGGCAGCACATTCATGTATATTAATGTGAGATCGACATGACTTAGGCATGCAGTAAGCTTGTGATTATAAGATTTTCTCTGTATTTGTGTCTTGGCACAGTAATAGCTTGTGCAATCGTTTTTATTCTAATGTGACTGATCCTGGTTATTGCATCGCACATAACAATAGCTGTTGAAGAATGCCAAAAAGCATGTGGTTAAAATAATTTATGTTGGGTAGTATAAGTGCATAGTTCTCTACCAAGGCTGCACATCCATTTTTCCACCTGGTGATCAGATTTAAAAATTGGAGATATGTCCTACAGGCCAGTGCTGCCACGTGTTGATGGCTGAACAAGAATAGGGCCAGCCAGAAGTTGCCTAGCTGCATTAATATATAGTGCCCGTGCTCAGGTGTTCTTGGGTAAAGTATAGTGCATTGTGCACTGAGGTTTGTGTTATACAGATTACAATCCCAGTGTGTCCATTGTGGATGTGGCCAACAACTTCATGTAGGAGACACATAAATTATACCCATCTTTAGGTCAAACTACTTCTATATGTGAACTTAAAGACCCTAAAGGGGTCCTTCAGTGCTATCACTTTGTAAAGCACTCTGGTAGACCAGAAACCTGCATGTTCTTTAACCACTTAAGACCCGGACCAAAATGCAGGTAAATGACCAGGCCCCTTTTTGCGATTCGGCACTGTGTCGCTTTAATTGACAATTGCGCGGTCGTGCGACGTGGCTCCCAAACAAAATTTGCGTCCTTTTCTTCCCACAAATAGAGCTTATTTTTGGTGGTATGTGATCGCCTCTGCGATTTTTATTTTTTGCGCTATATACAAAAATAGAGCGTCATTTTTGAAAAATAATCAATATTTTTTACTTTTTGTTATAAGAAAAATCAAATAAACTAAATTTTATTCAAACATTTAGGCCAATTTTTTTTTAGCCACGTGTCTTTAGTAAAAAAACATCACATTAAAAATAAAAATGAGCTACCTAGCGGGAACAGCGACACTAATACAGCGATCATAAAAATGATCGCTTAGTGATGCTGGCAATAGGGAGTGAAAGGATTAACTAGGGCGGTGATCAAGGGGTTAAAACTTTATTAGGGGGGGTACGGGGGCTACCCTGAACCTGACTGTCACACAGACACTAAATACAGTAATCATACATGTATGATTACTGCATTCAGTGACACTGTAACTGGGGGAGGGGGGGGGGCGATCGCAAGGGGTTAATGTGCCTATGTGTAGTGTGTGTCAATGTAGTGTTGGTGCAGACTTACTGTGCGATGTGATCTCTCCTCAGCAGCGGTTGAAAAAAACACTGAGAGGAGAGATCACATCACTTCCCCCTTCCTGTGTTTACACAGGAGGAGGAAGTGCATGGCGGGGGAGCGCACGGATTGACTGGGAGCGATCCGGAGGGGGCGGACAAAAACGAATAGCCGCCCCCTTGTCCCGGAATGCTTGGCCAACCACAGGGACCGCCGCATGTACCGGAGGGGTCCCGATCGGACCCCCGACCCACCTCAAGGCACCAACGTATATATACGTTGATGTGCCTGTCGGTGCCATTCTGCCGACGTAATTGTACATGCGGCGGTCCATAAGAGGTTAATGCTGACACAAATGAGTACAATAAGCCACGTCCTGAGTCTTGCTGTTGCTTGCTACATGTGACGGGTGAATTCACTAACCAAATACGTTTGATAGGGTGAGCAAAAGTGTCAGTTTACTTGTCTAAGTCTGTGTTCATGTAGCACTGCACCCTGGTTTTGGGGCTCCCTAGAAAGTGTTCAGCATTTATTATTTTTATTGTCAATATACAGAATTTATATAGTGCCAACAGTTTGTGCAGCACTTTACAACATGAGTGTGGCAGGCGCAGCACTATGAAGTGCCTCATGCACTGTGGCATTAGAAGAATTGTGATATCTCTGACTTTTCAGTCCAACAAGACTGTCTATTACTCTGAAATTCCTCTATTGCCATTCTATGGAAGCAGTAGGTTTAAAGAGCACACCAAATGCTTAAAATAACTTCTTTATTAACTTCACTTTTCTTCATATAAGATACTGCTGCTTTGCAGCAGACAGTCCATGTACAAAAAACACGTGATGAATAAAGTATAGCAGAAAATGGTGGTTCAAATATTCAATCTTGTCATTTAACATAAGATGGTGAATATATTAATTTTTTCAGTATTTACTCTCTGTCTCTCTGTAAGTTATTAAAGCATTCTCTGATTTCTCTGAAAGGTATAACTGTGGTTTGCAACTTGGTTTACAGGGTTGCTTTTGCAGGGTTAGCTTAGTTGGGTTTGGTTTGTTTGAAGGTATGATATGATATGATTCGGTTTAAAGGTATGATGAGTGATGAGTGGTGAAACTACAAGTGAACACACAGCTAGATCAGTATTCAGTTATAATCACACTATTTACAATAAGAACACATATATAATTGTGTACCATACCTAATATGCCCTGTTGCTTCCATAAAACTGCTCTGTATGCCTGCTCTGCTCTGCTGTCTGCATGTGGAAAAGAATTTGCAGACCATGTGCTGGAAACTTCCTGACAGCATAGAATGCAAAGCTGGCTGTGATTGGTCAAAACTCTGCTCAATGTGAGATTGGCTGTGATTGGGCCAAGGCTTATGATGAGTCACAAAAGCTTAACTCTATGCTTTCTGGCATGAATTTTACTGTGAATTGCTAACCTACTGCTGCCATACAAACAAATGACTCTTAAAGGCATATTTTTTATTTTGCTTCTGTGAACACAACATACAACTGTTATACAACATCCAAGCATAAAATCACAGTGAATAACTGTGCTTTTGTCGCTCACATATAAACATGTGCACCACATTAGGTTCTTAGCAGGCTTAGCTGTATATACATGTAGGTTATATTAGCTACCTAGGACAGGTTCTAGCTGGCCAGCTACACTCCCACCAAAATTACCTATAATTCGTGTTCTCTATAGTAGGATATGACCATGAATTGGGGGAATTTTCTATCAGGTTCTCAACTTCCAAGTGTCTTTTATTACTCTCAAGTAGAACAACTAAGTTCTGTATAGGACGTTCCAACCTGAGTGGAGTAGTGAGACGTTTTCCCTTTTGAACATCTGGCTAGTCTTTCAAGTATGTCATCTTGACATTTGGCAGCAGTGCTTAATGTTTGTACAACCTTTACTTCTGGATCACCCATAGACAATTCTGTGTAACCTTCACTGGGTATGATCTCCTTTTTCCAAAGGAACTCTGGACCGGTGAACCAATTCGAATTTTTCAATTCTGATACATTCAGACCTCTTGAAGCATGATCTGCCGGGTTATGCTTTGTATCAATGTGATGCCAATGTTCCGGATTTGTCATTTCCCAAGTTTTCTGAACTCTGTTGGCGACAAAGCCATGGAATCTTCGAGCTTCATTGTTTATGTATCCTAGGACAACTTGTGAGTCTGTCCAAAAGTATTCTTCATCTATTTTTAACTCTAATTCTTCTCTTAGAAATGTGCTTACTGATGATGAAACAACAGCTGCTGTCAGTTCAAGTCTTGGTATTGTCTGAATACTGGTAGGTGCAACTCTGGTCTTTCCCATAACCAGGGCACAAGTGAAAAGTGATGAAGTTCTATTTTCTTGTACTCTCCGAAATCATGAGGTACAAAACATCTGGGTATCTGAACTTCTTTCAAATTTTGCAAGTCTCTTATCCAATTCTCCCACCTTGGCCTCAAATCTTCAGGTATGGGTTCATCCCATTCCAACTTCCGTCTGCATAATTCTTGTAGTAGTTCTTTTGCTTTGAGAATTACTGGGGCCAAGAATCCCAGTGGATCATATATAGAAGCCACTGCAGAGAGAATGGTACGTCTGGTTGCAACTTTCTCTTCAAAGGATACTTCAAAGAAGAACTCGTCGTTCTCTACATTCCATCCCAAGCCAAGTACATTCTGAACTGGAAGATGATCATGATTGAGATCTACATTCTTCATTGTTGATGCACGTTCAGAGTCACTGATGGATTCCAGTACCTCTCTGTTGTTTGAGATGAATTTGTGAAGGCGCAGGTTTCCTCTTGCGCACAATTCTTGGCTTTCCTTTACTAATTTGATTGCAGATTCCTTGGACACTAGACTTATAAGACCATCATCTACATAGAAGTTTTTCTTAAGAAAATTTGCTGCTGATCGACAATCCTTTTCATTTTTATTAGCCAAGTACTTCATACCATAATTGGCGCAACCTGGAGATGATGCTGCTCCAAACAAATGTACTTTTATTCTGTATTCTGCTGGCTCTGTATCTGTATCTCCGCCCTCCCACCATAGGAACCTCAGGAAGTCTCTATCTTCATTCTTCACATGGAACTGGTGGAACATTTTATCAAGGTCACACATGACCGCTATGGGATACTTTCTGAATCTACAGAGAACTCCAGGCAGAGTGTTTGTAAGATCTGGTCCTTTTAGTAGATGATCGTTCAATGCAACACCATCATACTTTGCTGAGCAATCAAATACTACTCTAATTTTATCTGGTTTCTTTGGGTGATAAACACCTTGATGTGGGATGTACCACACTTCTCCTTCTTTAGGTTGGTTATTCACCTTCTCTGCATGTCCTTCTTCAAGGATACCTTCCATGATTTTCAAATAATCCTGCTTGAATTTGACATCTCTTCCCATCTTTTTCTTCAAGCATTTCAATCTTGCTAGGGCAAGATTTCTGTTATTTGGCAGACGAGGTTGTTCTCTGAAGGGTAAGGGCATTTCAAGATAACCTTGTTGATTCTGCTGAATACTTTCTTCTAGAGTGTGTACGAACTTTATGTCTTCTTGGGATACACTCTTTTCTTCAAAACTTATGTCTGCGAAGTCAGATTCAAGGATCTTGATTACCTTTGCTGAACTTACAGTTGGTAGCTCTCGGACAGATATTCGATGACACAATCCTGTCACCTGTCTTGAGTTTGCAATTTGCTGTTTTCCTCCAACAACACCCCATCCTAGATCAGTTCGAACAGCGTAGGGTTCACCCTTTCCTCCTGTGATTACCTCTCGTGGTACCAAAGCTTCGGGACAATCGTAGCCTATCAACAGTCCGACACCAAATTCCTTCAGCGGGGACATCTCATGAGATATGATAGATAGGTGCTCCCATTTTTTTGGCTGTTTCACAGGTAGGTATACGATCTTGATCTAGAGGTATGTCGTCTTTCGTATAAGATGGAGGTAGATTTAATGTGAGGTTTGAATGAAGTCCTCTAACTCTCAGTCCTTTAACCTTTTGACTGTTCACTAATGTGTCTCTCCCCGTCATTGTGGTGAGCTTGAGCTTCACTGGTTCTGTAGCCACTTGTAATTTCTTGCAGATTTCTTGATCAATGAAGGTGACATCGCTTTGGGCATCCAGTAGTGCATAGGCGTATACCTTCTTGTTCCTCCTTCTAGGATTTGAAATGCACACTGGTACAACCATTGATGTGCCGTTGCTTTCTCCTATATTCGATGACACAATCCTGTCACCTGTCTTGAGTTTGCAATTTGCTGTTTTCCTCCAACACCCCATCCTAGATCAGTTCGAACAGCGTAGGGTTCACCCTTTCCTCCTGTGATTACCTCTCATGGTACCAAAGCTTCGGGACAATCGTAGCCTATCAACAGTCCGACACCAAATTCCTTCAGCGGGGACATCTCATGAGATATGATAGATAGGTGCTCCCATTTTTTGGCTGTTTCACAGGTAGGTATACGATCTTGATCTAGAGGTATGTCGTCTTTCGTATAAGATGGAGGTAGATTTAATGTGAGGTTTGAATGAAGTCCTCTAACTCTCAGTCCTTTAACCTTTTGACTGTTCACTAATGTGTCTCTCCCCATCATTGTGGTGAGCTTGAGCTTCACTGGTTCTGTAGCCACTTGTAATTTCTTGCAGATTTCTTGATCAATGAAAGTGACATCGCTTTGGGCATCCAGTAGTGCATAGGCATATACCTTCTTGTTCCTCCTTCTAGGATTTGAAATGCACACTGGTACAACCATTGATGTGCCGTTGCTTTCTCCTTCCCTTATTCTGCAAGAGAATACTGATACTTTCTTTTCTTCCTCAGCATCTTTAGGTATTGAGGATTCATCCTTCTTTGGACGTTCTTCATGCAGTGGAGTAGGATGGCGTCTTTTGCAGATGCTGCATGTAGCCTTTTTCTTACACTCCTTTGTAACATGGCCTTTTCTTAAGCATCCAAAACACAGTACAAATTTTTTCTTTTCATTTGAGGACTTCTCTTTCAATTGTTGGCACTTGTGTATGGAGTGGTTCTCTCCACAGAACATACACTAAGGCCTCGTACACACGAGGGGATATGTCCGCTGAAAACGGTCCGATGGACCGTTTCAGCAGACATCTCCGCTCGTGTGTATGGGCTAGCGGACAGATTTCTCCACCCGACAGATTTCAAAGCATGCTTTGAAATCCATCCGGTGAAATCTGTCCGCCCGACATGTCTGCTGGTTAGTACACTTACCAGCAGACATGTCGTGCCCCACCGCCGCCGCGCCGCCGCCGAATGGATTCGGCGCATGCACGGAAGTGTTTAACTTCCTGGTGCGGTGACGTGGCGGTGACGTGGCGGCGTCAACGTCACCGCCGCGTCACCGCGCCGTCCGGCCGCTGGGAATTTGATCCGATGGTGTGTACACGCCATCGGATCAAACTCCCGATCGGACATATCCGATGGAAATGGTCCGCGGACCGTTTTCATCGGATATGTCCGATCGTGTGTACGAGGCCTTAAAGGTAGTCTGAGGATGTGTCGGTTCTGTCTCTTTACTGAACCCAGTAGTGACTTTAAGCTTGCTTTCACAGGTATCTAGACCTTTAGCTGCTGTGTTGATTGCAAAGCTAGTTGCTCTTGCATGTCTTGTATCTCTTGCAGGCCTTTCTTCTAAGGATTTTAAGGCGTAAGATGCTGTTACTGGATTACATGCTATTCGTGCTTCCCTATTAACGAACTCAGAGAACTTTTCAAAACTTGGGAAGTCCTTATTTAGATCTAACTGTTCAGTCACATAGCGATTCCATCTAGAAGCCACTTCTTCAGGTAGCTTGGCTAGCATCCTGTGATTTTCTAGATAGTCGTTCAGTACTTCTAGTCCTCGTACATGTGGGATGGCATTGCTGCATGCTTGCAGGAAATCACCATACTCTTGGAGTTTGAAGTGCTCCTTGGGACCTATTTTAGGCCAGTTATTCAATTTCTCCCTAAAGGCTCTTTGTACTAAGAAAGGATGACCATATCTTGCATTTAACTTTTCCCAGGCTTGCTTATAGGCTTCTTCGTTTGTTCTATAGAAGTTGCCTTCAAGGGCTTTCTTTGCTTCTCCACCAACATATCTCTGAGGCCTCGTACACACGATTAAATGTGTCTGTTCAAATTGGTCGGACCGACCGATTTGAACAGATCTGTCTGCTGGGATTTGACACATTTGTTCAAATCGGTCGGACAGACCGATTTGAACAAATCTGTCTGCTGGGGACTTATTAGTTTGATCGTGTACACACGATCAAACCAAAATCCCCGCCGGCAGACGGCACACTGACGTGGCGGTGACGTTGACGCCGCCACGTCACCGCACCAGGAAGTAAAACACTTCCGCGAATGCGTCGAAACCACTCGCCGCGTGTGCGAGAAGACATGTCTGCTGGTTAGCGTACTAACCAGCAGATATGTCGGGCAGACGGGTTCCCAGCCGACTGATTTGAAAGCATGCTTTCAAATCTGTCTGCTGGCAAAATCCGTCGGCTCGCCTGTACACACGATCAAATCTGTCTGCTGAGACGCTCGGGCCGACCGTTTCCAGCAGACAGATTTGATCGTGTGTACGCGGCCTTAGAGGAGACTTGTCTTTTCTTGATGCGAAGCTTGCGCTGACTTGCGATGCTTTGCGATGCGCTGCGATGAGCTGCAATGCTCTGCAAAGAATTGCGATGCTTTGCGATGAGCTGCGATGCTCTGCGATGAATTGCGATGCTTTGCGATGAGCTGCGATGCTCTGCGATGACTTTGGGCCTGGTGGCGGGAAACTAGCTGGCTGCAGTACGCGGCCTCTTCGTGGATGGCGGTGCAGGCACTCTAGGTCTAGACTTTGGTCTCCCACCATGCGTCTTTTTCTCTCTCTAGGGGTCGCAGGAGGGTTGGTGCTTTTCCGTGACTATCTTGCCTTTGCCGTTCTGCCACTTTAAGAGTCGGCTGCAGTTTGAGTAAACACGCTTCTATGGCCTGTTTTGTAGCTCCGCTGAGGTGTCTTTACTTGATCACTCAGGGATCAGTTGCTGCGCGGCGGTATATGCTGATGCTCCGCTGCTCAAATGTGCACTTTACTGTGCAAGTTGAGGAGCGCTATCGCTTTTCCCTCAAAGGGAATAATTAGTTCCACTGTGGTAGGTGCATGCAGCACTATGAAGTGCCTCATGCGCTGTGGCATTAGAAGAATTGTGATATCTCTGACTTTTCAGTCCAACAAGACTGTGTATTACTCTGGAATTCCTCTATTGCCATTCTATGGAAGCAGTAGGTTTAAAGAGCACACCAAATGCTTAAAATAACTTCCTTATTACCTTCACTTTTCTTCATATAAGATACTGCTGCTTTGCAGCAGACAGTCCATGTACAAAAAACACGTGATGAATTAAGTATAACAGAAAATTGTGTTTCAAATATTCAATCTTGTCATTTAACATAAGATGGTGAATATATTTCTTTCTTCAGTATTTACTCTCTCTCTCTGTAAGTTATTAAAGCATTCTCTGATTTCTCTGAAAGGGTATAACTGTGGTTTGCAACTTGGTTTGCAGAGTTGCTTTTGCAGGGTTAGCTTAGTTGAGTTTAGTTTGTTTGAAGGTATGATATGATATGGTTCGGTTTGAAGGTACAGTGCCTGCCGCCGAGAATGTGTTTTTAGCACGCCAGCATCGCGCTGAATCTCGGCGACAGGCTGCCGATATCTCGCACTCGCTGGAATAGTAAAAGCACATTCCAGCGAGTGCGTCATAGAAGCGACGGGGATCCGACGCGGATTCCCGCCAATTCTACACGTGGGCGGAGTTTGTTATGAATCCTGAAGGAGAAACCCCCCGCCGGATTTTTAAAGAAAAATCCGGCATGGGTTCCCCCCTCAGGAGCATAACGGGCCCTTAGGTCTGTTATGGGTTGTAAGGAGACCCCCTACGCCGAAAAAACGGCGTGGGGGTCCCCCCACAATCCATAACAGACCCGTATCCAAAGCACGCCGGCCGGCCGGTCAGGAAGGGAGTGGGGGCGAGCGAGCGCTCTCCCCCCCCCTCCTGAGCCGTACCGGGCAGCATGCCCTCAACATGGGGGGGTTAGGTGCTCTGGGGCAGGGGGCGCACTGCGGCCCCCCACCCCAGAGCACCCTGTCCCCATGTTGATGAGGACAGGGCCCCTTCCCGACAACCCTGGCCGTTGGTTGTCGGGGTATGCGGGCGGGAGGCTTATCGGAATCTGGAAGCCCCCTTTAATAAGGGGGCCCCCAGATACCGGCCCCCCACCCTAAGTGAATGAGTATGGGGTACATTGTACCCCTACCCATTCACCTGCAAATAAAAAGTGTAAACACAAATAAACCACACAGGGTATTGAAATATTTTATTAGTTGGCCGCCGGGGGGGGGTGTTTATGATCGCTTTTATAAAAGCGCCCCCCTCCGGCGGGCTTCTGTGGGGGGTGGGTGCCGCCGTCTGGTTCTCTTCCGCCGCCGGGGGGGCGCTTTGATAAAAGCGCCCACCACCCGGCGGGCTTCTGTCGACGTCTTCGGCGGCTGGGGGGTCTTCTCCCACTCTCCGGGGTCTTCTCCTGCTCTCCGGGGGTCTTCTCCGCTCTCCGGGGGTCTTCTCAGCTCTCCGGGGGTCTTCTTCTTCTTCAGGACTCGCCGCCGCCATCTTCGTGTGTTAGCTCAATTACTGGCGGCGGCGAGTCCCCTCTTCTGTGACGTCATCTTCTCTTCTTCTTCTCCAGATGTTGACGCGACGCTTCCTTCCGCTGTTATGGCTGGCACGCGGCTCGCAGCGAGTTATATAGGCCTGTCTTGTGACGTCGCAGTCCCATCATGCTCCGGTAGGTACCACGTGCTACCTACCGGAGCATGATGGGACTGCGACGTCACAAGACAGGCCTATATAACTCGCTGCGAGCCGCGCGCCAGCCATAACAGCGGAAGGAAGCGTCGCGTCAACATCTGGAGAAGAAGAAGAGAAGATGACGTCACAGAAGAGGGGACTCGCCGCCGCCAGTAATTGAGCTAACACACAAAGATAGCGGCGGCGAGTCCTGAAGAAGAAGAAGACCCCCGGAGAGCGGAGAAGACCCCCGGAGAGCGGAGAAGACCCCCGGAGAAGACCCCGGAGAGTGGGAGAAGACCCCCCAGCCGCCGAAGACGTCGACAGAAGCCCGCCGGGTGGTGGGCGCTTTTATCAAAGCGCCCCCCCGGCGGCGGAAGAGAACCAGACGGCGGCACCCACCCCCCACAGAAGCCCGCCGGAGGGGGGCGCTTTTATAAAAGCGATCATACACACCCCCCCCCCCGGCGGCCAACTAATAAAATATTTCAATACCCTGTGTGGTTTATTTGTGTTTACACTTTTTATTTGCAGGTGAATGGGTAGGGGTACAATGTACCCCATACTCATTCACTTAGGGTGGGGGGCCGGTATCTGGGGGCCCCCTTATTAAAGGGGGCTTCCAGATTCCGATAAGCCTCCCGCCCGCATACCCCGACAACCAACGGCCAGGGTTGTCGGGAAGGGGCCCTGTCCTCATCAACATGGGGACAGGGTGCTCTGGGGTGGGGGGCCACAGTGCGCCCCCTGCCCCAGAGCACCTAAACCCCCCATGTTGAGGGCATGCTGCCCGGTATGGCTCAGGAGGGGGGGGGCGCTCGCTCGCCCCCACTCCCTTCCTGACCGGCCGGCCGGCGTGCTTTGGATACGGGTCTGTTATGGATTGTGGGGGGACCCCCACGCCGTTTTTTCGGCGTAGGGGGTCTCCTTACAACCCATAACAGACCTAAGGGCCCGTTATGCTCCTGAGGGGGGAACCCATGCCGGATTTTTCTTTAAAAATCCGGCGGGGATTTCTCCTTCAGGATTCATAACAAACTCCGCCCACGTGTAGAATTGGCGGGAATCCGCGTCGGATCCCCGTCGCTTCTATGACGGCTTTGTCTCCATCGCGGCAAGCCAGCTCGGCGCTGGCTCCCGCGATGGGGCTCGTAGGTGGTCAATCTCGCCGAGAAAGGGAGCGAGATTGACACAATATCCCAGTCACCTACTGTATGAAGGTGTGATGAGTGGTGGAACTACAAGTGAACACACAGCTAGATCAGTATTCAGTTCTAATCACACTATTTACAATAAGAACACATATACAACTGTGTACCATACCTAATTTGCCCTGTTGCTTCCATAAAACTGCTCTGTATGTCTGCTCTGCTCTGCTCTTATGTCTGCATGTGGAAAAGAATTTGCAGACCATGTGCTGGAAACTTCCTGACAGCATGGAATGCAAAGCTGGCTGTGATTGGTCAAAACTCTGCTCAATGTGAGATTGGCTGTGATTGGGCCAAGGCTTATGATGTAAAAAAGAGAGTGATAAGCGCTAAAGTAAATGTGAAAAGTGTACAATGATATATACGTGCAATATAAATCAAATCAGAATCAAACAAAATCACACAAAGTGCTGAGCTGGTGAGTGGTGAAGCAAGCTAACACAATAAATGTAAGTAGCTACACCCTATAAGCTGGGTGAGCAATGTGTAACAAAATAATAGTCTATGGTGAAGAGACACGATGGGTTAAGGTTGACTGGTGGGTCTTCTGTGAGGGGTGAGCTCATCCAGAAAACGATCTCATATTGCCCTTACCTTAGGGTGATGGTAATAGTGCAGTCGGTAGGCAATGGTGGTTCCTTTTCTTGTATTCTCTATGGGATATCCTGATGCTGTATATAGAGTGATCGTCCGTGGTGGAGGTCCAGGATCTAGCAGCTCATGATGCCAAGTGGAAGCGTGGGATAAAGAATACCAAAAATAGTGAAGCCCGTTTAACAAGAGGGGGGTTTAATAAAAAATAAGCCTCTTACATGAAGGTTATAAAAAACACGCCAAACAAACAGCTGAGTACAGAGCACGGCGAATACAAACGCCGTCTTGCGTCTGTTAGCCTCCGGTTGGCTGTGAGTGTCACGTGGTCGCACTCACAGCCAACCGGAGGCTAACAGACGCCTCCACCACGGACGATCACTCTATATACAGCGTCAGGATATCCCATAGAGAATACAAGAAAAGGAACCACCATTGCCTACCGACTGCACTATTACCATCACCCTAAGGTAAGGGCAATATGAGATCGTTTTCTGGATGAGCTCACCCCTCACAGAAGACCCACCAGTCAACCTTAACCCATCGTGTCTCTTCACCATAGACTATTATTTTGTTACACATTGCTCACCCAGCTTATAGGGTGTAGCTACTTACATTTATTGTGTTAGCTTGCTTTACCACTCACCAGCTCAGCACTTTGTGTGATTTTGTTTGATTCTGATTTGATTTATATTGCACGTATATATCATTGTACACTTTTCACATTTACTTTAGCGCTTATCACTCTCTTTTTTACATATTCACTAGCGGCCTGTTACCTTTAGATACAGCAGCTTTAGTTCACAGTTCTATTGGTCACATTCCAACACTCGCAGCAGCGCAGTAGAATTTTCTTTGCACAAGGCTTATGATGACTCACAAAAGCTTAACTCTATGCTTTCTGGCATGAATTTTACTGTGAATTGCTAACCTACTGCTGCCATACAAACAAATGACTCTTAGGCCTCGTACACACGAGGGGATATGTCCGCTGAAAACGGTCCGATGGACCGTTTCAGCAGACATCTCCGCTCGTGTGTATGGGCTAGCGGACAGATTTCTCCACCCGACAGATTTCAAAGCATGCTTTGAAATCTATCCGGTGGGAATCTGTCCGCCCGACATGTCTGCTGGTTAGTACACTTACCAGCAGACATGTCGTCCCCCACCGCCGCCGCGCCGCCGCCGAATGGATTCGGCGCATGCGCGGAAGTGTTTAACTTCCTGGTGCGGTGACGTGGCGGCGTCAACGTCACCGCCGCGTCACCGCCACGTCACCGCGCCGTCCGGCGGCGGGGAATTTCATCCGATGGTGTGCACACACCATCGGATCAAACTCCCGATCGGACATATCCGATGGAAATGGTCCGCGGACCGTTTTCATCGGATATGTCCGATCGTGTGTACGAGGCTTTAAAGGCATATTTTTTCTTTTGCTTCAGTTGTATACAACTGTTATACAACATCCAAGCATAAAATCACAGTGAATAACTTTGCTTTTGTCTCTCACATATAAACATGCGCACCACATTAGGTTCTTAGCAGGCTTAGCTTTATATACTTGTAGGTTATATTAGCTACCTATGACATGTTCTAGCTGGCCAGCTACAATGAGGGCAGACAATACAGTTATAATATATTTCAATACAGGAAGAATCAGAGGGCCATGCTCATTGGAACCTACAATCTAGGAGGGAGGGTCAAGTAAGACAAAAGGTAAGAACTGTATGGGATGAGCTGATGGAGAAAATACAATTGTTAGCTGTGGGCAGGATGGGTCTCTCTGAAGAGAAGGGTTTTCAGGGTTCATTCAAAAGTGGACAGAGTAAAGGATAGTTGGACATATTGGAGTAGGTAGTTCCATAGGATGGGAGTGGCTTGGGGAGAAGCCGGCATGGGAGGAGGTGACAAATGAGCCAGAGAGCAGGAGGTTTTGAGAGGAACGAAGAGAACAATTTGGTTGTTATTTTGAGACTAGGTTAGTAAAGTAGCTGGGGGAGTTTTGGACAGCTTGGTAAGTTGTTAGTGTTTTGAATGTAGTTCATTGGATGAGCTGAAGCCAAAGGAGGGATTGTCAGAGGGGTGGTAGACACTGAGCGCTTGGTAAGGTGGAGGAATCTGGCAGCAGTAATCATGATGAAATGAAGAGATGATAGTCTGTGTAAAGGTAAGCCAGTAAGGAGTGAGTTGCAGTAGTCTAGGTGAGAGATGATCAGTGAGTGAATTAGAAACTCTGTGGTGTCTTTGGTTAGGAAGGGGCATACTTTGGAGATTTTTTGTAGGTTGGAGCAGCAAGTTATGAACAGTGATTGGATGTGGGTCCGAAAGAATAGTTTAGAGTCCAGGATAACACCTAGTACCTTGGCATGCGGGGACAAGTTGATAGTTGTGCCATTGATCTTGACAGAGAAGTCAAGGAAAGAGGCACGTGGGGGAAGAAATATGAGATGTTTTGGATAGACTGAGTTTGAGGAAGCGGTGTGACATCCAGACTGATATGTCTGTTAGTAAATTAGTGATACGTGATGGAGTGAGCTGAGGGGTATAGTGATAGATGTGGCAGTCAACGGACACAAGGAGGAGGTGTCGATCACGAATAGAACAGGTCCAAGAACAGAAGTGACACTGAAAGTGTGGTGGGATAGGTAAACACACACACATCCCTGTTCTGTGAGCTGAGGAAATGCAGATAGTGTGTTCCTAATAGCTAGGAACCACGATCTATCATTTCCTCTAGGTCAGTCCCCTCCCCCTTTAGTTGGAACACACATTAAAGAACACAATTAATCCCTTAATCGCCCCCTAGTGTTAATCGCTTCCCTGCCAGTGAAATTTTTACAGTAATCGGTGCTTTTTTATAGCAAATGGTCCCAAAATGTGTCAAAAGTGTCCGATGTGTCTGCCATAACGTCACAGCCATTACTGATAAACAAAATTTAAAAAATGCTATAAATCTATCCCCTATTTTGTAGACACTATAACCTTTGTGCAAACCAATCGATATATGCTTATTATGATTTTTGTATTACCAAACATCTGAAGAATATATATTGGCCTAAACTGTGAAAAAAAAAATTCTCTTATTGTCCATGGACGGACAAAGCTCCTTAAATCTTGACAAGTGGGTTATGTTCCCTGTTTACAGCAGAGGACTAGGCAGAAATGTTGGATAATTAAATACATGTTACTTTAACAGAGTTGAACAGCCCCTCCAGACATATCCCTCCTCCCTGCAGTATGCAGCCCCAGTTTCGTTCTGCCTAGCAAAGGAGAAGGACGCATGGCCCCCTTTGGGCCCAGCGCTCCATGGAAAAAAATGTATTTTACTTTATTTTTTCTTGAAAGAATCTTCTATTAACTGTCGGCTGAGAGACAGGCTGGATATATAGATCCTTGTAGTCTACTCAGTCTGGCCAACGAGCGTGAGCACACATTTGCAAAAGAGGCTGGGTCTGCCACGACATAACCCATGACTCCTGGGGTGGCCGGTGAGCTTTGCTCCGAGGTCCACACGTGAATGGGCTGTGGTGTTGTCTCACTCACAGTGGACCTAGTCGACGGCTACCTCCATTGTGGTTGTAGGCCTGTCAGGAATGCGTCAGTGAGTCCTCACTTGGACGGGTAAGCACAGTCCCTCCCGCTTCGGTGGGTTTGGTACAGCTGGGCATTCTTGGGGTTTGGGGGTCCTCCTATCCTCCCTTCTCTTCCCTCTGCTGCATTACATTACTGCTGTCGGGGGGGCACCTTACTGAGGGGACTGCGGTACTCGGTTCTTCCTCCTCTCACACACGTTGTGTACTGAGGGCGGGCAGCGGTGCTGTGCAGTCTTCTCCTGTGATGGTGAGTCCCTTGGGTCCCCCCCGTTCAGCGCAGCAAGAGGATGGGTTTTCAGTCAGGGCCCGCGGGTTGACCCTCCCAGGCTGACTAAAGGCTCAACTGGGAGTCCTGGGACTGTTGGTAGCCTCCTTCGAGGCAGTACCGTATGCCCAGTTCCACATGCAAACCAGAATGGTATAGCGTATGGTATCATAACCATACATATACTATTTTAATAAAATACTATATTTTTATATAATTTTTTTGTTTTTTAGACATATAAAAGGTTGCAATTTTTAGGAATTTCCACATTTGATATTTACTATTTATCATGTAGACCATTAAACGAGTCGACTGCATTAACCTTCGAGTCACATATGTCTACTCCACTACCTTTTTATCACGGTACACAAACTTATCACTTTTCTCTCATTACATTGGTTATGATGTATATGTGTCTCACACATGAGGTCTCTTTTTGTTTTTTCTGTCATCTCTTATCACTAGCAAGAGAGACTGTTTATTCATGCATTTCTTCAATCCTATACACGAGAGTACTTCATGTGTGATACATCAAGGATAATAGTGTTCTATTGACCTATGATCACCTGTGGGTCGATTGGTGAAACGCCCCCCATTCACCTCTCTCCCTCCTCCATTTAAGCATAGTTTTGTCATTTGTTCACTAGCTACGAGTAAGCATCGCACGATGTGAAACATGTCAGCCCTTTTCCCTTTGTCCACTTCTTCTTTTTGACTGCATCAATTTTTGGTTGTTTTTTGATTTTCATTTTCCGAATAAAGACATTGTTTTTAAGGAGCACGGCGGCCCAGGACTCTCTTTATCCTATGCATCTGTGCACAGCCAGCACCCTTTCGGTTCAGTGGGATGGAAGCAAAGGGGATTATCAGTTTTCAGAGTGGTATACATTTTTTCATGCCCAGTTCCACACTCGTGTTTTCTAGTGTCCAAGTGGTACAAATATCTTTTGTCTCTGAATCATCAGATCTGGTGAGCCACCTACTCAGAGGCTCTCTGAATTGGTGGCTGGCATCCCCGACTCTTCGGTCCGGGAAGTAATTTCTTCTCGTTCAGTGGACGGTGATTACGAGGGTCGCCAGCCTCACAGGTTGAGGGGGGCGCCTGGCGGGTCCAGTCGGCCCAGGGTCACTGGACTCTAGGGGACTCCTGTCTACCGATCAATGTCCTAGTACTTTGGGCGATCAGGCTATGCCTCGCCTCGTGGTCGAGGAGGTTGAAGGGTCGCCCGATCTGGATTCAGCCGGACAACACCACGGCATTGGCTTCGGTCTACCATCAGGTATACTGGCAGGCGGACTATAGGAGTCGCCAGATGCTGGACCAGAGCGACTGTTCTCTGTACTTGGAGGTGTTTCAGCTCACTTGCAGGAGGTGAGACTCACAGGGCATGGATCTCCTGGCCACTCGTCTCGACTACAAGGCGTCGGAGTTCATGGCCAGGTCTAGTGACCCCTGTACGGATGTGCCAGACGCGTTGGTGGCCCTGTGGGGTCTGTATCGGCTACTTTTATCATTGTAGTTGCTTCCTCGGCTGCTCCACAAAGTGGAGACCGAGGGGATCCCGATGGTTCTAATCGCTCCAGATTGGCGTCCTTGGTACATCGATCTCTGGCACCTGGTGGCGGATGCACCCTGTCGGTTTCCAGGGCAGGAGGACCTTCTGTCTCAAGGTCCCATACTTTCTCCTGTGGTACAGTCGCTGGCTTGTAAGACATGACTTTAGGAGACCGGGGTCTGTCCGTCTCGGTCATCTCACCCATGCTGAAAGCAAGGTAGTCTCCTTCCAGGAGGATTTACCATGGCACCTAGAAGGTCTGTGTGCGAAGAGATGGGGTGACGTCCACGCACTTACTCAGTGTCCAGGGTCCTGCTGTTTTTATAGCTGGGAATGGATCTAAAAATTGCCTTAAGCACCGTT
Source organism: Rana kukunoris (assembly GCA_029574335.1). NCBI lineage: Eukaryota > Metazoa > Chordata > Amphibia > Anura > Ranidae > Rana > Rana kukunoris. The sequence continues at coordinate 169,573,588 of CM056059.1, forward strand.
TGGGGGCAGATTTTTGTCAGTGGCCTTTTGCGGCCCATTCCCTGGTGGGTACCTTTTTGTGCTAGGAGTTTGTCATATACTGTACTTCCCCCTCTTGATTCACCTCTTCCCCCCCATGAGTTTGGAATCTGGTGCTCTCGGTTTTTCAGGAACCTTCCTTTTTGGAAACATCAGAGAGATTCTTCTCTTGACACTATCTCGGAATGTGGCATTTTTAGTGGCCATTACTTTTGTCAGAAGGGTTTCTGAGTTGGCGGTCTTGCCTTGCAAGTTGCCATACTTGATCCTCCATTAGGATTTGGTGGTGGTGGTTTCGGCCTTTCGTCAGAATGAGGACTTTTTTCTTCCATCCTTTTGTCCTCGGCCGGCGCATCTTAACCACTTAAGGACCAATGGTGCGCGCGCGGCGGGAGCGCGCGCATGCACGTTAGCGCTAGTTTGGCGCCAACGTGCCTTTTGTCGATCTGCAGCAGAATGAGGACCTGTTCCTTTCTTCCATCCTTTTTGTCCTGTTACCGTTGGACCTCCCTGCCTGCGACTACACTTTGCATACTGAAACCTAACCCACGCTGTCCTAACAAGGAGTCGCTAAGCCTTCTGCACCAGCTGGTGCGCGCGCGGCTACCCGGGAGCGCGATCCCTACCATCATCCAGGCACTCTAATGCGCAGTCCGCTGTTAGCGCTAGTTTGGCGCCAACGTGCCTTTAAAATGTCAGATCCTGCAGGGGTCGCCCCCGCTGTGGAGGAAATCTGCAAACATTTGGCAGCCCTTACGGAAGCAGTTAAGAACCTACAAGAAGGGTACGTGAGGCTAGAAGGACAAGTCCAAAACCTGGAGTCACCAACTGCCTCCGCTTCCTCAGTAGTGATGCTCCCGCCTGAACCAAGAGTTCCCATACCAGAAAGGTTTTCGGGTGATCGGGCGAAATTCTGGGCCTTCCGCAACGCCTGCGAACTGTACTTTGCCCTGCAACCCCGGACTTTTTCCTTGGAAGCCACCAAGGTGGGGTTTGTGATCTCCCTCCTCTCAGACCCTCAGCTGGAAGAAAACAACGCTCAGAGACTTCTTCGAAGCCATGGCCCCCTCCCCAACGAGCTGCCACCGCTGAGTCCGCTTTGCTTGCGCTCCAGCAAGGTCGCAGGGCGGCTGAGGACTTGTTTCAGACTTCAGACGCTGGAGTGCGGAACTCACAACAGGTCTCAGACATCAGTTCCGCCTGGGCCCCGGTTTTAACCACTTGTCCTGTCAAAACTCCATTGTTCTGACATCACGTCGAAGTCCCTTTAAATGGCCCAGCTTTACGAAGATCCCCAACGAGCTGCCACCGCTGAGTCCGCTTTGCTTGCGCTCCAGCAAGGTCGCAGGGCGGCTGAGGACTATGTTTCAGACTTCAGACGCTGGAGTGCGGATACTCACTGGAATGACGCAGGTCTCAGACATCAGTTCCGCCTGGGCCTTTCCGAGGGTTTTAAAGATGAGCTCGCCCGGGTAGGGGTGCCAGAGACCCTTGAAGACCTGATCACCAAGGCTATTCAGATTGATCGTAGGCTTCGTGAACGCCGGGCCGAGCGCTCTTCCCAGCAAAATCGACCTGTGTGGATGACCTCTAGGGCTCCGATGCCCGCTTCCCGTTACCTTCCTCCCACCTGCACGAATCCTCCCACCACTACTCCAGATACCTCCAAAGCCCATGCAACTCGGCCTCATGCGACCAATGCTGCCACCTGAAGAACGGGCACGCCACCACCAACTAAACCTGTGCCTCTACTGTGGCGGGGCCAGCCACTACGTGCGCAACTGTCCTACCAAGATGCGTAAGTGCCTTCCTCTAAGCCCTGTTAATCTGTCAACCCTGCCTATCCACGCAACCCACCTTGCTCTCCCTCTTTCGTTGCAGCTCTGGGAAAAGACAGTGCTGGTCAACGCCATCATTGATTCAGGTGCTTGTAGCTGCTTCATCGACTCTGCTTTCGCTGACCTTCACAACATTCCGCTACGTAGAAAGACCCATGGACTTACCGTCTTTCTGGCCGATGGCTCCCGCATAAGCTCAGGACAAGTTACCCAAGAGACTCTTCCCTTGCCTGCCACGGTTCCTCCCCTACATAAAGAACTACTGATCCTGGATTCCCCGTGATCTTAGGCCTACCCTGGCTCCAGGCTCACAATCCCCTGATCAATTGGGTGTCTGGAGAGGTGTCATTTGCTTCTCCCTACTGCCAGCAACACTGTACACTGGGTCCCCCTCGCTCACCCACTGCTCTGCTCTGTATGGACTCTGACCCCTACCTGCTCCAGTCTATTCCGGAACCCTACCATGAATTTATCGATGTCTTCAGTAAAAGGGGAGCCGATTCCCTTCCGCCTCATCGTCCATACGACTGTCCAATCAAGCTCCTCCCAGGGGCCGAGATTCCCTTTGGACGCATTTTTCCGTTATCAGAAAAAGAACAGGAAGCCCTAAAAGAGTACATTGACGAGAATCTAAATAAAGGGTTCATTCGCCCGTCTACCTCCCCAGCAGGCACAGGAATATTCTTCGTCACTAAGAATGACCAGTCTCTCCACCCATGTATGGACTATCAGGAGCTAAACAATATCACAATTAAGAACCGTTACCCATTACCCCTGATACCTGAGCTTTTTCAAAAACTGAGATCCGCTATCATCTTCACTAAGTTGGACCTAAGGGGAGCCTATAACCTAGTCCTTATCCGGGACAGGGACGAATGGAAGGCGGCTTTTCGCACCCGGTTTGGACACTACGAATACCTGGTCACGCTCTTCGGTCTGTGCAATGCACCTGCTACCTTTCCAGCATTTTTTAATGACGTGTTTAGAGACTTCCTTGATATCTTCGTCATCGTCTATCTGGATGACATATTAGTCTTCTCTGGATCACTGGATAAACACCGGGACCACGTCCGTAAGGTCCTAGGTCGCCTCCGCTTACACAGACTGTATGCCAAGGCTGAGAAATGTGAATTTGAACAGCGAACCATCCAGTTCCTTGGCCTGGTGATCTCCCCTACAGGAATTAAAATGGACCCCAAAAAGGTGTCCGCTATACTTGACTGGCCGGTACCCCTGGACAAGAAGGGGGTGCAACGATTTGTGGGATTCGCAAATTTTTACAGAAGGTTCATCAGGAATTTTTCCACAATTATCTCGCCGATTACGCAGCTTACCAAGAAAATTCTACATTTCCATTGGAACCCAGAAGCCCAAAGGGCCTTTGATACACTTAAGAGACTGTTTACCTCAGCCCCGATTCTTAGCCACCCTGATCCGGCGCTGCCCTACCTCCTCGAAGTAGATGCATCCAAGGTAGCAGTGGGGGCTATTATCTCCCAACGCCAAGGGAACAAAGATCTGATGCATCCTGTGGGATTCTTCTCCCGAAAACTCTCTCCGGCAGAGAGGAACTACGATGTGGGTGACCGAGAGCTACTCGCCATCAAGGCCGCACTGGAGGAATGGAGGTATCTTTTGGAGGGTGCTGCGCATCCAGTGTTGATCTATACTGACCACAAGAACGTGAAATATCTAAGATCTGCTAAACGACTGAAACCCCGACAGGCCCGCTGGGCACTATTCTTTTCAAGCTTCTCCTTCCACATCACGTACTGTCCTGGCTCAAAAAACATCAAGCCAGATGCATTGTCACGGATGCACAACAATCCCAAAGACATATCTGTCCCCGATACAATCCTTCCGGCAGGGAATTTTTTACTTCTGCAACCTGATCTGCTCTCTCGAATTAGGGAGGCATCCACGGACTCTTCCAAGCCTCCTGGTGTCACCTTGACATCCAGGGACAGACTTTTCTGGAGAGGGAGCCAAATTTTTGTTCCAGGAGACATTTGAGTGGAAGTCCTGAAGTTACTTCACGACCACCCGTTGGCAGGGCACTTTGGAGTCCGCAAAACCCTTGAACTGGTACGTCGTACCTTCTGGTGGCCAGGTTTGGAGGAATTCTGCAAATCCTATGTCAACACATGCCCAATTTGCAATCAGAACAAGACCACAAGGAATCGAGCCTGGGGCCTACTAAAACCTCTGCCTGTACCTGATAGACCATGGAAGATGATTGCCATGGACTTCATAGTAGAGCTTCCATGTTCCGAGGGGTGCACACCAATTTTCGTGGTCGTGGACCGTCTATCCAAGATGGCCCATTTCCTCCCGTTGAAGAGTACCCCATCAGCTGCTGAGACTGCCCGTATTTTCATCAAGGAGATTGTCAGACTCCACGGGGTTCCTTCAAACATCGTTTTAGATAGGGGGGTCCAGTTTATGTCACATTTTTGGAGAGCTATATGTGAGACCCTGAAGATTGCTTTCTCCTCAGCTTACCACCCCCAAACCAACAGGCAGACTGAAAGAACAAACCAAACCCTTGAGCAGTACATCAGATGTTTCACCTCCTTCTCTCAAGACGATTGGGTCTCTCTGCTACCCCTGGCAGAGTTCGCCTACAATAATGTCAACCATTCGGCAACTGGGCAATCCCCCTTCTTGGCCAATTATGGCTTTAATCTAACATTTTTACCTGATTTTCTTCCAGAATCCCCAGTTCCAGCGGTGCAGAGCACAGTGGATTTCCTCAGCTGCAACAACCAGGTGTTACAGGAAGCAGTGACTAAAGCTCAAGCCGACAGCAAGAAAGCCTTTGATAAAAGGAGAAAAGGGGAGCTGGACCTTCAACCGGGAGACCAGGTATGGCTTTCTACTAATAATCTTAGATTGGCTTGTCCCTCCAAGACGTTGGCACCTAGGTCCCAGTAAGAAGAAGGATCAATGAGGTATCTTATGAACTGTCTCTGCCAGATTCTCTTAAGGTTCACCCGGTATTTCATGTATCGTTGCTGAAACCCGCAGCCCCTGATCCCTTTCCTGACAGAGGAGCTTGCCCACCTGAACCCATTTTGGTCGATGGCTGTGAGGAATACGTGGTGGAGACCATCCTCGACTGCAGGAAACGGCAGGGGCAAACTCAATTTTTGGTCAAGTGGAAGGGGTACGGCCCAGAGGACAACTCTTGGGAACCCGAGGGCAATATTCATGCCCAAAGACTGATTTGTGCTTTTTTTTCTGCCCACCCTGAGAAACGAGCCCGACTTGGCATTCGGAGGCTGCCCCATTGGGGGGGGGGAGCAATGTCAGGGATCTGCAACTGACCCTCGGTGCGTGCGCATGCGTGCGCGTACCCAGGTGCCAGCCCAGCAACACCAGCTGCCCTTATCTGCGCGCCGGCGCGCTCCCGGTGCGCGCACGCATGCGCCAATGGTTCGCGGACGTGCACGACGGGTGTGCGCGGCAGGAGCACGCGCGTGCACGTTAGCGCTAGTTTGGCGCCAACGTGCCTTTAAAAGTCAGCCAGCTGCAGCAGCCTCTTGCTGTCTGATCTGCAGCGTATGTGTGATCCAACCTGTACTCTGATTGAACCTGTTCCTGCACCGACCCGGCTCCGTCTGACTACCCGAATCTCTCCAGCCCGACCTTGGGCCGCCTTGACCTCGTCTACTGCTGTTACCGTTGCCAGACCTCCCTGCCTGAAAACTGACTACGCTTTGCATACTGAACCCTCTGCCTGCCTACGTATGTGACCCGGCCCTATGGATGCCTTGAGATTCTTGAGCAACAGAAACTTGGATATTGATGCATTATTTACTGATGATGAACTTACCACCACCCAAGTGAATTATAATAGTATTTTATCAGTATTGGGCAATACTTTAGAAAAACAGGTTAGGACTTGGTGGGACATCTGCACCCTGGAACAATATACAAAGAATAAAATCATCATTAGGAGTCTAAGATGGGAAGTTATCCCACAGGATGGGCTTGAGGATGCAGGATCAATTCGGGAATGGTACGACTTCTTTACTGGTGTGGGGTTTAAACTGCAAGAACTCATTCTCCAGAGAAAGAAACGTAAAATGACAAATTTAATATCTCAGATAAGTGAACTGCAGGACCAACTAGACCCAATAAAGGACACTCAACAGATGATTGCATTTAACAACAAAACCAACAAGAGACTAGAAAAGGTAGATAAAGACACTCAAAAAAATAAAATAAAAAAGTACCATAGAGATATGGGAGACTTTAATGCAAACACCATTTTTGCATGGCAACAGAACTTACCGGACAATCTGAATATGATTGAAAAGGAGCGAGTATTACAAAATGATATAACACAGGTTGGACCAACCCAATCTGTTATTAGAGAACCAACGAATACACAAGCAGAGGAAGAAATTGCATATGGCACTCCAACAAGATTCTCAACACCAATTAGGAGAGGCCATCGAAAAACCAGAGGCACAAATCCAAGAGGATACCAAGGACAAGCTCAACAAAATGGGCCTTATCAGGTTCCTGTACACAATAAATTCCAACCATTACAAAGACACCAAGACTATTATGAAAATGCTCCACCCCAGCGACCTTTTTTAGGGCAAGGAGGAGGGGGAGCACAAAGGAGGGGGAGAGGTTACCCACCACGCAGGGGGAAACCTCAGGAATACCCCATGCCCCAATACAGAGATCAGAATGTAAGAGACCACCTCCACAGAATCAACGGGAGAGAGAATATGTACCGAACCAAAGGAACGAAGAACCAGAGGCTGCAGGGCAGGAAGGAGGGCACAAGAAAAGAAGAAGACAACAGGAATAGGTGGCATCTTCAACCTGAGCCCAGTCGAACTAACACATAAAGAGATCAACATCCTCAATTTGGGTTTGAAATGCGGACTGAACAGACCTGTCAACAAGTTTGATGTATTTATAGATATACACAAATATATCCGTAAGCTGAATATCAAAAAATATTTTGTAGGCACCAACACGCACACAAACAGTCGTCCCCTGGAGACAGGGGTTGCACAAAATAGTGGCTTAAAAAACAAATCACTATTTAACTCGTTAAATAACCCAAACCATCAGGTCGAGGTGTTTAAAAGTCTAGTGTTACGAGATCTGGAGGTCCTGAAACCCAGAAAAAATGTAAATCTAAGACACATTAAAGAAGGGATCGAGATGCTGGAAAAACGGAAGGACATTATCATTGGACCAGCAGATAAAGGGGGTGGGGTGGTCATTTTAACCAAAGACTTCTACCACAACCAAATCATGGAAATGCTGACAGATAAGAACACGTATACAATACTGGATCGGGATCCAACTCCATCTTATAAAATAGACTTAGGCCTCGTACACACGAGGCAATCTATTTGTTCAAATCGGTCGTACACACGAGCAAACCAAAATCCCCGCCAGCAGACGGCGCGCTGAAGTGTCGGTGACGTGGCGGTGACGTTGACGCCGCCACGTCACCGCACCAGGAAGTAAAACACTTCCGCGCATGCGCCGAATCCATTCGGCGCCGGTGCGAGACGACATGTCTGCTGGTAAGTGTACTAACCAGCAGACATGTCGGGCGGACGGATTCCCACCCAATAGATTTCAAAGCATGCTTTGAAATCTGTCGGGTGGCCAAATCTGTTGGCTCGCCCGTACACACGATCTAATCTGTCTGCTGGGACGGTCTAGCAGACCGTTTCCAGCAGACAGATTTGATCGTGTGTACGAGGCCTTAGAGATTGTGATTAACATCGGTTCCAAACTAGGTGTATTAACCACCAAGGAAAGGAAGTATCTAACACCGACCAGTAGCAAAGTACCAACTATATATACTTTGCCCAAAATCCACAAAGATTCCCTCAACCCTCCTGCAAGACCTATAGTAAATAGTATTGACTCTATCGCATCTAGATTAGGCCAATACTTAGATACGTTTTTGCAGAAATGTGTCAAAATTACAAAATCATACCTCAAGGATACAAAAGATTTACTGATTTGCCTTCAAGATATAACCTTAACAGAGAACCAGCCAATTTTGCTAGTAACTGCTGATGTGTCGTCCCTATATTCGATTATACAGCATGACGATGCAGTACTAGCCCTAAATTGGGCATTAAGTACTAGGGATGACCTACCACACAACCAAAAAGTATTTTTAGGTCATGCGTTAAATTTCTGTTTATCGCATAACTACTTTTGGTACAACAGCAAGTTCTATACACAGAGAAGAGGTGTCGCGATGGGCGCGAAGTTCGCTCCCAGTATTGCAAATCTGTTTATGGCAGAATGGGAGGATAAAACCATTTTTAAAAATAGACGAGCTGAACTACTGTTTTATAGAAGGTATATCGATGACTTATTTTTTATCTGGACTGGTTCTGCAGACTCCCTTGAAGAATTTTTAACCATTTTAAGTAACAATGGAAATAATATAAAGTTGACCTCAGAGTACAGTGAAACAGAAATCAACTTTCTGGACGTCACTATATATCGCCAAAATGTAAGATTGGAAACCAAAGTCTACTTCAAACCTACAGACAGAAACAGCTACTTGCCTATTACAAGCGGTCATCATCCTCAGTGGATTCAAAATATACCTAAAGGACAGATTATGAGGGTAAGAAGGAATTGTTCCGAAGACTCCGATTTTCTCATACAATCAAGAATCCTCACGGAAAGGTTCGAGGCCAGGGGATATAAGCCACTTTTTGCATTTTTTCTCCTCCTGAGCCCCTCTTCTCCAGACATCCTCCCCAGGTAGGCCCTACTTTTCTTTTCACCTCCCCTGGAACCGATTGGCGGCCGTCCTTATCAGGATAAGCCACCGGATCAGCTGAACGCTGGGGCCTCTTTCCCTCTCCTTACCCCACTTTACCACCCACCAGCCAAGCAACCCTCCCCCGATGCCTCCCCGCCTTATTTCCCGTTTTTCTCCCCTGAACAGCGCCAGCCACTGCTGATTCGCGGCCGCCGCATCTTAGGAAAGGCCGCGGCTTCATCCGCGGCCTAGCGGCGCGCCGCACTCTCGGCCAAAAACACCATCAGTAACCCCCCAGGAGCTCACCCCCAGCCCCTGTAGGACTCATCCACCCCTGGCTTCAACAACCAGCCCCCCCCTGCTCACCAATCCACCCAGCTGGCTACACACCAGCCTGGGTCCCATGTCCTGCTCCTGGTCGGCGGCCATCTTGGTACACCCCAGCAGCAGTGTCAGCTCTCCCCCCCACCCCCCTTTTCACAACTTAATAGCACTTGATCCAGGGGTTTGCCCGATCGCCGTTCAGGGATCAGGAAGGAATTTTTTCCCCTACCAAAGCAAATTGGCATAGCACGGTTAGGGTTTTTTTGCCTTCCTCTGGACCGAATCCTCTCTTCATCGCCACCATAAAAAACAACTTTTCCCCCGGTGAATGGCGACCATGGCTAATCTGCGGTACTCCGCAGAAAATATTTGGAATCTGAGGCGTTTCGCCGCAATACTGCCAGCCATCACCAAAAAGACCCTAAGAATTGAGCAACTTTTGAGGATCGATCGACGATCGAAGGTCAAAAATTTTAGCCGTTTACCCCAGCCTAAGCACATTTCATGTGCTTTGATCAACACAAGATCGGCAGTAAAACACTGACTTGAAATCCATGATTTCATTCTACAACACGATCTAGACTGCCTCTTCATTACAGAGAGCTGGCTTACAGCCGACTGTAACACCATTCTAGGAGAACTGGTGCCAGAAAACTACCGTATTATAACGGAAAACAGAATAGGGCAAAGAGGAGGGGGCCTGGCAGTGATTTGCAAGACTCAGCTTGCAATCACCAAACCAGTCCTTCAAAATCCTCTTCCATTCATGGAAACCCTTACGCTACAACTGCAAACAAATTCAAAGGAGACCATCCATATTCTGCTCTGCTATAGGCCACCCGGCCCAAAATTGCAGCTGCTATCATCATGGACGGATTTCTACTCCACTTACACCCTCAACAGCAAACATTTTTTGCTGCTCGGGGATTTCAACCTCTGGGCCAATTCCTAACAAGACCCCATTGCCGATGCCTGTATTAACCACCTGGTAGATTTAGGGTCACAGCAACTAGTATGTGGACCCACACATGCTTCAGGTCACACACTTGATCTTATTTTCAGACAAGCTCTGGAAATAAAAAATTTGGAAAATGAAAAGTTGCCATGGACAGACCACCATGCAATTAAATTCATTATTTCCACAATTCCCCCCGCAACAAAAACATCAAATCCAGTGACAACACACTGGACTAGATGTCAGAAGAAGCTCTACTCGGAACTCTTCAAAACCACTTTAAGGGAAAAAATAGAAACAACTCAACCGCATCAAACGGCCGTTGAAACACTGGATGTCATAAACTCGTCCATGCTACAGTCAGCCGACTTGGTAGCGCCGAAACGCAAAACCCGCATCCGGAAAAACAACCGCAGCTGGTTTAACAACCAGCTGTCGTTACTGAAGCAAGAACGCAGAAGGGCCGAATCTGCCTGGAAAAGAAGTTCTTCAGAGCTAAACCTATCCATCTACAAGGCGACAACAAGAAAATACCACAAAGAAATTTTCCAAGCCAAGAAAAATTATTTTTCGGAGGCTATCAACAGCGCCATAAGCCGCCCCCGCGAACTCTTCAAGATGGTCACTCAGAACATGAAACCAGGATGTATTGAAGCCCCCAATACAGACACACAAGAATTTTGCAATGAAATCGGATTGCTTCATTAATAAAATTGAGGCAATCCGTGAAAGCATTAAGCAAAACAATTCCCCCCTTAGCCCCCCCTGCAGCCTCTCACACAACACCCATAGTAATTCTCCTATATCGGGTAAGTTCACCCTGGAACCCATCTCCATCGAGGCCACTAAGAATATCATTGGGGCTTTGCGCAATGGCACAGCACCAAATGACATTATCCCCACAAAACTGCTGAAGGAATGCGCCTACATCTTGGCTCCTCCCATCACGCAGCTTATCAACCAGTCTTTCTTGGAGGGCATAGTGCCCTCACAGTTGAAAGAGGGTATAATCCAACCCATCCTTAAGAAACCCTCCCTGGACCCCAAGGACCCACTCCACCGCCGTCCCATAACAAGCCTCAATGTACTCTCAAAAGTAATGGAAAAAGTAGTGGTACAACAGCTGCAACAGCATCTAGATACCTACAAGCTACTTGATCCATTGCAATCGGGGTTCCGTCCCGGACACGGGACTGAAACCGCGCTGCTCAAAGTATGGGACGATGTTTGTCGAGGCCGCAGACGAAGGAGAATCTTGTCTTCTAGTTCTGTTGGACCTAAGTGCAGCTTTCGACACTGTAGACCACAAACTGTTACTGACGCGACTTGCTGAAGTAGCCAGAGTCGCAGAAGGCGATTTATCTTGGTTCTCCTCTTTTTTTGGAAAACCGATCGCAAACAGTGAAGTTAGGAACCTTCACATCTGAGAAACGCACAGTAACATGCGGAGTCCCTCAAGGATCGCCTCTGTCACCAGTGCTGTTTAACATCTATCTTCGTCCTCTTTTTGAGATTATCAGCAGCCAAAAACTGCTTTACCACTCATATGCAGACGACACGCAACTGTATTTCCGCATTTGCAATAAAAAGGATCACCACCTCAATCTAGAGACATGCCTCTCTTTGATAGAGGACTGGATGACAAAAAGGTTATCTTAAACTCAACGGAGCGAAAACAGAACTTCTCCTGTTTCACGCCAAGCAAAGGAATCAACCTGCAACAGCATGGACACCCCCGCCCATTCTGGGCAAAATCATCACCCCTAGCGCCAAAGTCAAAAGTCTCGGGGTCATCTTTGACTCCTACATGACAATGGACGCACAAATAGGGTCAGTAGTCAGCGGATCCCACCATCTGTTGCGCCTACTACGCAGACTTACCCCTTTCATCCCCAAAGAAGATTTAGCGGTCATGGTGGGAGCAATTGTTAACTCCAGACTGGATTATGCAAATCCCCTTTACCTCGGACTCCCCAAGTACCAAATCGCTCGTCTGCAAGTCGTTCAAAATACGGCCGCCAGACTTGTGACTGGAAAAAAACCCTGGGAATCCATCTCACCCTCACTGAGAGCCCTTCACTGGCTACCAGTTAAAGACAGGATTGCTTTTAAAGCACTCTGTCTAACGCATAGATGTGTCCATGGGAATGCCCCCCAATATCTATGCGATAAAATAAAAGCTCACAATCCCAATCGCATCCTGCGATCCACCAATCAGAACCTACTACAGATCCCAAAAGCCAACTTCAAGTCCAAAGGAGAAAGAAGATTCGCCATCCAAGGTCCCAGACTATGGAACGCTTTACCAACCACCATTCGGTTGGAGGCGAATCACTTAGCCTTCAGGAGAAAGATCAAGACTCGTCTCTTTTGATATCAAAGGACACAGGAACAACAAGCGCCCAGAGGCGATTCAGTTCGCATGTGCCGCGCTCTATACGTTTTTCATTTATTCATTCACTGATAATGGAGAAATTGATTGAGGAAATACAAACAATTCCCAGAGAAACCTGTTTACAACCCAAACTCATATCTGAGGCTGGAGCTACAAACAACAAGGAATGGGGATTTATATTCCAATACCATACACAATACAAAGAGGTGGAGGCTATATTCAATAAACACTGGCACATCTTATTGATGGACAAAAAACTGGGAACAGTGCTACCCCCATCTCCCCAGTTTATCTACAGGAAAGCACCCAATTATGGAGATCGGATAGTGAAAAAAAGTGCTAGATCCACCTACTAAATCAGAGTCTTTTTGGGATAAAAACTGTGTTTTTTCTTGTAGAAAATGCAAGGCTTGCCAATCAGTCAGACAATTGGCAAGAGGCATTGACAAATTCATATCCCCATCCAATAATCAGGAATTTAAAATTGAACAATTTATTACCTGTAACACCGACCATGTGGTGTATGCCTTGAAGTGTCCTTGCAATCTCCTTTATATAGGCCGGACTAAAAGGAAGCTTAAAGTCTGCATTTTAGAACATATTAAAAATATCAGACTAGGCTTTGTAGACCATAATGTATCATTGCACTTTAAAATAAAACACAATCAGGATCCATCGGCCTACAGTTTTGGGGTGTCGAGCATTTGGAATCCAATTGGAGGGGCTCACATAGGGTGCGAGAACTCTCTAAACGTGAAACACGATGGATTTTTTCTACAAGTACTTTAGCCCCTAAAGGCTTAAATATTGAACTTGATATTTACACCAGTTACACCAAGCCCTTGTGGACTTCAAATTAATTGAGCAACCCTCTGCCACATCATCCACACGCAGAAGATCGCCATCATCCTCAGCCAACAACCATGCTACGCAGCAGGACCAAAATGAAGACTTCCATCAGTCAAGCAAACGAGGCAGATTCGTGTCACAACCTCCTGAACGAGAAGACTCAATGGACTGATCATCTTACATTATTAACCATTTTTCCCTTTCTCTCTAGGTTGGAACTCTGGTCACTTGCATCTGAGCTTCTTGTACCACCCTTAGGGTGATCCCCTCCCCTCTTCTGGTAATGACCCCAAATCCATTCACTAGGTAATAATATTGTAACCACCACCCTACCCTTTTATCACACATTCCCCATAGTAGCCTACCCAACTATACCCTTCCCTCCTTTTCTGGAACCACATCCATGGCTCTGTACTCTGAAACTTTGGTAAAATCCAGAGAAAGCAAGAATAGTTTATCACGCCAATCCCTCCTACCCGGCACAAATTCATGACCACCTTCCTTTAATTGTTAAATCCACTCTCTTTAAGCGAACGGTTGCCTACTGCACCCTCTCTCCCTCAAGTCATTCTGGCTATCGCAATAGATGACAGCAATATGGATTTAATCCTATTGTTCTAATCTATCCCTAATAATCCAGACTCCACTCTACTCACACTCCCAAACTAACCTCCCGGTATATCTCCTGGGTGATCCTGCCTGTCCCAAGACCCCCTATACCCTATTTGGCAGTACCATTCACCTCAGGGACGATAGGGTTCCCCCTCCCTTGCTTAACTAATATTCTAATATTCTACATAACCAAGCGCATCCTCTCATCTCTTACAATTGCTCTTCTCTCCCCTTTTTGTACACTACGGAACGCGGCACTCTGACCCTTGGAAAAACATGTGCCCCATTTGGTCTAACTCAGACCCCCAACTTAATATGTGGGGATCTGACGGAGACCCCCTTTTCCCTGGTGGGGATCCTTTTCCCCAACCACGGACTTATGCTAAATATGTTTGTTACAATTTGTTAACTGTTGTTGCACTAACCTTTGTTGTCTTTTATTTTTCCCCTGAAACCTCCTTTCCTGCCCTACTCCCCATCCAGTCTGCACGGAGTGGTCCGGGTAATTGCTACACGCGGATGCACGGTAAGATTGAGTTGTCGGTTTGGCTACCATGGCACCATTGAACTTATTGTCACTCAATGTTCAAGGCTTAAACATACCACAGAAGCGATCAAAAGCTTTCAGGCTTTTCCAGTCAAAAAAGGCCCACATAGTCTGCCTCCAGGAAACTCATTTCACCCCAAGCACAACCCCTAAGTACTTTCACACAGCTTATCCACAAGTTTACAATGCATCCGCCACAGTAAAGAAAAGAGGCACCCATAGCCACAGACCTCTGGACTACTTTAGTACTTATACGCACACAGCATAACTTCACTCACCTCACAAGTTCACATCACATGAAGTGGAAGCTGCGCAGCATTAGACAGGCCACTGAAACCGCCCACTGAGCCATCGGCCCACCGGGAAACTCCCTGTAGTCCCTATGGCCAGTCCATGCCTGCTTATAGCCTTCCACCGCTCGACTCCTTTCACATTGAACACAGAAATCAGAGACCCAGAGGGGAGATACCTGATCTTAACAGGCTATATTTTAGACACGGCAATTACGATTGTCTCATACTATGCCCCTAACCTCAATCCTATGCCATTCATGTCTCACCTTCTTCAAACCATAAATGCTCATAAACTTGGCTCCCTTCTGATTTGCGGAGACTCAAAACAGGTTCTTCTCCCTTTCTTAGACAAGTCCCCCTATATTCAACACAAACACCATCCTAAATGGAATCTTCCCAATCTCCTCTCAAAATACAACCTGGTAGACTCATGGAGGGAGATGAACCCAACAAAACGCAACTTCACCTATTTTTCAAATCCGCACCAATCATTTAGTAGAATAGATCACATATTCCTAACAACCGGAATGATGCCTGAAGTCCTCCACTCCAATATAGTCCCTATTCTGTGGTCAGACCACAACGCAGTTCTTACAACTATAGCCTCAACCATTCCAAAAAAACACGACCGGTCTTGGTATATGCCTGAGCTATTACTTAACCACCCCACTCACTGTCTAGAAATAGAACAATCTTTAAGAGACTATCTAACCCACAATGAGAGCCCTGAAATATCCGCCCTCACACTCTGGGAAGCCCACAAGCCAGTTCTAAGAGGGACTATTCAGAGACAATTAGGGATCCTCAAAAAACAAAGGAAACAAATGGCGATGAAATTGGAAAAATAATTTAATCTAGCATTTTTAGACTTCCAAGACAATTATTCACCCAGAACTAAGGACCGCCTAGACAAAGCTCGCTTAGAGTACGACCTATTCCTTACAGAATCAGCCAATAAAAGTTTAAACAGGTCCAAACACACCTTTTACAAACAAGCCAACAAGCTGGGGGCTTATTTAGCAAGATCATTAAATTTCTTTAAGAAATTCTATACCCCCATTAAACTGAAATTGGCTAACAACATCATTTCTAGCAACCCCCTTAAAATCGTACAAAAATTTAGCTCCCACCTGAAAAAACTGTATTCAGATACAAATGTATTCAATGAAAAGGAGGCGGACTCCTTTTATTCGCAACTCCATCTACCCCAAATGTCGGACTCCCAAAGATTGCAATTAGAATCACCTGTATTACATAATGAAGTAAGCAACGCGATAAAGGACCTTAAACTAAATAAAAGACCTGGACCCGACGGATTCACTGCTAAATATTACAAAACATTCACTGAACTCCTCTCACCAAGGCTAGCTGAGGCCTTTAATGACTTGCTAAACCGAAAATCCTTCCGACAGGAATCACTCATGGCCACAATCTGTATGATACCAAAACCACAAACCGATAACACCGCATGCGAAAACTTTCATCCCATTTCAATGCTGAATACGGACATTAAACTTCTTGGTAAGATCTTGGCGGTGCGCCTAAACAGAATAATAGGCTCACTGGTCCATCGTGACCAGGTTGGCTTTATACCGAACCGACAAGCAGGTGACAATATTAGACGGGCGTACTTGCTAGCTCATATAGCTAAGAAAAGGGGCATCCCAGTGTGCTTTCTGTCACTGGATATAAAACAAGCTTTCGACTCTATATCCTGGTCTTACCTAAAATATGCATTACAAAAATGGGGCTTGGGACCCAACTTCATGACATGGATAATGGAATTATACAATAATCCGAAGGCATGCGTTAAATACGCAGGCTACAAGTCAGACCCATTTTCCATTGGCAGAGGCACAAGACAGGGATGCCCGCTTTCCCCTCTTTTTTTCGCCCTCCTCATAGAACCACTCGCGCATAAGATTAGGTCAGACCCAAGATCTTGGGTATAGAGGTAGGGGGCCATAAGCATAAACTATGTATGTTCGCCGATGACATCCTCCTTTTTCTCCCGACCCCTCAGGTAACAGGCCCAAACCTAATGTCCCTACTAAAACATTATGCGTCTTTCTCAGGACTAGTTATAAACCCCAAAAAGAGCTTGGCTCTCAATATATCACTCTCAGCTTCAGACCTTAATGCAGCTAAATCTGGTCTACCCTTTCAATGGTCAGATAAAAACATTCCATATCTAGGAATCCGCCTTACGGCTTCTTTCACAGAGATATTTACAGCCAACTACCCCACCCTTCTAAAAGAGATATCGAATCTTTTAAAATCCTGGTCTCATTTACCTTTATCTTGGCTTGGAAGAATTAACGCAATCAAGATGTCAGATCTGCCTAAACTCCTTTACCACTTTAGAGTTCTCCCAGCCCCAATCCCATCATACTACTTAAGGATTGTACAAAAAAGAGTTTTCAACTTTGTGTGGGGCTCCTCCAAACCAAGATTAAACCATCAAATCTTGCATCTCCCCAAAGTTAAAGGAGGACTGGGGCTACCCAACCTTTTGAACTATTATAGAGCTGCACAATTAGCCACGTTAGTAAAGTACCACATAACAAAGGAACCTCCCCTCTGGGTTTCGATTGAAGCGGTGGAATGCGACCCCATCCCGATTTCCAACATTATGTGGATCCCATCCAAATCACGCAAACATATCCATAACCCCATTCTTAAGCACTCTCTTTCCCTATGGGACAATTTAAAGATAAAGAACTCCCTTTTATCCTCCCATGTTCCACTCTTATCATTCTATAAAAATCCATCGTTCTACCCTGCCTGGATCTACCCCAACACCTTTAAAGAATGGGTGAAAAAGGACTGTACATGCCTGTATAAATTCTTGGATTCCTCTACATTTAGGTCCTTTCCGGATATATGCGAAATCTATAACATACCACAATCTGAAATATTTAGATACCTCCAAATTAAAAACTTTTTCAAACCTTATGCAGACTCCATCCCCAGCCCTCCCCGACTATCTGCCTTTGAAAAGCTCTGCAAAAGCACCCCTCCCTCCAGAGGTTTGATCTCAACAATATACTCCCAGTTGTTGACTAACTCTATTACGGGGAAACTCCCCTATGTAAACAAATGGGAACTAGACCTGGATATTGAACTAGATCCAGAAGACTGGAATCAAATATGGACCAACACCAAATCTGCTTCAATTAATGTACTAGCTTGTGAAACTAATTACAAAGTTCTTACTAGATGGTACCTAGTTCCTACTAGGATTGCGAAATTTGTGCCAAACTACCCTGAACATTGTTTCAGGGGCTGCTCATCTCCAGGAACATTCTTTCATATCTGGTGGTCGTGCCCTAAAGCACAGTTATTCTGGTCAGAAATGTTCACAATAATCAGTCAACTATTGGGTAAGGGGATCCCATTGGACCCCAAAAGCGCATTATTAAACCTCAAACCCAAAAAGGTCTCACATAAACAATTTAAACTATTAACACAGCTCTTTACAGCTGCGAAACAAACATTGGCAAAAGCATGGAAAACCCCTAATCTATCAATTAACGAAGTAACGAACAGAATGAACCTAGCTATGACTCATGCCAAAATGATGACAATCGACATGAACGCGACCGCTGGATTCGAAAGAATCTGGAGACCGTGGTATGAATATGCAGTACCCAATGAAATCAATGATATTGTATTATTACCATGGTAGCCCAGCCTGTTTAACAGTCTACCGCTTAGCGTATATTTGATATTGACAGCCAATTCCGGACCACTCCTGCAGCAGACACCCCTTTCTCCCCTCCCCGCTTTCCTCCCCACCCTCCTCCCCCCCCGCCTTGGGCTCTGACTATGAACCTCGTTATTATACATGTTCTTAGCATTGTTATAAGGTTGATTTTGGTTGAAACACTTACGTTGACGCATCAGGACTCTTGCCTAAACCACAGCCCTAAAACCATCTGGGCTGGTTGGAAGAAACGAAGCATCTTAAAATAAACTCCAGAAAACTGGTCTCTTAGTTATAACCTTATCTGTACTATTAATATGTCCATTGAAGCCACCAGACTCACCTGTTGTGAACTTACCACTTATGTAAACCAAGAAGTTATTCTGTGTCTGTAATTAACTTATTTTATTTTGTTAAATTGTACATTTCTGTATCACCTCAATAAAGATATATTGACAAGGAAATACCAATAACTATTGGAATGGAATTGAATGACAATTTTAAGCTTTGCCCTACAGGTAAACTTATAAGTCTTACCGGTTAGGTACCTTGAAAAAAGTCTAAACTTGTGCTGTCTTGTGGATATTCCCATTGGCTCCAGCTGATGACATTACTGGCGCATGTGTAGGCTACTGCATTCAGAGCACATTGAATAAGGTAGAGCCCCGTGCTGTATTGGTGACTCCTGTAAAAACACAAGGGAGTGATGTCATTTCAACTTAGCAATTCAGACATCTGGAGAGCATGAACCTTAGGGGCCTTTCACACAGGTGTTGCGTATGTTCGTTTTTTTCTTCCAACCGTTGACAGATGAAAAAACGGACGTACATGCATAATTATGGGCTAGCGAATGATCATCTGTCTCCGCTAAGCTCAGTTTTTTTAAGACGGAAGAAAGGCCACATACCATTAACATGGGGAGGTGCTTTGGGGCAGGGGGGCTCTGCACCCCCCCACCCCAAAGCACCTTGCCCCCATGTTAAGGCGGTCAAGGGCCTCTTCCCAACAACCCTGGCCAGTGGATGTCAAGGTCAGCAGGTGGGGGACTTATCGAAATCTGGAAGCCCCAGATTCTGCCCCCCCATGTGAATGGGTATCGGTGGATTGTACCCATTCACCAAAAAATGCAGTGACAAGTTTAAAAAAACTGCCAGTTTTTGACAAGTCCTTTATTAATCATTTTGAGCTGTCTTCTCCCTCCGCTGCCATCTCCCTTGCCACCGCTTACGGGGGAAAAAAAGCTTTTCTGTGTTGTTGCCTGCTGTCTGGCATAAGTTATATTACCATTGGGCGTGGCTATCTAATGAAGTCACCCGGAGAGCCAGCCCTTATGAGGTCTTCACCGCCGTCTGGTTTTCTACCGCCAGGGGGTCCCGGTCTTCACCGCCGTCTGGTTCTCTTCCACCGGGGGCCCTTCTCACTTCTTTAGCTCTTTTACAAGGGGGGGTGTCCGGGCTTCTGTCGCCTTCTGCTTTCTTCTCTTCTTCGATGTTGACACGCCGCTTCCTCCCGCTGTAATGCCGTGTGCGCGGCTAGTACCGGTTTTATAAGAGAATCAGATGGCGGTGAAAACCAGGATCCCTCTGGCAGAAGATGTGGAAGAAGCCCGGGAGGGGGCCTCTGTAAAAGAGCTAAAAAAGAAAGCCTCCTGCAGACCCCAATGGCCAGGGTTGTCGGGAAGAGGCCCTGTCCTCATCAACATGGGGACAGGTGCTTTGGGGTGGGGGGTCCACAGGGCGCCCCCCTGCCCCAAAGTACCTACCCCCCATGTTGTGGGCATGCGGCCTGGCACGGTTAAGGAGGGGGGGGGCGCTCGCTCGTCCCCACCCCCTTTCCTGACCGGCCGGGCTGCTGCTGGGATACGGGTCTGGTATGGATTTTGGGGGGACCCCCCACGCCGTTTTTTCGGCGTACAGGGTTTCCCCTTAAAATCCATAGCAGACCCAAGGGCCTGGTATGCTCCTGTAAGGGGGAACCCATGCCGTTTTTTTATTTGAAATTTGGCGTGGAGTTCCCCCTCAAGTTTCATACCAGACACATTGCTTGGTATTGGCAGGGATCCAAGTCGGATCCCCGTTAAATATTGTGCTGTGGCTAAAAGTAACCGCAGCTAAAAGCACTGTACAAATGCAGCTGGTCGCTGTGCCTGGAGTCTTGAATTCCAGCAAAACATAAACATGCTTTCTCTTATCGTCCATGGATGGACACAGCTCCTTAAATCTTGACAAGTGTGTTATGTTCCCTGTTTACAGGAGAGGACTAGGCAGAAACATGTTGGATAATTAAATACATGTTACATTAACAGATTTGAACAGCCCCGCCCAGGGGGCGGTCCCTCCAGACATAACCCTCCTCACTGCAGCATGCAGCCTCAGTTTAATTTTGCCTAGCAAGGAGAAGGACGTATGGCTCGCTTTGGGCCCAGCGCCCTGAGGAGAAATGTTACTTTATTTTATTTTACTTTTTCTTGAAGAATCTTCTTTCAATTGTCAGCTGAGAGACAGGCTGGATAATAGTGTACTCAGTCCAACCAGCAAGCGTGGGCACACCTTTGCAAAGAGGCTGGGTCTGCCACGCCATACCCCATGACTCCTGGGGTGGCCGGTGAGCTTTTCTCCGAGGTCCACATATGATTGGGCTGTGGTGTTGTCTCACTCACAGTGGACCGGGCTGATAGCTACCTCCATTGCGGTTGTAGTTCTGTCAGGAATGCATCAGCGAGTTCTCGCTCGGACAGGTAAGTACAGTCCCACCCGCTTCGGTGGGTTGGTATGGCTGGGCATTCCTGGGGTTCGGGGGTCCTCTTCTCCTCCCTTCCCTGCTCTTCCCTTGCTGCATTGCTAACAATGCCACTGTCAGGGGGAGGGGGCCTTCCTGAGGGGACTGTGTTATCTGGCCTGTGTCTTTTCTTTTTTGTATGGGGCTTTCCTGTGAGGGTTTTTTCACTGTTAAAAAGCCCTAGGAGGCTTTTCCTGTTTAAACGCAGCATTTTGGCGCACAGGTCCCTGCAGATGCCGCACAGTTACCTCACGGTTCTTTTCCTCTCGCACGCTGTGTGCTGAGAGCGACGGCAGCGCTGGGAAGTCTGCTCCTGAGGTGAGTCCCCTGGGTACCCCTATGCCTTGTTTCCACTGCATGGAACGGTTCGGGTCAGTAAACTCGGAGCGGTTTGGATGGGACCGGTCTATTCCCGTGAGTGTTTCCACTGCAAATCGGACCGTCGGGGACCATACAGGTTTTAAAAATTCCTAGCGCGTCCACCAATCAGTGAGATGTATTTGTAGGTCCGCCCTAATGGAACCGTTCCACTCTCTCTGGACCCTCATCTGATGCAGGACCCTTGCTGGTGCTGTACGGTTCGCTTTTTTGGCACGCTTTCATAATGGAAACCCAAAATAGCGAACCGTACCGAACCGATCCGCTCAGTGGAAACGAGGCACTAGTCAGCGCAGCAAGTGGGTGAGAGGCCCTGAATAGGGCTCTAGGAGCTTTTGTTTATTTGTAAAGACAGGTGTGCATGTTATACATACACACTATGTAAATATTATTAATAGTCAATAGTCAGTATCTGGGTTCTTCCCCACATGCTGGTGGTGGCAGCAGGTGTTAGCACCTGGGATTCCCACAGAGGTTTTATTGTTAGTCCTGGACACGTTTGTGCAAGGGTGGGGGTGGACTGTGGATGGGCGGTAAAAGAGTGCCCCCTTCCCCCGTTATCCCCTGGGGAATGCTCTGTTATGGAACCATGGACCAGGTACCTGGGTAGAAAAAAAAAGCAGGATAAGGCATTTATGGGTGCGCTTCTTACTGCTGCAAGGGACTCTCTTAAGCTGGCTAGTGCAGCTGGGTTTCTGCCAAGGGCTCGGTCTTTTTTGGATCATACAAATCAGACCGCTCTGTAGGTTTTTTCCTTTTATTGCCCTTCTTTGATCATTTCTAAGATGCGGAATGAGAAAAGCTGCTGAGGGCTTTTGTAGTCTCTCACCACCGTGCAGTTCAGTTCCCCTTTGAGGAGAGCCTTTTCAAAAGGTGGGCTTCTTCTCCGGTGGTGGACCCTCCAGGTGTCATGTTTAGGTGACCACTCTCCCTATTGCGAGAACCCCCGCTTGTATGGATCTGACTGATAGAAGATCCGAAGTACTGACCCGTTCCATGTTTACCATGCTGGGGTCTGACTTGCGGCCTATTGTGTCCACTACTCTGGGGATCAGTCGGCGCTGGCGCCATTTTTTGGGAGGTTTTTCAATTACATTGAAAACTCCCATTGGCGGCCATTTTGACGTAGCGGCGCTATGGCGCAGCTTACATTGCGGTTGGCCATTTTCCTGTGGCCGCGTTCTGAACTCTCGGTGGCCATTTTTGAGTAGTCCTGAACCCTAGTGCTGTATACAACTCACAGGGTGAGCATTTTGCACAAGACAGTGGAGAAGCACCGACTCACTCCCGAAGTTATTAGGCTAGCGGACCAGCTGGTCCAGGGTCTCATATAGGTCTGTGATGCTTCATTGAATGCTGCGCCCTTGTTATCCAGGGCTTCTGTTTCAGAATGGTTTTATGCACACAGTGGTGTACTGGTTAACTCCATTTCTTGGCAGTAAGAGAGTCATTGGTTCGAATCCGGACACTGACGCCAATCTGTCTGGAGCTTGTATTGTTGCTCCCTGTGTCTGCGTGGGTTTCTTCCGGGTTCCCCCGGTTTCCTCCAAAGGCATGTGTGCCGTCAAAGGCCCAGCTGGGGGACTAATCCGTCCCTGGGTGCGTAAGCCGATCACACCGGCACCCAAATCCTGGCAATGTATGTAGCCTTCCCTCCCTGTCTCTAGGTGGGAATGGTGGCTTGCAGGTTTACAATTCGGTGAAACCTCCCTGCTCTCCGACCAGTGGGTCTGCGAGGTGGTCTCTTCGGAGTACAAGATAGGGTTTCCTCCTATCCATAGAACAAAGTCCTTTCCTCGTGTCTTCCTCTCCCGGGCCGTCGGTCTGCCTTGGGCAGTGTGGGACTTGCTAAGCTGCAGAGTAATTTTACCTTTCCTGCAGGACGAGAGGTTTGGGGTTTTCTATGGGCATTAGGCTCCATCCGGGCGTCAGGGACGCATACATGTCCCGTTTTGCGCACGTCAGTGTTTTTTTCTGTGCTTCGTGATGAGAAAGGGTCTCTGTCAGCCTGTGGCCCTCCCTTTTGATCTGGCGTCGGCACCATGGGTTTTCAGCTAGGAGCTCGCACTTATCCTAACTTTGCTGGGACAGTGAGGCTTTGCCTCATTGGCTACTTGGACAACTTTCTTCTGTGAGCAGCTTCTGTCTCAGACCTAGTGGATGTGTTATTCCCATTCAGACCCTCCAAACATTCGGGTGGGTGTTAAATGTTTAGGCCAGAAGGTGCAGCTCAGTGGCAGCAAGCCTGCCCTCCATGTGTGCGACCCAGGGTTCAAATCCTGGGCATGCTAGGTTCCAACTTAGCGTTAGAGTATCTAGGGTTGATCCAGACTCCTCGGTGGCGAAGGTCCTTCTTGCCCTGGATCGGTCTTTTTTCCGGGCGCCTGCTGGTCCAGGGCCTGTGGGTAGCCTCCTTCAAGGCGGTACTGTATGCCCAGTTCCACAATCGGGTTTTCCAGGGGAAATACTGGTAAAAATCTCTTGTCTCTGAAATCATCAGATTCCGGTGCGCCACCTAGTCGGTCTCTCTGAGTTGGTGACAGAGATCCCTGACTCAGAGGTCCGGCAAGTTGTTTCTTCCTTCCAGTGGTCGGTGTTTTACGACGGATGCCAGCTCATGGGTTGTGAACCTGGGGAGTCCAGTCGGCCCTGAGTCGCTGGACTTGTGTGGACCTACGGCCAACCCTCCCTGAATGTGCCCGCTCTCGTCTGGTCTCGGTAGCTACCCAGGGTCGGGCCTGGCTAGGGCCTGGGAATACCAGGTGCTGTTTACCGTTTATTGTCCTCCGTTGAGGAGCTCTGCTTGTTTTGGGGCGAAGTTAAAATTGGTTTTACCAATATATTTCCCACCCCTCGTTTTTGACACTGCTTAGGGACGTTCCACTTATCAAGATTTAAGGAGCTGCGTCGGTCCATGGACGATAAGAGAAAATAGGATTTTTTGTACTCACCGTAAAATCTTTTTCTCGGAGTCCATGGATGGACACAGCTCCCACCTCCTTTTTAGGTTGGTACTGCTTGTTACGAACTGAGGCTGCATGCTGCAGTGAGGAGGGTTATGTCTTGAGGGACCGCCCCCAGGAAGGGGCTGTTCAACTCTGTTAATGTAACATGTATTTAATTATCTAACATGTTTCTGCCTAGTCCTCTCCTGTAAACAGGGAACATAACCCACTTGTCAAGATTTAAAACATTCACCGATCTCACACCGACAGCTGTGATTGCGGCTTTGTTTACTTCCGGGTACCGGGTGTGACGTCATAAAGTCGGGGCCATGCCTGCGACGGTTATAGAGATGACTGGTGACCATCTGGTCACCAGTCATCTCTATGCTTCCCCAGCCAGCGACGGCCGATTCGCTTTCCGGGCCACCAATGACACGGGAGAGCCCGGAGAAGCACCTGATGGCGGCGGGAGGGGAGGCGTCCCCTCCCGCTGCCTATAAGAACGATCAAGCGGCAGAACTGCCGCTTTGATCGTTCTTATTGTGCACAGAAATGCTGGCTGAAGACGGTGATCTGATCTGATCATGAGAATGCTTTTGGGTATACTGCTAGTTCAATGTTAACTACCTGCTGACCTGCTGCTGTCGATTTACGGCGGCAGGTTGGCTCCCCTGCGCGAGAGCCCGTAGCTCTACATCGGCTCTCTCGCAGGCAACTAAGGGCCCAGTGATTTCCCCATGTCAGTCCACCCCCCCCCCCATACAGTTAGAACACACCCAGGAACATACTTAACCCCTTCCCCGCCCCCTAGTGTTAACCCCTTCACTGCCAGTGGCATTTTTATAGTAATCCAATGCATTTTTATAGCACTGATTGCTATAAAAATGATCGCTATAAAAATTCCAATGGTCCCAAAAATGTGTCCGAAGTGTCCGGCATAATGTCACAGTACCGAAAAAAATCGCTGATCACCGCCAATACTAGTAAAAAAAAATATTAATAAAAATGCCATAAAAATACCCCCTATTTTGTAAACGCTATAACTTTTGCGCAAACCAATCAATAAACGCTTATTCCAATTTTTTTTTTTTTTTATGAAAAATATGTAGAAGAATAGGTATCGGCCTAAACTGAGGAAAAAATATGTTTTTTTAATATATATTTTTGGGGGATATTTATTACAGCAAAAAGTAAAAAATATTCATTTTTTTTTCAAAAAATTTCGCTCGCAAAAAGTGATCTGGTCTTTGGACAGCAATATGGTCCGGGGGTTAAGTGGTTAATCATGTGCAACTATGTATATTATGCAATAAATGTTATCATCATGTGATTTACCAATCATGTTTACCTTACTCTGTATCATACCTATTGCTCAACTGTGTTATTAAAGGGGTTGTAAAGGTTCATGTTTTTTTTACCTTAACCACTTCAGACCCGCGCTACCGTCGAATGACGGCAACAGCGCGGGTCTGAATATCCAACATGCCGTCATTTGACAGCATCTCCTTTGGGCGTTCCCAGCGCGCGCTGTAGAGCGCGCTGCGGGGAAGCCCTGTGTTGTCCGTGTCCCTTGGACACGGCCAATCACAGATCGCGGCGAACGGCCAATCAGAGTGGTCGTTTGCGATGCGATCTGTGGGCGAATGAGAGATGATCTTATAGATCATCTCTCATTGCCGTTTTACACAGAGACTGCGTCCTGTCTCTGGAGAGGAGGAGCCCGATCTGTGTTCCTTCCTACATAGGGACACAGATCGGTCACCCCCCCCCCAGTCACCCCCCCTCCCCCCACAGTTAGAACACACCTAGGATACACATTTAACCCCTTCCTCACCCCCTAGTGTTAACCCCTTCAATGCCAGTCACATTTATACTGTAATTAGTGCATATTTATAGCACTGATCGCAGTATAAATGTGAATGGCGCCAAAAATGTGTCAAAAGTGTCCGATGTGTCCGCCATAACGTCGCAGTACCAATTAAAATCGCAGATCGCCGCCATTTCTAGTAAAAAAATAAATAATAAAAAATAATAATTCTCTCCCCTATTTTGTAAGCGCTATAACTTTTGCGCAAACCAGTCGCTTATTGCGATTTTTTTTTTTGTTTTACCAAAAATATGTAGAAGAATACGTATCGCCCTAAACTGAGAAAAAAAAATGTGTTATTTTTTTAAATTGGGATATTTATTATAGCAACAAGTAAAAAATATTGTATTTTTCTTCAAAATTGTC
The DNA here is from genome assembly GCA_029574335.1 of Rana kukunoris. NCBI lineage: Eukaryota > Metazoa > Chordata > Amphibia > Anura > Ranidae > Rana > Rana kukunoris. The sequence continues at coordinate 169,600,231 of CM056059.1, forward strand.
GCTCTTTTTTGTTTATAGCGCGAAAAATAAAAACCGCACAGGCGATCAAATACCACCAAAATAAAGCTCTACTTGTGGGAAAAATAGGACGTCAATTTTGTTTGGGAGCCACGTCGCACGACCGCGCAATTGTCAGTTAAAGCGACGCAGTGCCGGAAACTGAAATTTCACCTGGGCAGGAGGGGGGTGTATGTGCCCAGTAAGCAAGTGGTTAATGCATCCTATGCATTAAGGTGAAAAAACATCTGATGATTACCAGCCCCCTGTTTTACTTACCTGAGCCCTGGAAAGTCCCGTGTCCTGAACACGCTCTTTCTTTTGCCCGGACTTCTCGGCTCTTCATTGGATAGATTGAAAGCAGCGCAGCCATCGGCTCGCATTGCTGTCAATCAAATCCAATGACCCGGGGGGTGATGCCGAGTCCTGTAATCGGCGGCTATGGACGCCCAATACAGGAATCGGTAGTGCATGCCCACAAGGTAACCCTCTTGGGAGAGTGCTTCCCAGAGGGGGTTATCTGAGGTGGGAGGAGCCGAGAGAGCTGCCGGGGCCCCCAGAAAATGCAGTTCGAGGCAACACTGTGCAAAACGAACAACACAGTGGAGGTAAGTATGACATGTTTGTTATTTAAAAAAAAATATTCAAACCTTTACAACATGGGTGTCCAAACTTTTTTCAAAGAAGGCCAGATTTGATGAAGTGAAAATGCGTGAGGGCCGACCATTTGGCCTGACATTCTGTGAACCATTAAAATTTGGTGCAAGTGTGTTCATTCCAGCACTAATACAGTGCCCAACAAGAATTCTCTTGCCTTTGTGGCTGTGAGTAAAGAGATGAGCTTGTGCGTATTATCTGGATATACCATATTTATTGGCGTATAACACGCACCTTCACTTTAGGAGGGAAGTTTCAGAAAAAAACGTACAATTTAAATAAAGAACTGTGAAGCAAAATAAGGGTCAGTGTCCATCTGCAGACCGCTAATTGCCAGGAATGCAGCACCCACCATTGCCTGGAATGCAAGCACCCACCATTGCCTGAAATGCAGCATTCACTGTTGCCACCAGTGAAGCCTTGAAGAGGACATGAAGGAGGCAGGACGAACGCCAAAGATATCCAGGAAAATGTCCTGTTTACATAGCAGCCTCTTTAAGAGAAAGTCCCGCCTCCTTTGATGGACAGAACACTCGTCCAATGGCAGCGCTGGGGATGGGACTTCCTATTTGCAATGGCTGCAGTGTAAACAGGAAATAATCATCCTGTGTGCATGACACTAGTCCCGCCTCCTCCCTCCGAGGCAGCCTGCCTAATACCTATGCATCTTTTGTGGCCCTGGCACTGGGAGATTGTCGGGGGCCACAGGCTTTCCTGCTTTCTCATCTGATCCTACATCACACCAGCCAGTTTCTGGCATGTTTTCACCACTTTCCCCTTCAGTCTCTATGTTCTCACCACCCTTGGCTCAGGTCTTTCATCCACATATAGATATACATGTGTTTTTGTATGAAAATATTTGGTAGGCGGGGAGAAATCAATCAAGGACACCACATCCCATATAAAATGTGCGACAAATGAGAAAAGGGGAAATAATGGGGTAACAGGCCCCGGGACTTTAAAACGGTGTCCAAATAAACGGTACATACAGGTAGAAAAATACAAAATGTATTTACCGTATTTATCGGCGTATATTGCGCACTTTTTTGCCCTGAAAATCAGGGCAAAATCGTGGGTGCGCGATATACGCCGATACCCGCTTTCCCGCGCCAAATTTTGAATACTGCGCCGACATATACCGAGCGCAGTACGCTCGGGTATATTCGGCCAGTCTCGGCTTCTTCCGCGGTCACGTCCTGGACGTACAGGACGTGAGCGCGAAAGTTGCCGAGCCTGCCCGAGTGTACTGCGCTCAGTATATGCTGGCGCAGTATTCAAAACTCGGCGCGGGAAACGAGCGGGGAGGACGCGAGGACGCCGGACCCGCCGAAGAGGACACCGGACCCGCCGCAGAGGACACCGGACCCGCCGCAGAGGACACCGGACCCGCCGCAGAAGGACACCCGAAGCCGCAGAAGGACGCCAAACCCGACGAGGCCGCCGATGGACGCCGCGCAAGACACCAAAACTGTAAGTACAAAATAACTTTTTTTCCACAGGATTGGGGGGCACTTTGGGGGTGCGCGGTATACGCGGGAGCGCGTTATACCGCGATAAATACGGTAATTTAAACATACAATAAAATAAAAAAAATAAAATGACATAATCGATAATTGATCCAAAATGAACCAACGTGGCTATAGTGAAGGCCACTGGGATCCCTATACCCGACAGATGCCCAACATGTTTCGCCCAATGCAGGGCTTCATCAGGGGCTTGGTACAAGGGAAAACTATGAATAAAGAGACATAAATTAATAATAAAGTATGAAAATTAATCATTGAGATAATGCATTAACATATACACTCAATGTACATGATTATATATCAGATAGCATACATATTAACATATGGTAATAAATGTTTTGACAAAAAACAATAAATATGGGGACAGTATATAATATTCACAACAGTATGGTATGCAAATGTTTTAAACATAACAGCAAAAGACCATGCAAGCACCACTCACCCTCGGAACAGAGTTTCAATCCAAATGTGTAGCACAGATCATATTTTAAAGTCAGGGAGATTGAAGGAAGAAAGAAATAATCAACCTGATTCCAGAACAATTCGCCAGAGGAGTGGGGGGAGGGGGAAAGAGACACCCCTCAAAATCAGCCCACTACCAACCAATAACAAAAAGCTGCAGTAAGAAAAAGAAATACATTTTTAGAAAAGAAGTTGGATATTGGAGGAAAAACAAATAAAACAGGGGCGAGTACACAGGTCATGAGGGTGGAAGGAGATCCCCCCCAGGTCTGTGAAGAGCCTCCAGTGAGATAAGCGAAGCCAAATACCTAGTATGTATGAGCTGGTAGGGTCACGAACATATGTGTGATTGAATATAAGTACACTTCAATCATCCGCAGTCTTCACTGCCGAATAGTGGTGTTTGGCAGAAGCATAATGGCCAGACCTAGGAATGCAACAAGTGGGCAAAGTCAATAAAAAATTGTATGGGAAATATAGGTTTTTATCTTTTTCATAATTTAGTCTAGCTTAAGGCAAGTTAAAGAAATCGGTCATGCAAGTCTATTGAGACTGGCAGACCAATAATATATATCTATGAATGTACCTGCTACACCTGGATCCACACATGCACGAATGCTGGATAAACCAGCATGGATTGGGAGATTTCAAGATAACAGCTAGCCGTGTCAATGTTGTCAGCCTGAACTAATCTTTTAAATACCCCCCGGCGGCGTCTGACATAGCAGCCGGGGCGGACAGAAAAGCAAGTGCTAAAACAGCTGCAGCCAATGGCGCCGAAGACGCCGAATGGGAGGTGTGCCTGACATGCTCGGCCGCCTGGATAGGCGTGTCTGGCAGGGCATGAAGCACAACCCCCAGACGTGCAACGGCGCAGAACGTCCGAGCGCCATCTTGAGAGCTGGAAGGTTGCCAGTGCAACCCCAGCAACAGGAAACCTGACCCTTCAAAAGGATGACAAAGGGGAAGAAGGACTGATGGAAGGCAAGGAGATCAGAAAGATCCCCAGCCTTACAGTCCTGTCTCCAAGTAAAGAGGCTGTGCGGAACGGGAAAGATTTCCCGTCGCTCCGCCTAGATGAACATGGCCGGCGAGAGTGAGGAGCACATGAGCGAACAATACAGGAGGGACAGGTGCCATCTTAAGTAGTGGCAAGGACCAAACAGATAAACAATGTGGCCAAGCCAATGACTAGATGGAAGACAAGACGGCGCAAATATGGATGGAGTGATCTAGGCATTTTGCAAGGGATCACCTGCAGGACCCAAAAATGACCATTTGTCCTATGCAGGTGCGCCCGACTTGCCCGTACAGCCTAATATATGGCGGAATGTGGACGAGAATGAGAAGTGCCCCCTAGAGGCTGGCGCATATATAACACAAAAGATTTATAATGGGCATAAAAATGCGCACAAACCCATATAAATCAAACAAGCGCTTCAGGAAAAAAACAGCCTGATGATTGAAAAAGTAAGAGTCAAAATTGATGACTATAGCTGCTACCTTATATTAAAGAGGTTTAGTGAATACCAAATCTCTTAAGCAAAATATTAAACTCAGGGTAAATATAAATCAAACCAAATAAGGAATGTATATTGACCAGGCAGCGCTTATAAATGTATGAATCAACATGAACATGTGAAACAATCACTGATTTAAAATCTGTCCATAATATGCGTGATCATATTGGAAAATGTCAAAGTAAGCAAGAAATTAATGAATAAAAGTCCAATTAATCACAAAAGGAGAAAGGATGAAAGCTTGATCACTTGTCAGACGTCTACACCACCACACGTGTGCTGAAAGAGAGGGGGGGTGTGGATAGCAACCCCCTCTTTAGAAAAACTCTTACCAGATTTCAATGATAAGTCAGCTTTCAAATAATCAATCAGGAATCAATCTTGGTGCAGGACTTCTCAATTGGACACAGTCATTTGCTTTAATAATTTAGTGAACTTTGGTTCCTCTTTATTGTTAAATGGTGTTCTGGCTTTCATTGTGTTATAACATTTTAAGATTTACTGATAATAAAAACGCTTGTTCCTCCAATGCAGACAGTTTCCAACCTGTCCGTCCAGCTCAGCATACCTCTCACACTGAGCTCTCACTTCCCCTGGCACATATATAGTTCTAGATCAAAAAAAAGGAAAAAAGTTGTTAATGCAATGATCAAATTAATCAATATCAGTTTTGATTGTACAAATAGAAACTGTTCAGGATAAATGAACAGTTAACAGAAAAGCCAATGATAAATAAGAAGGCCAGTATGGTGGCCTGAGTTTATGGGAGGAGCCCGGAGGGTATTTAAGCAGCCCACTCACACATGCTCTTTGTCGGTTCAGTGTGCAGTACTACACGTCACTGGGCCGACTCTTCCCAGCTCACCTCATGTCCGTGAGTCTGCGCATTCAATCGCATTCGACATCGCAATCGCTTGTGGCTTCTCCCTTCATGGTCTTCGCCGGCGGTTCCCGCTTACTGTCGCAGGTAGGATTCAAACCTTTTCGTATCTTGTGCAATCTTGCAAATCCTGCATCTCTTTTGGAAAAAAAAATCTGCCTCTGAGTTATTGTTGCTCATGTTCCAACATCATTTGGCTCAGGCGTAGTACATTTGTAACTTCCTTCTGCCAAACATACGATTCATTTGTAAATCCATTTGGAGATTAGCATGTGTTTGTATGGGTTCTTTGGCAGATTGAGGTGGTAATTGGACTCACATGGTGCCTTGTCTGCACTTGATTAGCCTGGGGGGATGGGTGGTTGGTAGGTGTCCGGTTTCAAAGCAAGGGGTAGCATACACTCTACAACCAAATCGTATCAGATTCGTTCAATACTCCTTGCTACCGATTCGTATCGAATTTGTTTCATGCATTTTTACAACCGTTTTGTATCAGATACATTGCATGCTTTCTACCGTTGTCATTCATTGTTCCCCCATGCCGTGTGCTTTTAGTTCCCGCAGCGGAACTTACGAATTGTTTGTTCACGGTTCTTCTCTCTCATTTATTTACCAAAGTTATTGCCTGTGCGTCATGCATGGCGCCACACCACACTCTTCGGATGTGTTGCACATCCACTCCAGTCCAAAGCAAACCCAGTCGCACGTTCACTGTCCCAGGTAGGATTCGTTAGCTTGTTTGTCATGTCAAATTCGTGGCCACTCATGGTGTCACCCGTACCATATGTTTGGTTCCCGCAGTGGATCTTACAAAGCATTCATACGCACTTCTCGTGTTCTATTTTCTACACCAAACCTCATTGTTTTGCCCCATGCACGGCATCACGCTACACCTTCCCGACATGTTTCACTCCAGCCACAGTCCGCCGCAAACTCACTTGCATGGCCCACTGTCGCAAGTAAGAATGTTATTACATTCTTTATGTCCTATCAATTTGCTACCATTCGTTTTCTCCCATATCGTTCATTAGTGGTCCCTATGGAACCACGATTCAAACAGGCGTTGTCCTTCTACCTTATACTGCTTGCTTAAGGTACAAACAAACCAGGTGTTTCTATTCTTTCTCAGTAACCCAATTCTTATTGATTGAGACCTTGCAACCATGCAAATCATCTCAGCAGCCTGACACCCTTGTTAAGACCCTTGCAACACATGACCTTTACAAAACGCAAAATAAAAAAATAAATAAATATAAAAACGCAAAAAAAATAAACGCAAAAATAAAAATAAAAACCTTTGCCACCACGCAATCTCAGTCCCTTGGCAACCTGACACCTGTTGAGACCGTTGCAACCACGCAAAATCGTCTCAGCAGCCTGACACCCTTGTTGAGACCCTTGCAAACGCAATATCGTCCCAGCAGCCCTCACACTCATTGAGATCCTTGCAACCATGCAAAATCATCTCAGCAGCCTGACACCTTTGTTAAGACCCTTGCAACCCATGACCTTTACAAAACGCAAAATAAAATAAAAAATAAATATAAAAACGCAAAAAAAATGCAATAAAAAATAAAATAAAACCTTTGCCACCACGCAATCTCAGCCCCTTGGCAACCTGACACCTGTTGAGACCGTTGCAACCACACAAAATCGTCTCAGCAGCCTGATGTAATAAGATTCCCTATTTTCACCCCTCTAGCACAGCCGTTTCCATAACAAACGGCTGCGCTCCGTCCTCACATACCTCCGCGTCACTTCCGGTGCGCGGAGTTTGCGTTCCAGCTTGGAACGCGGAAGTGCGCCGAGCACACTTTCCTTTTGCCCGCGAGTTCCGGGTATTTAAACCTCCGGAGATGACGGCTGGGTGTTCTGTTATTGTGCACAGACACCCAGCGTCCTGCTGCACCCCTGCAACCCAGGAGTCCTGAGACGGACGTTAACCCCTGAATACCTACAACCAAGCCAAGGCTGGATCAACGCATTCTGCAAGTCCTCAAGCACCTCCCCTGGATGAAGACTGCTTTCTCCTCTTCCCCCTGAACTTCCACAGATGATTGCTTAACCGCAAGTATTTCTCTTCTGATGGACTTTCCATTCATAAGTATAGCCTTATGATTTACAGCTCATATCTCCTCAGTATACTATCCTGTGCCATTTCTAGTATCTCTTAAGTTGTTCTAGGTTAATGTGCAGCAACATTACACCTTAGTAATTTTCGTTTGTTAACTCTGTCTAACCCTGCATTATCTTGACCTGTGCATGGCAGAGACTTCCTTGTTCTTTACGTGTCTGATATTATTTCTTTAAACCCCGGCTTATGACTTAATTGGCTAGGGTTTTGGCAGACCACAGATCCTGTACTCAGTGGGCATGATGATTTAACCCTAAACTTTCTGTGAATCTGAGAGTGAACTAGTGGGCATATCTGAGTTACCGCTGCAGCCATACGGGGGATCTAATTAAGTGCTAGAGTAGCTCGGTGTGATATTACATAATAACAGAACCTCACAAAAAAAAAAAAAAGGCGATATATTTTTCAGATGGATCCAGGAGATCTCGCTAATCATTTAGTTGCCCTATCACAGAGAGTAGAGACCCTTACTGCCTCTATGACTGAACTTCGCTTAGAAAATGAAGTCATGCGGAATCAAGCTGTTGCCCAACACCGTGATAGGCCTGAACCCAAGGTTTGTCCCCCGGAACCCTTCACTGGGAACAGAAAACTTTTTCGCCAGTTCGTCAGCTCCTGTCGGCTTATGTATGAACTACGCCCGCGTACCTATTTTTCAGATAGGGTTAAGATTCTTACTATGGTTTCTTATCTCAAAGGAGAACCCAGGGTCTGGGCTGACGCATATGTTGAAGAGCATGGAGACCTTCTAGGATCATTTAATAGTTTCTTAGATGAAATGTCCCTCTTATACGAGGACCCAAATAAACAACTCACTGCAGAAAATACTATTAGAAACCTCAAGCAAGGGAAGAGACCTGTAGAGGAATACATATCAGAATTCAAGTGTTGGTGCAGGGATACTCAATGGACTGATATTGCTTTACGTAACCAATTTCGCATTGGCCTTTCTGAGGGCATGAAGGATGAGATTGCTCGCATAGAGCTCCCTTCTTCTCTGGAAGATTTAATGCAATTATCGCTCACCATTGATCGTCGTCTAAGAGAAAGAAAGGCTGAACGTGCTAGCTCCTTTCCCGTTTCACCTCCCAAGAGATTTAATACCTCACCTAAAGCGGTTCCTATGGAACTCGGAACTATTAAAGGGCCTCTTTCTCCCACAGAAAAACAACGTCGCAGAGCTCAGAACCTCTGTCTCTATTGCTCATCTCCAGATCATATAGTATCCACTTGTCCCGTTCTTAAGAGGAATAATGAAGGTACTATCTCCAACATCTACTATACCAAACACCCTCATTCTCCTTCTAACCAATTCACTTTTATTACTCTTGTCTTACAGTGGGAACACAGTAAAATGACCATTGATGCCATGGTTGATACAGGAGCCTGTGGAAATTTTATTGATTTGGACATTGTAAAGTCTAACAAGATTCCCTCTGAGCCAAAGCAATTTCCCCTCTCCGTCACCTTCATAGATGGATCTACCTCCACTTCAGGTCCCATCTTGTCCCAAACTACCCCTATTCTGGTTACCTGTGGCAACAACCATGTAGAGACCCTAGTTTTTGATATCATTCCTTCCCCTCTGTTCCCTGTTGTTCTTGGTCTCCCATGGTTGTTATTGCATCAACCAACTTTCTTATGGGCCAACTTGTCTCTTAGTTTGGATTCCTTACATTGTAAACACAATTGCTATCCCACCTACCCATTGATGTGTCTCCAACAACAAAACAAAGTCCTCCCGGATTACCTCCTTGACTTCAGTGATGTATTCAGTAAGAGTAACTCAGAGAGACTTCCCCCTCACAGAATTTATGACTGCCCAATTGATCTTGTACCGGATAGTACTATTCCAACTGCTCACATTTATCCACTATCACAACCCGAACTCTCTCACCTAAAGGAGTACATAGACGAGAATCTAAAAAAAGGTTTCATTAGGCATTCCACCTCACCTGCCTCTTCCGCTATGTTTTTTGTCAAAAACAAGGATGGTTCTCTCCGTCCCATCATCGATTATCGAAGCTTAAACAATATTACTGTTAAAAATCGCTATCCTTTACCACTCATCCCAGAACTTTTAGAGCGGCTCCAATCTTCAACAATCTTTACAAAATTAGACCTCCGGGGTGCGTACAATTTAATCAGGATTCGACCTGGTGATGAGTGGAAGACTGCCTTTAAGACCAGGTACGGCTTATATGAATACACTGTAATGCCTTTTGGCCTGTGCAATGCACCGGCCACCTTCCAGTGGTTCATAAATGATATATTTAGAGATTTGCTCGACATCTGCGTGGTAATTTACCTAGACGATATACTAATTTACTCAGACTCCCTTGAGCTTCATATTAAACATGTCCGCTGGGTTTTAGCCAGACTCAGAACTCATTCTTTATACGCAAAGTTGGAGAAATGCCTTTTCAGTCAAACCACTATCACCTTCTTGGGCTATCAGATCACCCCTCAGGGTATACAGATGGACCAGTCCAAGGTGGACACTATTATCTCTTGGCCAATTCCAAATTCAAGAAAAGCTCTTCAACGTTTCCTAGGTTTCTCTAATTACTATCGCAAGTTTATTAAAGATTTCTCTGCGATAGTTAAACCATTGAATGCCCTTACTAGTTCAAAAACATCTTTCACTTGGACTCCCGAAGCACAAACTTCTTTTTCCACCTTGAAGCATTGTTTCTCCTCAGCTCCTGTACTTCAACTTCCTAATCCCTTGTACTATTACACTTTAGAAGTTGATGCCTCCCATTACGCCTTAGGAGCAGTACTTTCCCAACAGCCAACTCTCTCTGAGCCCTTGCATCCTGTGGCTTTCTATTCCAGAACATTATCTCAAGCTGAAAGGAATTACCCCATTGGAGAAAAGGAACTCTTAGCTATTAAGGATGCTTTAGAAAACTGGAGACATCTACTTGAAGGCTCAACCCATCCTATAATTATACTTACTGACCACCGTAACTTACAGCATCTCAAATCCTGTAAAACACTATCTGCTCGTCAGGTTAGATGGTCTCTCTTCTTCGACAGATTTGACTTTTCTATCACCTATCGACCTGCGTCACAAAACATTAAAGCCGACTCTCTTTCACGAATGCATGAAGATCTTTCCACCGAGAGCCCACCCGTTTCTATCATTCCTCCTCATCGCTTCATTGGCAATACCACTTCATTCAGACAGTTACTTACCCAGGCTCTTTCCTCAGAAACTCCTAACCTTCCACCAGGACTTATCAAACAACCAGATGGAATTTATACCTATCAAAATAAGATCTATGTACCTCCCAATCTACAGATTCCTTTGCTCAGACTCCTTCATGACTCCCCTTTGGCAGGCCATCCTGGAATTACTAATACTATTCATATTGTCAAGAGACATTACTGGTGGCCTTCTCTCTCAAAGTTTGTACATCAGTATGTAAATTCATGTGACACTTGTGCTCGAAACAAATTATCTAGGAGACCACCATCCGGCTTATTGATTCCTCTTCCAGTTCCTAATAGACCCTGGGAAGTAGTCTCCATTGACTTCATTGTAGATCTCCCTAGGTCAAACGGTACTAATACCATCATGGTCACGGTAGACCTCCTAACAAAAATGGCCCACTTTACTCCATTAAAAAAATTACCAACCTCTTCAGAGACAGCAAAGGCATTTATTGATACTGTACTTAAACTACATGGTTTACCTTCCCATGTCATCTCGGATCGTGGATCTCAATTTATCTCCAAATTCTGGAGAGCCCTCATTGCCTCGCTACAGATAGACCATCGATTATCAACGGCTTACCATCCCCAGACAAATGGGCAAACAGAACGTGTTAACCAAATTCTGGAGCAATACCTCCGCTGTTATTGTACGTATCTTCAAGACGACTGGAATCCATTACTCTCTTTAGCTGAATATGCCTACAATAACTCCACTAGTGCTTCTTCCGGCTTTTCCCCATTTTTTGCTAACTATGGGTTTCACCCCAACAGCCTACCTTCCACATTCCTTCCGAATAGTGTACCCGCAGTTACAGACTATCTCTCTACCATAAAAGAGACACTCGATCTCCTCCAAACCAACCTAAAGTTTGCGAAATCAAGACAAAAAAAATATTTTGACTCTCACCGATCTACACCACCAGTATACAAGGTGGGGGATCTAGTTTGGCTCTCCACCCGTAATCTCCATCTCAAAATTCCTTCCAGGAAACTTGGAACTCAATTCACGGGACCATTCCCAATATCTCACATCATTAATCCTAATGCTGTCAAACTTACATTACCACCGGACTGGAAAATCCATCCTTCCTTCCATGTGTCACTTATCAAACCCTACATTCCTAACCCTTTTCCTAACCGGAAGACACTTCCTCCACCTCCTGTACAGGTTCTCGGGGAGACCGAATACGTGATTGAAAAAATTTTAGATTCTAGGAAAAGAGCTTCTAACCTTCAATACCTCATACGTTGGAAAGGCTATGATCAATCTGATGACTCCTGGGAAAACTCTTCCAATATACATGCTCCACGTTTAATCAGACAATTTCATCTTAGATATCCTAACAGACCCGGTCCTGTTGGCTGCTCTGTAGGAGCTACCCTGAGGAGGGGAGTATGTAATAAGATTCCCTATTTTCACCCCTCTAGCACAGCCGTTTCCATAACAAACGGCTGCGCTCCGTCCTCACATACCTCCGCGTCACTTCCGGTGCGCGGAGTTTGCGTTCCAGCTTGGAACGCGGAAGTGCGCCGAGCACACTTTCCTTTTGCCCGCGAGTTCCGGGTATTTAAACCTCCGGAGATGACGGCTGGGTGTTCTGTTATTGTGCACAGACACCCAGCGTCCTGCTGCACCCCTGCAACCCAGGAGTCCTGAGACGGACGTTAACCCCTGAATACCTACAACCAAGCCAAGGCTGGATCAACGCATTCTGCAAGTCCTCAAGCACCTCCCCTGGATGAAGACTGCTTTCTCCTCTTCCCCCTGAACTTCCACAGATGATTGCTTAACCGCAAGTATTTCTCTTCTGATGGACTTTCCATTCATAAGTATAGCCTTATGATTTACAGCTCATATCTCCTCAGTATACTATCCTGTGCCATTTCTAGTATCTCTTAAGTTGTTCTAGGTTAATGTGCAGCAACATTACACCTTAGTAATTTTCGTTTGTTAACTCTGTCTAACCCTGCATTATCTTGACCTGTGCATGGCAGAGACTTCCTTGTTCTTTACGTGTCTGATATTATTTCTTTAAACCCCGGCTTATGACTTAATTGGCTAGGGTTTTGGCAGACCACAGATCCTGTACTCAGTGGGCATGATGATTTAACCCTAAACTTTCTGTGAATCTGAGAGTGAACTAGTGGGCATATCTGAGTTACCGCTGCAGCCATACGGGGGATCTAATTAAGTGCTAGAGTAGCTCGGTGTGATATTACACCTGACACCCTTGTTGAGACCCTTTCAAACGCAATATCGTCTCAGCAGCCCTCACACTCATTGACATCCTTGCAACCACTCTTATATCGTCTCAGCAGCCTTACAGCCTTAATACCCTTGCAACACATGACCCTTACAAAAGGCAAAAAAAAAAGACATAAAAACGCAAAAAAAAAAAAAGCAAAATTAAATATTAAAGTGCAAAAAATAAATAAAAACTTTGCCACCACACAATCTCGGCCCAGCAACCTGACACCTGTTTAGACCATTGCAACCATGCAAAATCATCTCAGCAGCCTGACACACTTGTTGAGACCCTGGCAAACGCAATACCGTCTCAGCAGACCCACACTCATCGAGACCCTTGAAACCACACAAAATCATCTCAGCAGCCTGACACCCTTGTTAAGACCCTTGCAACACAAGGCCCTTACAAAAACGCAAAGAAAAAATATATATATATAAAAAAAAAACGCAAAAAAAAAAAAAAAAAGAAACGTTGCCACCACGCAATCTCGGCCCAGCAACCTGACACCTGTTGAGACCATTGCAACCACGCAAAATCGTCTCAGCAGCCCTACATTCATCAAGGCCCTTGCAACCACGCAAACCCGTCTCAGCAGCTTGACACCCTTGTTGAGATCCTTGCAAACGCAATACCATCTCAGCAGTCCCACATTCATCAAGGCCCTTGCAACCATGCAATACCGTCTCGGCAGCCTCACACCATTGATGAGACCCTTGCAAACGCAATACCGTCTCAGCAGCCCCACATTCAGCAAGGCACTTGCAACCACGCAATACCATCTCGGCAGCCTCACACCATTGTTGAGACCCTTGCAAACGCAATACCGTCTCAGCAGCCCCACACTCATCGAGAGCCTTGCAACCACGCAATACCGTCTCGAGCAACCTCCCACTCATCAAAGACCTTTGTGACCACGCAGTCTCGCCCCAGCAACATGGCATTCATTGAGACCCTTGCAGCCAGAAAAATGGGTGTTTTTCAGCCGCCCCTGATCTCTCCTCTATGTTATCTTACCAGTACGTCTACACAGGATCCCCAAACACTCCTCTGTTATATTATCAGTACATGTACACAGGATCATTTATAGTAATTTCTAGGCAGTTGAGTTCAGAAACCTTCTAAAAAAAAATAAAAAAAATGGGTTCAGACGGATGTTCAAAGGCATGCGAAACGCCGATGCCTGTAACAGCTTGTAAACACAGCCACATGTGGTAACTCATGTTTACCAGCGTTTCATTTACAGTCGTTTTTTTATAAAAAAAAAAAAAAAGGGGGGGAATATTGTCTCAGCAACTTGACACTCATTTGAGACCTTTGCAAAATGTAATATCATCTCAGCTACCTCACACTCGTCTAGACCTTTGCAAACACACAATCTCATCTCAGCAACCTAACGCCCGTTCAGACCGTTGCAGCCATACAAAGTCGTCTTAGCAAACTGACACTCATTTGACACCATTGCAAACGCAATATCATCTCAGCAACCTGACACCCGTTCAGACCTTTGCAGCCATACATAGTCATCTCAGCAGCCCGACACTCACTTGAGACCATTGCAAACGCAACATCGTCTCAGCAACCCCTCACTTGTTGAGACCCGTGCAACCACACAAGGCCATCTCAAAACAAACCTCATAATCATCGAGACCTTTGCAACCACGCAATATCGTCTCAGCAAACCAGACTGAGACCCTTGCAACCAAACAATATTGTCTGCAGCAGTATAAAACACTTTGCAGCACGCACCTACGTGCAAACCCGAATACAAACTAAACTTGCAAACACACCTCAGTGACAGTCAGCCAAACAAACACACAGTGGCACCCAGTTGGCCATTCATCTTTAGTGGCACACGGGCCACTCATCTTTTCCCTGTCTTTTTCCCTGCAGTTAGTTCAGGTTTCCATCCAGCACCAGCGAGTGCACGTTGGTCTGCGAGTGCACGTTGGTCAGCGGGTGCACGTTGGTCAGCGGGTGCACGTTGGTCGGCGGGTGCACGTTGGTCGGTGGGTGCACGTTGGTCGGCGGGTGCACGTTGGTCGGCGAGTGCACGTTGGTCGGCGAGTGCATGTTGGTCGCCGAGTGCATGTTGGTCGCCGAGTGCACGTTGATCGGCGAGTGCACGTTGGTCGGCGAGGGCACGTTGGTCAGTGAGTGCACGTATATCGTCTTGTTGAGCACCTGTGTATTGTCGATTTTTTCACACCAATGCAAGATCCAGTCCAAGTTCTCAAACTAGACCAAGCATCAGTAGCAGACTTGGCTATGTGGGACAACTTCCCCACCTGATAGAACAGCATTTCAATCTTCATCCCGGCAGTGTCAGCCGAGCCACCACAGGCTTTTGCGTGCATTTTTCGTCCGCCACTGGTTCTCCAAACCTTGGCCCCCAGAAATTCTCTTAAATTTCTGCTTCACCCAGTCTTCATCACGTCTCGTGCTGTACCCCATTGTGGCAGCTGCCCAGGTTTGGGGCCACACTTGAACTGAACAGACAGTGTTCTTCACCACAGACAATCAGGCCACAGCCGACTTCATCAATTAAGGTAGATCAAGCCTCTCCCCATCACGTCCTTCCTGCGCAGGCTCGCGCAGCTGTCACTCCGTCACCAGTTTAATATCTTCTGTAGTCATATTCCAGGCAAATGCAAAATCGCAGCTGATGCTCTGTCCCATTCTAACCTTATTTGTTTTTCCAGCAAGAGCCTGGAGCTGACCCAATAACCATCCCTGTCCCACCCTGATCATTGCTGACGATGGACTGAAGTAGCATCTCACCAACTCAACCCAGCTTATTAACCACTCCTTGGCACGCAACACACTGAAGGCCTATCACACTGCTTGGAACACTAACTGCTAATTTTTGGCCACTTGCCTCGGAGCAGCAATAGGCAACGTTAGACACGTCCTAGCCTTCATATCGTATTGCCACACGCAGCTGACCCTTTCTCACAATACTATCACGCCATATCTAGATGACGTCCAGCATTTCCTGTCCCTGCAGGACCCCAGTAAACTGTTAGTATTCTCGAGCCCATGCAGTCAAGTCCCTCCTACAGAGCATACAGAAGCACCAACCTGTAGTCAGTGGCAAGCACCTACCTTTCAAGAGTGCCCTCTTTAGGCACATGTCTGAAATCCTTACTCGTTCCCCATTTAGGGCCTTGCCCAGCATAGTCATCCTAGCAGCCATCTACCAGTCCTTCTACGGTTCCCTACGACCTAGTGAATTTACAGTCAGTGGCTCCGGCAGTCAGTCACTGCTCCGACGCCACCCGACTCGCTTTCGAACCCCTACACTCTCAGTCTGCAAACGCAACAAACCAGCCCCGGGGGTTGACATCAACCTGTTTCAGACTAACAATGCCTGACGCCCAGTGACGGTGTTTGACCGACTACTGCTCCATCTACCCAGCCAATCTGATTGTAGCTCGTTGCTACCCTTTCTAAACCAGCTCCCTGAGTGGCAGCCAGTTTGTCAAGCATATCAGAATCCTAAGCAACTTGGGCTTCAAATGCCAGTCTGTTCTCAGGACATTCTTTCCGAATTAGAGCAGCCTCAACTGCCTCACAACCGGGAGTACCAGACCACGTAATCAAGATACCAGGCTGATGGAAAGACTCCTTGTTTTGCCACATACATCCCAGATCCTCAGGAAGAAATGGCACAAGCCTTTACCAAGCTGGCTCAATAAATACAAGAAATCAATATAAGCTATTTCCCTATCTGAGTCTTTTGCCCCCTTTTCTTGGCATACTGACCAGACCACCAAGGCACACTTCAGATCTATTTATGTTGTAAGTCTTGTCGCGTGTTTATGTGATCCACATCACTCTCGGTCAGAGGGCCACGACCATAAATAAGAAGGCCAGTATGGTGGCCTGAGTTTATGGGAGGAGCCCGGAGGGTATTTAAGCAGCCCACTCACACACATGCTCTTTGTCGGTTCAGTGTGCAGTACTACACGTCACTGGGCCGACTCTTCCCAGCTCACCTCAGGTCACGTCAATCGTGAGTCTGCGCATGATCAATCGCATTCGACACCCTCCCGCCCTTCCCTTTTTCAGGGCACTTCTTAGCATATCCTTCTTCAATTAACTACCCATTACTTACTTTGGGTATGCCCCCTTTTCTTGGCATACTGACCAGACCACCAAGGCACACTTCAGGTCTATTTATGTTGTAAGTCTTGTCGCGTGTTTATGTGATCCACATCACTCTCGGTCAGAGGGCCACGACCATAAATGAATTAATCAAGGATGCCTATAGTCAGAAAAATAATACATGCTGATATACATTTGGATTGAGTCAACCGAGGGTACTGTGGCACTGCCTGGTAGGCAGTACCTGTTGTAATAAAAGCCAACTATTTACATAGGATACATGTTATTGGTTGGTAGTGGACCGATTTTGAGGGGTGTCTCTTTCCCCCTCCCCCCACTCCTCTGGCGAATTGTTCTGAAATCAGGTTGATTATTTCTTTCTTCCTTCAATCTCCCTGACTTTAAAATATGATCTGTGCTACACATTTGGATTGAAACTCTGTTCCGAGGGTGAGTGGTGCTTGCATGGTCTTTTGTTGTTATGTTTAAAACATATGCATACCATACTGTTGTGAATATTATATACTGTCCCCATATTTATTGTTTTTTGTCAAAACATTTATTACCATATGTTAATATGTATGCTATCTGATATATAATCATGTACATTGAGTGTATATGTTAATGCATTATCTCAATGATTAATTTTCATACTTTATTATTAATTTATGTCTCTTTATTCATAGTTTTCCCTTGTACCAATTCCCTGATGAAGCCCTGCCCTGGGTGAAACATGTTGGGCATCTGTCGGGTATAGGGATCCCAGTGGCCTTCACTATAGCCACATTGGTTCATTTTGGATCAATTATTGATTATGTCATTTTTTTATTTTTTTATTGTATGTTTAAATTAAATAAATTTTGTATTTTTCTACCTGTATGTACCGTTTATTTGGACATTGTTTTAAAGTCCCGGGGCCTGTTACCCCATTCTTTCCCCTTTTCTCATTTGTCGTGTGTTTTTGTATGCTTACCTACCTTACTACTTTAATTATCTATGTACACATTACATGTTTGCATATGACTTACTTGGAGCATTTACCAGCAGCCTGTTCTTATGTTCATAACATTAATGTATTTACTGCTTTTTACTCAAATTAAACATATACCGTAATCATTCCTGTTATTTTTATTGGCTCCATAGTGCTCACCTCATTCAAAGTCCCAAGGGCGAACTTTTATTTTTTGACGTAGGGATGGAGGTGTGTCTCTGGTGACACCAGACCCCTATTTATTTTTCTACATGTGTGTGTAAAGTCAGGCATCCCAATACTTTTGACAATATAGTGTATGTGTTACGTTGAAGGGAAGGGGTTAATCATTTGTAAAGTCTCATTCACACAGTTGCTGAGATTCATAGGATATGACTGGACCTTATGTTACTTGAGCCACCAGGTTCTGTGCGCAGACCACCCATGTAAGCACAAGGCAAAGCAGTGGCTGCAGGGACACAGCCACTCATCTCAATTAGAAACACTGATTCACATGTAAATGATGCCTTAACATTTAAACTGCCTGTTAGTTCATAAGTTATAATTACTGATATGTCCATGAATCCCACATAATTTTCTCTGTATGCAGTAACCCCTAGTAGTATTTTTTTTTTTTCTTCAGTGATCTGCTTATTGTTTATCATACTATGATATAAAGAGCATTGGCTCTGCCCTCTGATTTGTATCAGAATTGTTCTCCATTAATAGAGCAGTGGCAGATCTTGTGCTTGTGTACTTGGTGTTGTGTGACAGACAAAGCACAAAGTACACTTTGCTGCCACCATACGATACGCACAGTACTGAGCACAATATCTCGCCCTGCACTCAGCTGCGATTCCCAGGCCTGTTACATCAGTTCTGGTTAGTTACCAGTGCAAAACATAATGTTACGTAATGGAACTGGCTCAATTGTCTTCTTCCAGTTTCTAAGAATACAAAGTATTCCAGCGCTTAGCCAAGCCAACATTTTTTTTTCCCCTCTGTCTTGCGTGCAGCCGATACCGCCCCACTCTAATCACGTCAGACTGAGCTGCGGCTGCCATGCCAGCTCGCCCTGGGCACAGCGACTCTTGGCTGGCTCTGGAGCCGTCTAATGCTGGCATCTCTTGTGTGACGGCTGCAGTCTGAACCTTCCAGAACTGAGAATTTCCACTTCATCTCTTGCTCCAGGCCAGCTGCTGGTTCAGGGATAGGACTAGATAGATGCTTGTCCTTTATCACACTTGCAACAATTCACCTCATGTTCCCAACCCCTCTGTAATTTGTGACAAGTTATGTTTTAGCTTATTGATCTGGTCTGAATTGTGAATGCCAGTGTCACTTAAAGGAGCACTGAACAGAAAGTAGAAAATTACATTATTGCACATGTTTCTGAATGGTACTCGTAGTGCTTTTATATAGTCTTTATACCTGCAGAGAAACTGCAATATGTTATACTGTATTAGTGTAATGTTTTATTGTAGACCAGCGGTGAGCAACTTTTGATATAGGGGAACTCCAAGTGCGGCTTCTAACATTTGGTGAATGTAATACTACAAAAAGTTATGAGAGGAGGAGATGGAAGAGGAAATTGTCAGAGGTTACAGGCATACTACAAGAGATGTTCAGAGACTGTAGACGAGGGGTATGCAACCTCCGGCAGAGGCATGATAGGATTTGTAGTTTCAGCAAAGCTGGAGTGCCGAGGTTGCCTACCCCTGCTGTAGACATTACTACAAGAGATAATCAGAAACTGAAAACATACTACAAGAGATAATCAGAGGGGTTGGTTTACTAAAACTGAAGAGTGCAAAATCTGGTGCAGCTCTGCATAGAAACCAATCAGCTTCCATTTTTTTTTTTGTCAAAGCTTAATTGAACAAGCTAAAGTTAGAAACTGATTGTCTACCATGCACAGCTGCACCATATTTTGCACTTTCCAGTTTTAGTAAATCAACCGCCAGAAAATGCAAACGTGCAACAAGAGATGAACAGAGACTGCAAACATACTAAAAAAGATGGTCACAGACTGAAAACATTCAACAGATGGTCAGGGGCCACAAAATACTACTGTGCCAGCTGGTGTGGGTTTTCTTTCAGGATGGAGAGCAGGGGAAGGGGCTGGTAAATGTCATGTACCAACCCCTTCCTCTTCCAAATTAAAGCATTGAGTGATTCATATAGATCACTTGCTGTGTTCATTCATAACTAAAGCATAGTAAACAATGTTTACTATGCTTCCATTTGAGAATAAACAGGGAGACTGTGCAGAGCTCTTTTTGATAATTCTGTGCAAGGTGAGGCTGCAGAGATGGAGATTAACCACTTCATGCAAACCGTTGTAGCTATACGTCGGTCCCTTTAAGCAAAATAGCGGGGGGTGCCAATGCCTTGTGACCGGCGGGCACAAGAGGCAGAACAGGGACGTGTATGTGTTCTGTGAGGAAAGACAGATTGTGAGTTCCTAATAGCTAGAAACCATGATCTGTCATTTCCTCTAGGTCAGTTCCCATCACCCTACAGTTAGAACACACCTAGGGAACCCAATTAACCCCTGGATCGCCCACTATTGTTTTTACAGTAATCAGTAAATTTTTATAGCACTGATCACTGTATGATGCCAATGGTCCCAAAAATGTGTCAAAGGTGTCCGATCTGTCAGCCATAATGTTACATTTCCGATAAAAAAAATCTGCAGATCGCCGCCATTACTAGTAAGAAAATAATATTAATAATAAAAAAATGCTTTAAATCTATCCCATATTTTGTAGACGCTATAACTTTTGCGCAAACCAATCAATATACGCTTATTGCGATTTAAAAATATGTGGAAGAATGCATATCTGCCTAGAGGTACCAGAGGTGATGTTGGCGGACGCCCTGTGTTTTTTATGCCTGTTTATTATTTCAACATTGTGAGTACCCAGCTATTGTTTTAATAAAACCCCCCCTGTTTTAATGGTACTACACTATTGGCATTTTTTGTTTCCCTGGATGTGATCGATTATTATCGTTTGGAGGTGACTACCAGGAAGGATCCATTCTCACCACATTGATCTATTTGGATGACACCACAAGTGGACTCAACCCGAAAAGTGCTCCTGGGCTTTGTTTTTTGCTGTTACCTTACAGCAGTAAGGTAAGGGGACATCTTTACTTATTTTGGAGATGGCATCTGCAACTGGTCATCACGACATTTTGGCTTTTATATCAGCAATCTTTTTGAACTTTATTTCCATATTGCATTTACCTGTCCTATGGACATTCACCTTGATTAACACTGTTGTGTGCTATTTCTGGCACTCTGTGCACCGGATTGTGTATAAGGAAGTTACACTTGGGGGTCAATTCACAAAGAGAAACGTTATTGGTTTTCTTCAGGTGTTAAATTAGCACTCCTTATTTAACGCTAGCAAACATGGTATTCACGAAAGCTATAATCGTTATTTAACATAGTCGTTATGGTTTTCAACTGACTCTTTATCCAATCGTTATGCTAACTACTCAGACGTTATTATTAACATTTGGGACGTTAAAATAACTCTTAAGATCGTTAAATAATGCTGGAGAGATGCATTCTGGGAGCAGAAGGGGAGGAGAACAGCTGCATGTGGAAAAGAGCAGATACAGAGAGAGAGAGAGAGACACATGGAGATTGAGCATGTGATGTGCAAAACTTCTAGTGTGTGTTTTTCTAAACCCATGTGTATTTCCTCATACAGAGAATAAATCATGGGAGATGATAATCGGAATTTAGCTATCACCTGGGTTTCAGAAAAGTCATCCAAAATAGTATGTGAACGGAATACATGTTTATAAATCTGAACAACATTCTAACGTGTTCTTCTTCGCCTCTGGATCATTTTAAGTTCTATCTTCTCCAACACTACTAAAAACTTCACTACACTACAAAAATCGCCAAAAGCTTCCTCTAACAACAAAATATCGCCTGGGAAATGTCATAACGCCACCCTGAGGGAGGTGTTAATTTAACGATTGCTTAACCACTTGCTTACTGGGCACATAAACCCCCTTCGTGCCCAGGCGAAATTTCAGCTTCCGGCACTGCGTCGCTTTAACTGACAATTGCGTGGTAGTGCGACGTGGCACCCAAACAAAATTGGCGTCCCTTTTTTCCCCACAAATAGAGCTTTCTTTTGGTGGTATTTGATCGCCCGTGCGGTTTTTATTTTTTGCGTTATAATGAAAAAAAGAGCGACAATTTAAAAATATATATATATTTTTTACTTGTTGCTATAATAAATATCCAATTTTTTTTTTTTTTTGTTATATTTTTTTTTCTCAGTTAAGGCCGATACGTATTCTTCTACGTATTTTTGTAAAAAAGAAAAAAAAAAATCACAATAAGTGACTGCTTTGCGCAAAAGTTATAGCACCTACAAAATAGGGGACATAATTATGATTTTTTTTGTTTATATTTTTTTTTTACTAGTAATGGCGGCGATCTGCGATTTTTATTGGGACTGCGATATTGCGACGGACACATCGGACACTTTTGACACATTTTTGGCGCCATTCCCATTTATACAGCGACCAGTGCTATAAAAATGCACTAATTACTGTATAAATGTGACTGGCATTGAAGGGGTTAACACTAGGGGGTGAGGAAGGGGTTAAATGTATTGCCTGGGTGTGTTCTAACTGTATGGGGGGAGGGGGGTGACTGGGGGAGGTGACCGATGCTGTCTCCCTATGTACAAGAGAAACAGCATCTGTCACCTCACTGACAGGACGTGAAGCTCTGTGTTTACACTCAGAGCTCCACGTCCCTGCTGTCTCACCGACGATCGCGTGTACCTGACGGACATCGCGGCCGCCGGGTACACGCATCGGATCCTCGGTGATGCGTCGGGACTGTTTTTCCCCGCCGCGCGCCACCCTGTGGCGCGCGCGAATTACAAGCAAATCACGTCCAAAGACGTGACCCCGGAGCCTCAGGTCTGCGCTGTTCACGTCTTTGGACGTGACGCGGTATTGAAGTGGTTAACGATTGATAACTTCTGTACATATTTAACGATTTGACTCTTTAAAATAACGATTTGACTCTTTAAAAAAACGATTTGACTCTTTAATAAGGATCCACACCTTAACCACTTTCCGACCGCCCACCGCAGGTATACGTCGGCACTTTGAGGATGGATATCTCGGTAACGGCAGCAGCTGCTGCCACAACCGAGATATCCATCTCCTGTGGGCGGCGGGTAAACGATAATGGCGGTCCGCGGCGGAATCGCCGCGAGATCGCCGTTATCGGTAGCGGACGACGCGCGGCCGCTTACCGGAGCCGTCGGTAGCGGCGGAGGCGATCGGGTGCGCTCGTCTGGTCAGCGGGGATGCGAGTGAGGGAAAAAATTTCCCTCGTCCATCCCCGTAGCTCTGCTGGGCGGAAGTGACGTCAAACGTCAGTTCCAAACAGCGTCTTAAAGAGACATTTTTTTTTAAATGTCATTTGAAAAATGACATTTAAAAAATTTTTTTTTTTTTTTTTGCATTTTAGCCTAAATATGAGATCTGAGGTCTTTTTGACCCCAGATCTCATATTTAAGAGGACCTGTCATGCTTTTTTCTATTACGTTTACATTTCTTGTAATAGGAATAAAAGTGATTTTTTTTATTTTTTTTTATTTTAGTGTTAAAATTGGTAAAATTAATACAAATAAATACGAAAACAAAAAAAAAAATTTTTTAAATCACCCCGTCCCAACGAGCTCGCGCGCAGAAGCGAACGCATACGCGAGTAGCGCCCGCATATGAAAACGGTGTTCAAACCACACAAGTGAGGTATCGCCGCGATCGTTAGAGCGAGAGCAATAATTCTAGCCCTAGACCTCCTCTGTATCTCAAAAAATGCAACCTGTGAATTTTTTACATCGCCTATCGAGATTTTTAAGGTAAAAGTTTGACGCCATGCCACGAGCGGGCGCAATTTTTAAGCGTGACATGTTGGGTATCATTTTACTCGGCGTAACATTATCTTTCACAATATGTAAAAAAATTGGGCCAAATTTATTGTTGTCTTATTTTTTTATTTAAAAAAGTGAATTTTTTCCAAAAAAAGTGCGCTTGTAAGACCGCTGCGCAAATACGGTGTAACAAAAAGTATTGCAATGACTGCCATTTTATTCTCTAGAGTGTTAGAAAAAAAAAATATATAATGTTTGGGGGTTTTAAGTAATTTTATAGCAAAAAAAAATGTTTTAGTCTCGTAAACACCGAATCTGAAAAACAGGCCCGGGGCTAAAGTGGTTAAAATATCGGTTCTGTGTAGTGAAACGTTATTTGATGATTTTTCAAAGCGTTAAATTGTTTAGTGAATTGAACTAGCTTCAATAACGTGCAAAATCGTTAAAATAACACCCGCAATCTGAAAATAAAGCTTTGTGAATTGACCCCTTTATATGTTATTTTGCACTGTCATTGGTTTGGCAGCCGGCTTAGGCTGCATTTAGAACGTTCTATATTTGATCACTGTCATTTTTATGACATTGCTATGTATTTTAATAGTTAGGTTATTTATTTTTTATTTTTTCCACATAGCTAGTTTATTGCCACACTTCCTCTTCATATTATTCCATCCCCACTCCCTTCCCTACAGCGCAGCACTACACCCCCCCCCCCCCCATTTTTATCTGCCTTGGTTGATACACCATTCAATGCAGCAGCTGTAACCTCCCACTCCCCTCCCCCCCCCCCCCCCCCCGGTTTATGGTAAGCGCGGTAATATTCACCCCAACATATCTGCCTAAACTGGGAAAAAAATTGCTTTTTTTTAAAAAAATGGATATTTATTATAGCAAAATGTACAAAATATTGTGTGTTTTTTTTTCAAAAATGGCGCTTGTTTTTTGTTTATAGCACAGAAATAAAACATCGCAGAGATGATCAAATACCACCAAAAGAAATTTCTATTTGCGTGAAGTTAAGGACATCAATTTTGTTTGGGTACAGCGTCGCATGATTTTTCCGGAGCTAAAGTGGTTAAGAGTGTCATCAATTTCTTTTCTCAAAAGACCCCTGATATTTCACCATAGCCCCACAACAGTGCTGCTAAAAAAATAATAATTGTAAAACAATAATACAATTTAAAAATAAAATTACTACTATTCTCTGCCCTACAGACACTGTCCACTGCTGTAGTGATTGACACTGTCCAATTTTAAGGTAGGCTAAGTATATATTTTTACCCTGACATTTATTTTGTTATATTTTTCTAAATTTTCCTTCCTATTTAGTAAAGTTTTGCTAGATAATTTCTTTAAAGAAAAAAAAGAGTGTCTCCAAACCCTGGTGATCTTTACTTTGTTCTGCCTCCCAATGGTTGCCTACCTCTGTTTTACACTGTATTGCTGGGGAGAAAGCTATTGCAATGTCACCCTGCAAAAGTAATTCTGTAAACTCAGAGATGCTGGGCGGGGGCTTGCCCAGGTCCATTCCTGGCCCTATAAGTTTCCGGCTTTCACTTACACATGTTTACATGGCAAGCTCCCCCCCCCCCCCCCCCCCCCCAGCAGCACACCTAGTACAGTCCCTTCCTCCCTACCCTGCTCAACCACACGTGCACGTGCACACAAGGTGGGGACAGGAAGCCTGTGTGAAAGTGTTGGGCTGGTTTGTATGCGAGTTTGGAAGTCAGAGGGCCGTCCATCCTGGGGGTGGTAGTGGTAAGTAGTAGTGGACTGGGTGGGGGTGAGGGGCCCGGTCGACTTTTTCATCAGGGCCCACAAGCTTCAATCTATACCTCTGGTAATGGGGCACTTCGGCCACCTCCATCAGATCATCCGTGTAGCTATTGCCTTTTGTACCCCCCCCCCCCCTCACTTTAGTTTGCAAGCTCCATGAGCATGGCCCTCCTATTCCTTGCGTATTCCTTGCGTATTTAACTGTATTGTAATTGCATGGTCTCCCTTTAGATTGTAAAGCGCTAAGAAAACTGTTGGCGCTATATAAAATTGCACACAATGTCCACAAATTTTGTCTATTTCAACAGGATACAAACAGGATTCAACAGGATACAAAAAAATTCCCACTTAGCGCTTTATCAAAAAACACAACTTTTGTAATATCTGAATCTCACCTTTTGAATACCTCTCAGGCCCCGTACACGCGGCCGAGAACCTCGACGGGCGGAACACATCGTTCCGCCCGTCGAGGTTCTCAGCCGGCCGTCAGATTCGGCAACCAGCCCGTCGGGAAAGGCGACCAGCCATTCATCCCAACAGGCCGTCGAGCAAATAGAGAACCTGCTCTGGCCGGGTTTCCCGACGGGCTGGGCTCGGCAAATCCGTACACACGGCCGAGGTTCTCGGCAGAATGAGGATCCCAGCGAGGTTCTCGCTGGTTTCTGCCGAGAACCTCGGCCGTGTGTACGGGGCTTTAGAAAATTGTTGCTATCTTATTATTTTCCTGTATTTTCTCCGTCAGAGCAATAGAATCGGTGTATAAGACATTGTATCTATTTTACCTTAGTGCATATAACACAGTGGTTCTCAACTTTTCTAGTGCCGTGACCCCTTGATAAAAAAATTCAAGCTGTGGGGACCCCTAACAGTAAAATTTTCGTAGCATGGGTTGTCTCTCTAGCCTTCTTTCTTGTTCTCTTATTCTTTCCCTTTTTCTTTGTTCCTCCCCTCTTTTCCTCTTCCTTCCATGTATTCTCCCTTTTTTCCTTCTCTTACTCCTTGGTAGGGGGAAATGGGATGAGTGGTAGTGCTGGGGGTCATCTGCTGAACTGAAAACTGTAGTGGGGACTTTGAAAGGCAACTGTAATCACAG
Organism: Rana kukunoris; assembly: GCA_029574335.1. Classification (NCBI taxonomy): domain Eukaryota; kingdom Metazoa; phylum Chordata; class Amphibia; order Anura; family Ranidae; genus Rana; species Rana kukunoris. The sequence goes on from CM056059.1 coordinate 169,626,745, forward strand.
GTAGTGTTACTCACCATGTCTCCAGCTCTGTGGTGTCTTGTAGCAGTGACACCTATGCAGAAATAAGGAGATAGGGTCTACTCCAGCCCCTCCCATTTCACATTCCTCACCAGTCAGCTGACCTCTAGTCTCTGCCCCCAGCCATGCCGTGAAGGGAATAAGAGGCTGTGAAGAGGCCGAGTGGGCGGCTGCAGGCTCCAGGAACAGCCCAGAATTTGGTGACCCCTGGCAAATAGTCATTTGACCCCCTGGGGGGTCCCGATCCCCAGGTTGAGAACCACTGATATAACAGATACTTAAAAAAAAAAAAGGGCACAGAGCAAAGGTGCTGTCAGGATTACACAAGGAGAAAAATGTATATATTTTTTTTCTTGTTTAACCACTTGGTAACCACCCCATAGCAAAAATACGTCCTGTTTTTAAAGATGGATATCTCGGTAACGGTAGCAGCTGCTGCCACAACCGAGATATCCATCTCTTAGGTGGGCGGTTCTGTTAATGATAACGGCGGTCTCCGAAGCGGATTCTCCGCAAGATCGCCGTTATCGGTGGCGGGAGAGGGGCTCCCACCGCTCTCCTGCGCTCTCTGCCGCTTACCGTTGCTGTCGGTAGCGGCGGAGGCGATCGGGTCCGTTCGGCAGCTGACTGGGGATGTGAGTGAGGAAAAATCGGCCCCACCCGTCCCCATAGCTCTACTGGGCGGAAGTGATGTCAAAACGTCAGTCCCACCGAGCATCTTAAAGAAACATTGTTTTTTTTGTCATTTGAAAAAATGACAGTTTAATTTTTTTTTTCTTTTTTTGCATTTAAGTCTAAATATGAGACCCCAGATCTCATATTTAAGAGGATCTGTCTTGCTTTTTTCTATTACAAGGGATGTTTACATTCCTTGTTATAGGAATAAAAGTGATCAATTTTTTATTTATTTCAGTGTAAAAAATTATAAATTAAAATAAATTAGGAAAACAATTTTTTTTTTTAAAACTCCCCGTCCCGACGAGCTCGCGCACAGAAGCGAACGCATACGCGAGTAGCGCCCGCATATGAAAACTGTGTTCAAACCACACAAGTGAGGTATCGCCGCGATCGTTAGAGCGAGAGCAATAATTCTAGCCCTAGACCTCCTCTGTATCTCAAAAAATGCAACCTGTAAAAGTTTGACGCCATGCCACAAGCGGGCGCAATTTTCAATCGTGACATGTTGGGTATCATTTTACTCGGCGTAACATTATCTTTTTCAATATATAAAAAAATTGGGCCAAATTTATTGTTGTCTTATTTTTTAATTCAAAAAAGTTAATTTTTTCCAAAAAAAGTGCGCTTATAAGACCGCTGCGCAAATACGGTGTGACAAAAAGTATTGCAATGACTGCCATTTTATTCTCTAGGGTGTTAGAAAAAATATATATAATGTTTGGGGGTTTTAAGTAATTTTCTAGCAAAAAAAACTGTTTTAGTCTCGTAAACACCGAATCTGAAAAACAGGCTCGGTGATCAAGTGGTTAAAGAAGTACAGCCAACGCTTGTTTGGCTGTACTTTTCCTGTGGCTCACAGGAGTGCAGTCTGCACTCCTGTGACCCCTTTCCTGCAGACACCAGGCTGAAGTCAAAGAGCCGATCCAGGCTCGGGAAAGATCATATGGTCAGGATCCGCCCACATGCCTGGACTGACACCGGTGGCGGCCCGCCCATAGTGGGCGCTCGGGCGCCGCCCCCCCAAGCTGTAAAACTAGGCGCCGGACATGCAGCGGTCTATGGGAAGCTTCCCAGCCTGCAATCAGCTGACTGCAGGCAGGGAAGCTGATTTGCCCGTGTTTAGTGCGTGTGCAGGGCGCAAGCTGTGCGCCCGCACACACTCCCACTGTCCTGTGATTTGATAAAATGCCCTAGTGCTGTAATGTGATTGGCCAGCGGGGACCTGAGTAGAGGTCAGTGGGAAGTGCCATTTACATCACTTCTGGTTTTAGGAGCGCTTGTGGGGGAGTCAGAGGAGCGGCACCATTGAAGGTAAGCAGCCTCCCTCATACCTCTATTCCCCCACCTAAACCCATCCATGCCTGCCACCACCAGCACCAGCCGAACCACCACCGGGTCCTGCAGCATCTCTCTGCGCTAGTATTGTCACTGCCAGCCCCCCCACCAGCCCCCCCCACCCTCCCAGTTGAAAACGGGATTCCTGCTCCCCTCTTCAGGGTCCCGCCGAGCAGCACTGCACACAGCTTCAAGTCTGTATGCTCTGATCGAACCGACTGTGAAGGGGGGGGGGGGGGGGGTTCTGCTTCACTTTTCCCCCCAGCTATTCACTCGTAATCTGCTGGTGAAGACAGAGACATGTGCTGGGCAGGTGAGAAGACCTCTCCTGCCAGGCAGGCAGATTACAAGTGAATAGCTGGGGGGAAAAGTGAAGCAGGACCCCCCCCCCCCCTTCACAGACAGTGCTGCTCACAGACTTGAAGTGCTGCTCAGAGCATACAGACTTGAAGCTTCTCTCCCATTCATCACTAAATCTCTCTCTCTCATCTGTCTGTCTTATTTATCTCTCATTCTTCCCCTTAGACCTAATGTTTATCTATCTATCTAGCTATCTATCTATCTATCTATCTATCTATCTATCTATCTATCTATCTATCTATCTATCTATCTATCTATCTATCTATCTATCTGTATATCTATGTATCTATGTATCTATCTATCTATCTATCTATTCATCTATCTATCTATTCATCTATCTGTCTTTCTGTCTGTCTGTCTATCTATCTATCTATCTATCTATCTATCTATCTATCTATCTATCTAGCTATCGATCTATTCATCTATCTATCTATTCATCTATCTGTCTGTCTGTCTGTCTGTCTGTCTATCTGTCTATCTATCTATGTATCTATCTATCTATCTATCTATTCATCTGTATATCTGTCTATCTATCTGTCTATCTGTATGTTTATCTATCTGTCTGTGTGTATCTATCTGTCTGTGTGTATCTATCTATCTATCTGTATATCTATCTATCTATCTATCTATCTATCTATCTATCTATCTGTCTATTCATCTGTATATCTATGTATCTATCTATGTATCTGTATATCTATCTACCTGTATCTATCTATCTATCTATCTGTCTGTCTGTCTGACAGTTTATCTATTTCTGTCTATTTATCTGTCTCTCTAATTCCACACAATGTCTGTCTGTCTTTCTATTTGTCTGTCTATATCTATCTGTAGGACCTATTGTGGGCAAGTGACCGGGGGGGGGGGGGGGTTATAGGGTTGGTTGGGGCTTTGTTTGCGCCCCCCCAAAATAATAGAGCACCAGCCGCCACTGACCGACACCCAGCTCACCCTCTTAGTGAGAGCCTGAGCTGCCCGCTTCCGCATCTAGCTACAGTGGAGGGGGAAGCAGAGCAGAGAGCCAGCAACTGACAGTCACCAGCTCTCTGCTCGGGGAGCTCTGAGAACTTAGCGATCAACCGTGTTTGATTTCTCGGTTCTCAGTCTTAGAGTCAGCGGGGGACAGATGCTGAATTCACCTAGGCAAGTATGATTTGAGTGAAAAAAATAAATAATTCCATTCCATACTTCTCTTTTAACATGCTACCCTTCTCCAGCAACTCAGACAGTGCCATTTATGAGCCTGGAATCAGAATAGACAGGACAGCCTTTATGTGGGCCTGATGGCACTCTTATAACGGTGACACTACAGAGGTGAGTAAGTGCCTGACAGAGAGGTTTGCCAACATAAAAGTAACACTAGTTTGGACACCTACTATCTTGCAGTACTCACCTAGGCCACATGTCATCTTCAACTGTTTTTTTGTGCCAGAGAAAGGCAGACGAATACCCCTGGAGCAACTGTGGCCATTTTTTTTACCTGATCAAAGGTAAATAGTTAGTAGTTGAAGCTTTCATATTTGGAGTTTTGGTATTGTAATTTGAAGAAAATATTTCCATGTTTTATGTAATCCTCATTATTGACAATTCCTTCCTCTTATGGTAAGACTTCTCCCAGCTACTGCCCTTTTTTCCAAAACTGGATTAATTTAGAATATACAAGTCTGTCTCTTTTTAATGGCAGTCAAAAAAATGTTTTTTTTTTTCCTGTTTCAACCCTTATGCCGCGTACACACAACCGTTTTTCGGGTTCTAAAAAATTACGTTTTTAAGGGTCTAGAAAAAACGTTTTTTTTTAACCGATCATTAAAACTGCCTTGCCTACACACGATGGTGAGAAAAAAAATGCTCTAGCAAAGCGCGGTGACGTAAAACACGTACAACGGCACTATAAAGGGGGACGTTCTATTCAGATGGTACCACCCATGGGGCTGCTTTAGCTGATTTTGTGTTAGTAAAATACATGTGCTTACTCCCTTACGAACGGTAGTTTTACCAGAACGAGCGCTCCCGTCTCATAACTTGCTTCTGATTATGCGCAGTGTTTTCACGTCGTTAAAGCCCACACACGACCATTTTTTACAACCTTAAAAACGACAACGTTAGAAACGTTGTGAAAAAATAGAGCATGTTTAAAAAAAAATTGGCCATTTTTTTTAGAAAAATGCTATACACACGATTGTTTTTAATGACATTTAGAAGCCGAGAAACGGTCGTGTGTACGTGGCATTAACCTGTAAAATTGTTGCAGTTTTAATGTTTGCCCTTATCTCTGATTTCCCTAATAAGACATTTGTGCTATCCTCAAAAAAAAAATAATAATCATACAAAATAAAAGACAATTTCCAAGTTAACTTAGAAAAAAATATTTTTTTAGTATTTTGTTTACAGCCATTGAAGACTTCCTACAACTTTTCATCTTTTGAGCTTGTAAAAATATAGCCAGGAGCGTTCCATAGTCCTAGCCCTGCCCTCACTCTGAGCTTATTGCCATCAAATACACATTGAAGTAAAAGAAGATGCTGCAATGGGAAAAAGGACACATCAAGCCCCCTTGCACATGGCGTGTCTAGCTCCTGTGTGCGTAATGACTATCTTTTAGTATTCCCTGGAGGCATAGGTGCAGTGTCCAGCCCTGCTGCTTGCAGTCTGTCAACATCTATTTCAGGCTGAAAAATGCTGCATCTACTGTACTGAGTGATGTTTTTGTTTAAGGCCCTATGCATTCAGGGACAAATGCCCGGCTTCCTGCATGCTGGACATTTATCTCTGAACACATAGGGCCCTTCTGCGTTCAGGTCCTTTTAGAACACATTTTTTAGACACCGAACACACCACTGCCACACCACCTAGGCATGCCCATACTGACCATGAGGCCAGTTTAGGAGGTGGGGTTGGGAGCACTGAGGCGGAGCTTTTATACCAAATGCTCTATCCTCTGTACATGTTCAGCTATGTGTAGGTTCAGCCCCCACGCCCCACGTTGTCATTGGTTATTAAAATAACTGATGATGCTGTGGGGCCCAGCTGCCTGCATCCTAGCAACCAACTACAATATGCAGCCCTGGCTGCCAGTCTCAGGGGACTCCCTGCTAAAATTCACTATATCACCAATTCATGATACATTAGTGTGATGTTCAGTGGGAATAATGCTGCTTACCACTTGTGGTGGTTGGAAAGAATGAGCCCTCTGCAGATGGCTAAAGATCAATGGTGTCAAAGGGAAGTTATCTGAGAGGCAGAAATCGATCTAGCAACCTCTAGCAATCTCTAGAGCAACCCTGGCTAAGAAACCCTGGTATAGAGGTTGGATTAAATATTTATTGCTGTACTGTATAACCATAGGTGTGAGCAGCTTATTGCATTAGGGTGTGCACCCCAGAGCTCAAACACGTATGCATGTGTGTGTATATGATATATACTGTAGAGGTTGGTGTTGGTAGGACAGTGGATGGTATCGGTCAGTAGAGCAGTGGACTTTGTCATAAGAGCAGAAGATGGTGTCAGTAGGGCAGTGGATGGTATAAGAAGCAGTGTTGCTCATCTTACTTTAAAAAAGTAATTAGTTACAGTTACAAATTACTTCTCCGAAAAAGTAATTGCGTTAGTGACTCAGTTACTACATTGAAAAAGTAATTAGTTACTCAGCAAAGTAACTGAATTTTTTTTTAATATTCTACAATGCTTTGTTGAGAAGCAGATGACGGAGGCTTGCCAGGGAGCAGTGAGTTAATACTCCAAGACAAAAGAATGCCAGATCCTTGAGAGAAGAAAACCGGAAACAAATGGTGATCTCGTGTACATCCCAGCCTAGGTGCATCCGTCCCACCATGTATGTGCAGCTAATAGGACTTAAAACCCTTATCCATCTGCTACATATTACATCCAAATTATAAGCTGGATTAAAATGTTTATAATATATATTCCCTTGGCGTTTACAGAGTCTGTAATTTAAAATCTTATATTAGGCTTTATTAGAATTTTCTATAGTTTATTGTTTATTATTTTATTTATCTTATACAAGCTTTATTAGATGCAAGGGATCTGGAATGGGGATGTCAGATTTTTCTTTCTTGTCTGATGAAGAGATGAAATCACTGACCAAAAATAACCTGCTGATCATTGTTCTGTATAGGTGTTGACCACTAGATGTCGCTGTGTACACTGTGTTGTACAGGGAACGTTTGTTCTGTAGAACATTTTGTTCCGGCCATGTGTTCCCCGGATCATTGATCAGGTTGCGCACACAGTGTGTGTGATCGATGTGAGTTGTTCCCCGGTGATAGGTCAGTGTGAGGCGGGTGGGGCTCATTGTATCCAGGGCTCCTTGCGATTGGGAGTTTTCAGACCGCTGTGACAAGCCATCACAGCGGTCACATGATTCTAAAGCAGAGTTCCACCCATATTCATGTTCACAGCGCCAGCAGAAGCAATTACTCTGCTGCCATTTAGTGGCAGTAGATGTAATTGCGGTAATTCCGCCCAAGTAATGGGAACTGCGTTACTGTGAGGGGAAGAGTAATCAGGTAGATTACTCGTTACCCTCAAAAGGGGCTCCGTTAGGTAACTGCGTTTATTGTAACTCCGTTACTTACAACACTGATAAGAAGGGTTTTTTTTTTTTTTTTGGGGAGCCCCGTCGGTGAAATATCATGAGTCTAAACCAGTGGTTCTCAACTCATGTCCTCAGGGCCCACTAACAGGCCAGGTTTGCAAGACAACTGAAATACTCCCAGGTGATATTATTTGCTGCTCAGTGATTGCAGTATTCTAGTCTGCATCTCCCCAAGGTAATACATAAAATCTGGCCTGTTAGTGGGTCCCGAGGACAGGAGTTGAGAACCATTGGTCTGATCAGACCGCTGATGTCTTACTTTTGAGCCATAGAAAGAGACTAAAGACATGAAATTCCCAATTCCCTTTCTTTGCAGCCTCAGTTTCACTGGACAGTGATTGAATGGGCCTTGTACTGTGTTGAGCAACCTCCTTTTCATTCACAAACTGAAGCATAGTAAACACAGTTTTATGCTTCAGGTAACAATGAACACAGAGTGATCGGTACTAATACAGCAGGGGGAATCTGTGCCACATGCTGTGATTAGGTTGTGCCCAGGCACACCAGTACACCCCACACGCACACCTATGCATCTAACGCTTTTGATTGTCCATGCATCAGTCAAAAAATGAGGGGCAACTGAGAAGGAAAGTTGGGAGCTATTATCATGTGACAAAGATGCAGCTGTGAAACCCTATGAAAATTCTGCTGAATCTGTTTATGTAAAGGTAAAATTAATAAACCCCTTGATTGCAATATTTCTTGGAAGGTATCTGACAGATTTCTCTTGTGGCCCGGAGTTACTGTCACGGGAGAGATTTGGGAACAGCTGGCCAGAGATCAGTCCAATTTGGTTCTCGGGGATGTCAGGTTGCAGTCAGCTCTGGAGAGGTCCAGGCGTGATCTGTTCCTTCATCATGAAGTATATCTGGCTGACTGATTAGAGAGAGCGGGCTATGCTGCTGCCTGTTATCCCAGCTCAATTATCCGTAACTAATTGCCACTTTCCCACATCTACAAGAGACAGCAGCTGCCTGCCCCCTTCCCGGCTACAGCAGTGCTGTGCCATGAACTATTGTGCTGAGGATGAGACTGTTCCAAAATGAGAACACCTTGGCATGACTGCTGTGCATGCGATCGGAGGGGGAGCATGGGAATTCATAAAGCCTGGACCCTGTTCGATGCCAATGGTCTTTATTATCTACTAATGGGATCTGGAGCTGGTCCTGCATAAGGTGCTTCAAGGTCACCCTACCTAAGTGCCAGAGGGTTCCCTGAGGGCAATGTGGCACAACAGGTCAGGTTGCTTCACCAAACGCACACTTTTTGTTATCACTGAAAACAGAAAGCTCTGAAATTGTGCTAAAGTCCACTCAATGTACCTTGAAAGAAAACTGCACATTTTCTAGCAAGATGAATGTAACAGATTTAATCTGACACCTATCTAATCTATCTCTAATCAAAGCTGTATCCTGGCCTAGGCCAACAAGGCCCAGGCCTATGGCAGCATGGCAAGAGACCCCACTGGCTTGTGCTACACTAACACAAGCTGCTTTTTGACTGTCCTATCATGCTGGACCACAAACCTTCATCACTGTGCTATGTTTTCTGCTGCACCATTGGCATGGTTATATCTTCTTAGACCTCCATAAAATTATCAGAAATGTGTGCTTAAATTAGAACTATCGGCAACACTTTTTTTTTTCATTTTGGATAGAGTAAGGGAGGGTTATAGCCCCTGTCAGTTTATTTTTACCATCCCTGTCCCATTGCAGAGATTTCCCTTCACTAAGGGCCAGATTCAGGTAGATGGGAGCATCTTTGCTCTGGAGTAACGCTTCTCATTTACATTACTCTGCCGAAATTTTAGGAGCAAGTGCTGTTATTCATGAAGCACTTGCTCCTAAAGTTGCGGCAGCGCATCGCAAATAAGCCGGCGGAATTCAAATTGGGCGGGTACAGGGCGTGTATTATTTAAACTAAGCGCGATCCCGCAGCGAACGTACTGCGCATGCGTCGAGTGTCAATATATCCCAGTGCGCATGCTCCAAATTCTGTCAGTGAACGTCAATGACGTCACATCCCCATTCATGAACGTTTTACGCAAGCGACGGAATTTTTTTTTTTCCGACGCGATGACGACGGCTATACTTAACATAGGATACTCCACTAGGGGGCTGCTTTATCTTTACGCCGCGTATCGCTTACGGAAACGTCGGAAAGTCACTGCGTCGCGCCCGAATACGATCGTGAATTGTCGATTCCCGCTGATTAACATATTTTTTCAGCGTAAATCAGCGGGAACGCCCCCGGCGCCATTTTTAAATTAAAGTTGCGATGCGATGGCGAAATTCAATTACGCCGATCGCATCGGAACTCCAACCCGGCGTTTCTTGTTTTCTGGTTACAGAAAACAGAAACGCCGGCTTAAAGTGACAGTTAGGCTGGAGTATCACAGATACTCCAGCCTAACTCTACCTGAATCTGGCCCTAAATCTCTATAAAATTGAGCTGATATTTCCTCCTGCACGTGCCCCCCTCCATGACTTTTGCAACACAATCAATATTGTAACCATCAATCCTTCCCCTTACGCCAAGATACTAGGTGTAATCCTAGACTTTGGCCTGTCCTTTCAGTTCCCAATTCAATCATTGTCAAATGCTTGTAGACTTCATCTTTGTAACATCTCAAAAATGTGCCCCTTTTTGACTAATGAAACCGCCAAGCTACTCATTCACTCTCTCGTTATCTCTTGCCTTAACTATTGAAACTTCCTCCTCCTTAGGCCTACCTCTCCATAGGCTATCCCTTGCTTATCATAAATGCTGCTGCCAGACTAACTTACCTTACCAACCGCTTAGTGTCTGCCACCCCTCTCCGCCAATCATTACACTGGCTTCTGATTGCCCAGTGAATTAAATTCAAAATACTAACTACTACATGCAAAGCCATTCACTCTTCCCCAAGCTACATCACCAATCTTGTCTCCAAATATCACCCAAACCGTTCACTCTGCTCCTCCCAAGACCTTCTGCTCTCAAGCTCCTTCATCTCCTCCTCCGATGCTTAACTCCAGGACTTCTCCAGAGCCTCTCCCATCCTCTGGAAGTCTCTACTTCAATCTGTCCAGCTATCTCCTACTCTGGCTGCCTTCTGGCAATCCTTGAAAACGCATCTCCTACACGCCTCTAAATAGTCTCCTTTCACTTCCATCAGCTCATTCCCCTCGGTTACAACCTTTTTGTACCACTTGCCCCACCCCAGGGTTCAACATTTTAAGTCCTTAGCTACTAGCCTGGCCTTAAGGCCGCGTACACATGATCAAATCTATCTGCTGGAAACGGTCTGCCAGACTGTCCCAGCAGACAGATTCGATCGTGTGTACGGGTGAGCCGACGGATTTGGCCAGCCGACAGATTTGAAAGCATGCTTTCAAATCTGTCGGCTGGGAACCCGTCCGCCTGACATGTCTGCTGGTTAGTACGCTAACCAGCAGACATGTCTTCTCACGCATGCGTCGAATGGTTTTGACGCATGCGCGGAAGTGTTTTACTTCCTGGTGCGGTGACGTGGCGGCGTCAATGTCACCACCACGTCAGCGCGCCGTCTGCCGGCGGGGATTTTGATTTCATCGTGTGTACACGATCAAACCAATACGTCCCCAGCAGACAGATTTGTTCAAATCGGTCTGTCCGACCGATTTGAACAAATCTGTCTGCTCGTGTGTATGGGGCCTAAGGCCTCGTACACACGATCAAATCTGTCTGCTGGAAACGATCTGCTAGACCGTTTCAGCAGACAGATTCGATCGTGTGTACGGGCGAGCCGACGGATTTGGCCACCCGACAGATTTCAAAGCATGCTTTGAAATCTGTCGGCTGGGAACCCGTCCGCCCGACATGTCTGCTGGTTAGTATGCTAACCAGCAGACATGTCTTCTCGCACACGCGCCAAATGATTTCGACGCATGCGCGGAAGTTTTTTACTTCCTGGTGCGGTGACGTGGTGGCGTCAACGTCACCGCCACGTCACCGACACGTCAGCGCGCTGTCTGCTGGCGGGGATTTTGGTTTGCTCGTGTGTATACGCGAGCAAACCAAAATGCGAGCAGACAGATCTGTTCAAATCGGTCGGTCCGACCGATTTGAACAGATAGATTGCCTCGTGTGTACGAGGCCTAAGAGTTACTCGCTACCAGTTGCCCCACCCAACCCCGGCCCTGTCTCGCTGCTATTCCCACACCTAATTACCTCATGAAATTTAACTTAAATGTTTTATGCAGTATTAAGTTACAAAAATAAATATTAACAACTTCTTCATCAGTGCAGCCTCACCTGTGCCCATCAGTGCACCTGTGCCCATAGGTGCAGCCTCACCTGTGCCCGATCAATGCAGCCTCACCTGTGCCCATCAATGCAGCCTCACCTGTGCCCATAAATGCAGCCTCGCCTGTGCCCAACAATGCAGCCTCGCCTGTGCCCATCAATGCCGCTTCACCTGTGCAGGGGAAGAAAGAGGAGAGGATCGCCGGCCGGATCATTAGAGTGGGGAACTCTAATGATCCGTCACTTACAGCCCCACCTCCTGGCCCGGTACTTGGATATTTGTCACACGTCCTGGCATTGAGCCAGTGTTTTGTCTATCAAAGTACCTGGGCCAGGAGGCAGGACTGTATGTGACGCAGAGTGCAGGGAACTCTCTGCAATTCAAATTAAAGCTGTTACAGTAATGTTCCCCACTCTCTGATCGATCTCTCTTCCCCTGGGTGATTTTAACAGTGAGAGACAGAATAACAACAAAAAAAATCCAGAAAAATGCATTTCAAACAAGTTATAAATTGATATGCATTTAATGAGTGAAATAAGTATGTGACCCCATTCACAAAACATGACTTGGTGGCAAAACCATTCAATCACAGATGTCAGATGTTTCTTTTAGTTGGCCACTGGGTTTTCACACATCTCGGGAGGGATTTTGTCCCACTCCTCTTTGCAGATCCTCTCAGTCATTAAGGTTTCAAAGCTGACATTTGGTAACTCGAACCTTCAGCTCCCTCTACATATTTTTTATAGGATTATGGTCTGGAGACTGGTTAGGCCACTCCAGGACCTTAATGTGCTTTTTCTTGAGACACTCCTTTTTTGCGTTTTTATGGGTCATTGTCATGCTGGAAAAATCCATCCATGACCCATTTTCAATGCTCTGGCTGAGGGAAGGAGGTTCTCACCCAAGATTTGACATGGCTCTGTCCATCATCCCTTTTATGTTGTGAAGTTGACTTGTCCCCTTAGCAGAAAAGCACCCCCAAAGCATGTTTCCACCTCCATGTTTGACGGTGAGGGATAACGTTCTTGGAGTCATAGGCAGCAGTCTTCTCCTTCAAACACAGCGAGTTGAGTTGATGCCAAGGTGCTCGATTTTGGTCTCATCTGACCACATCACTTTCACCCAGTTCTCCTCTGAATCAATCAGATGTTCTTTAGGGCCTGTACATGTGCTTTCTTGAGCAGGGGGCTGCAGGATTTCAGTCCTTCATGACGTAATGTGTTCCCATATGTTTTCTTGGTGACTAAGGTCCCAGCTGCCTTGAAATGATTGACAAGATTCTCCCGTGTAGTTCTGGGCTGATTGCTCACCATTCTCGTGATCATTGAAACTCCACGATGTGAGATCTTTCATGGAACGCCAGACTGAGGGAGATTGACAGTTATTTTGTGTTTTTTCTGTGTGCAAATAATCGCAACAGCTGTTGTCATCCTCTCACCAAGTTGCTTGGCAATGGTCTTGCAGCTCATTCCATCCTTGTATAGATCTACAATCTTGTCCCTGACATCCTTGATCAGCTCTTTGGTCTTGGGTATAATAGAGAGATTGGAAACTGATCGAATGCTTCTGTAGACAGGTGTCTTTTATACAGGTAACAAGCTGAGATTAGGAGCAATAACTATCTCAGCCAATGAGGAGGGAGAGTCCCCGGACAGATGAGACTCGTGCAACATCGTTAGATCGAGATGGTGCTCAGGTAAGTATGGGGGGCTAATGATGCAGAATCACGTACAGGTATGTGATTCTACACAGGGGAGCCGCCTTGCCACTATATATATATATATATATATATATATATATATATAAATAAAGACACACACAGTATATGGTCAGCAAGCGGTTAATGCATAGAGTGCATTAAGATAAAAATAAACTGCCTTTAGAAGCATTTTAATAAAAAAATATTGAAAGAAGAAGATTGTCAGAAAATGTAATAATACCCCCAGTGACTATACAAATTTTGTAACTACAAATTTACTTTGACATGGCAGTATTGCAAATTTTAACAATTTGATTTTGGGATGGACAGAAGTGAATGTGATTCGAATAGGAATCGCTTTAATAGTTAGAATTTCTTTTACTCTTTAACTGTGGACTTTGCCTCCTGTTACATTGAGGCTGTTCTCTTTCTCCAGCTTGGTTACGGTCACAGGGTAGTTGGTTGCCCGACAGTGTATGCTAACCAGTTATTATAGCAATGTTGAGTATATCTGTATAGGTGGTATGGACTGGCTTTCGGGTGGAATGGTACAATTCATACACTGAACTTATATATTTTTTTGTCTGACATAAGATATGCTACCCTCCCTGGAGACTGATTGCGAGTCTTCTATTGTAGACCTCTTTATATTTGTTGAACTGTCGAAATTGACCTTAGTTGTACTGTATCTTGTACCCCCTTTTTTTTCTTTTTGTATTTCTCAATAAAAAAAAAAATATTTGAAAAAAAAAGAACTTCTTTCACAAAGATAAGAAATGAGAAAAAATGTCCAACCTTTTGCTTTTGATTTTCCTTGCTACTTCGACAAAAAACAGTCATTGAGTTCACCGCACTGACCATGAGAAAATTCAACAAACGTTTTTTTAATGGGTTTTTGCAGTTGTGCTCATAAGAATTTGATTTTCTGGCCATTTTTCAGAGACTATAAATAGCACAAAAACATTTCTTTCACTCAGGGTTAGTGTTTTGCTGAAGCCATTTATTATCATTCAACTGTTAAATAGGGTTGTGAAAAGGGACCCTATTTAACTCTTTAGGGATAAGGTGCCGGATCCAATAGGACACACCAATCACTTATTTTTTTCACAATCATTCAACTGTGTTTACTTTAAATCATAATGGCAACAGAAACTACCCAAATGACCCTGATCAAAATTTTACATACCCTGGTGATTGTGGCCTGATAACATGCACACAAGTTGACACAAAGAGGTTTGAATGGCTATTAAAGGTAACCATCTTCATCTGTGATCTGTTTGATTGTAATTAGTGTGTGTGTATAAAAGGTCAATGAGTTTCTGGACTCCTGGCATACCCTTTCATCTTTCATCCAGTGCTGCACTGACGTTTCTGGATTCTGAGTAATGGGGAAAGCAAAAGAATTGTCAAAGTATTTGCAGGAAAAGGTAGCTGAACTGTATGAAAAAAGAGAGGGATATAAAAATATATCCAAGGAATTGAGAATGCAAATCCGCAGTGTTCAAACTCTAATCAAGGATTGATAAATGAGGAGTTCTGTTGAAACCAAACCGCGGTCAGGTAGACCAACTAAAATTTCAGCCACGACTGCCGGGAATTTTTTTTGGGACGCAAAGAAAAACCCACAAATAACTTCAGGTGAAATACAGGACTCTCTGAAAACATGGTCTAGCTGTTTCAAGATGCACAATAAGAAGGCAATTGAAGAAAGATGGGCTGCATGGTCGGTTTGCCAGAAGAAAGGCATTACTACGCAAATGCAACAAAGTATTCCTAGCGACCCCATTTAAGGGTTCGCTAGGAGAGTTGTTAAGACCACAGAATCTGTTGACTTTGGTCTTTAATATGTTGGGTTGGGTCAAATGTGGAAGAGCTGGAAACGGAGAACAACACCCTGGCTACATTATCAATGCTCAAGTTCTGGGGCTTTCAGAAAATAAAAATATCAGTATCTGGGATTTAGCAAGCAGGGCAAGAATGTAAATACCAGATTAAAGGCAACCATAGGGGTAAGGTCTACATACTTGTGGATTGTTTTATATATGATTGTAAATGCCCTTTAACTCAGGCAGAGAGAGCCGAAGGAGTTGATTTGGAGATGCCCTTTAATTCAGACAGAGGGAGCTGAAGGAGGACTGAAGTACTTGGTGTGGGGATGTTAGTATGATGAACTGTGATGTCTATATGTCAGGCTTCCGCATACACAAAGGGGTAGATTCAGGTAGGACTTAAGCCGGTCTATCTCGAGATGTGCCGTCTAAGGCCTCGTACACACGAGGGGAAATGTCCGCTGAAAACGGTCCGATGGACCGTTTCAGCAGACATCTCCGCTCGTATGTATGGGCTAGCGGACAGATTTCTCCACCCGACAGATTTCAAAGCATGCTTTGAAATCTATCCGGTGGGAATCTGTCCGCCCGACATGTCTGCTGGTTAGTACACGTACCAGCAGACATGTCGTCCCCCACCGCCGCCGCCGAATGGATTCGGCGCATGCGCGGAAGTGTTTAACTTCCTGGTGCGGTGACGTGGCGGCGTCAACGTCACCGCCGAGTCACGACCACGTCACCGCGCCGTCCGGCGGCGGGGAATTTGATCCGATGGTGTGTACACGCCATCGGATCAAACTCCCGATCGGACATATCCGATGGAAATGGTCCGCGGACCGTTTTCATCGGATATGTCCGATCGTGTGTACGAGGCCTAAGTCTAAATCTGCGCCGGGAATATCTATGCGCCGTATCCACAGAACTAGATACGCGCCAAAATAGGCTATTCCCGACTGGCCTAACTTGCCTAGGTTTGGATATCCTAGGCGCACATTTATTCCGTCCGCACCATTAATTTCCTATGCAAATATGCAAATGAGGGAGAAACGCCGATTCCTGAACATAGGCCCGTTCGGCACAGGCTAGGCGCGGTGCGCCTAAGCAGTATGGCCGGTCTAAAGTTATCCCTCATAAAGCAGGGATAACTTTGCACCAGACTTGCTCAAGTCAGCTGGAGAGCAGCTTCAGCAGCACCGTTACAGACGAGCTGAGCAACCACACTTGCAGGACAACACATGGCAGCCGTGGTCTTAGCACTACTAATGGGTCCCCCACCATGTAGGAGGAGGAGGGCACGGGAGAGGATATACCGCACGCGCATAAACGTCTTTGTCATGGGTGATTCGGAGGTGTTTTGCATTTTCAGATTCAGCCCTGAAGCCATCCAGGAAATAGCCACAACCCTGCATGATGACATCACCAGCAAGACACACCGCTCACAAGCAGTGCAGCCACCGGTCAAGGTACTGGCAACCCTGCATTTCCTTGCCAGTGGCCCGTTCCAGAGTACAAGTGGAGTCGTGGCTGGGATGTCACAATCCAGCATGAGCAGATGTGTGCAACAGGTTGTCCCCGCAATCCTTAGACGCATGTCCCACCACATCATCAAACCCACCCAGGAACATCAGCGGCAGAAGGCAATGCAGGATTTCTACGAAATTGCAGGATTCCCACGCACCATCGGGGCCATTGATTGCACACATGTGGCACTACGGCCCCCCTGTGCCACAGAGCACATATTTTGCAATCATAAGCATTGGCATTCCATCAACGTACAGGTGATAGCCAATGCCTCATATGACACGTCCGTGCCAAACACCCCGGGTCCAGCCACGACAGCTACATATACCGTCAAAGCAACATCCCAACGGAATTCGAACAAAACGTGTATGGGGACAGCTGGTTGGTTGGTGAGTGACATGGGAGTCAGGCATGACTGTCCAACCCCATGATGCAGACATCACTAGGGGCACATGCATGGCTAACATCCTCCTGTCTTTTCCCTTCCAGGTGACGCAGCATATGCATTTGGACCCCATCTCATGATTCCATTCCTCGAGAGAGAAAATACAATGAAGCACATATAAGTACCCGTGCAGTGGTGGAGCGCACATTTGGCATCCTGAAGTCCCGTTTCCGATGCCTGGATAAGTCTGGGGGTACCCTGTTGTATTCCCCAAACTTTGTGTGTCAGATCATCGGGGCATGTTGCATTCTGCACAACTTTGCCATGAGAAAGGGCCTGCAGATTGACCTACGTGATGACCTGACCCCCCAACCACACAGTCCCCCCCTGAACGAGGCTCACCCATCTGCTGAGAGAAGAGCAGTCAGGAGGGTCCTCGTGGAAGGCTTCTTTGCCCGTTAAGCACACACATTCATCATGGCACACGGACAATGCACGCATGCACACCACTGTGGTCCCTAGCTCACACACACCACACCCACATCACATTGGATTAGCCCAAGTCCACCATGCAGGACTTGGGAGCAGCAACACCGCATCAAGGCCCCAATGATGTCGCTGTCCATTCATACGTCATTCATACGGTCGTGGGGAGAACTTATCCCCAACGACCGAGGGTGACACCCCTTACTGGCAGGAGTGCCACCCCCCCACATTCACACACCAGTCACACACCATTCACACTGCACCATGTGCAGTATCAAAAACTAAAAAAACTCATGACCTGAGTATAAACAAAATAAATACATAAACTCATACCCTGAGTATAAATAAAATGAATAAACTCATGACCTGAGTATAAACTAAGCAAAATCAAAATAAAACACACTACAGAAAAAACAAACACTCATCTGCCCTGACGTGGGCTTCGACGAGTGCCACGTCCCCGGCTCCTTTACTGCTTGGGTGGAGCCACAGGTGGGGGGGTTGGGCATCAGGAGGGGGGGGTTGGGCATGCCCTGGAGGCTCCCTGGCTGGCTGCCTGCCCTCCAAAGCCAAAGCAATCCGGGTGAGGACGGTGCCAGGCTGTCAGACAGATGTCTGATATGGACCCCCACATGACGTGTCTGCCGGGCCTGCCTTCCGGGGACCAGGAGAGGCTGGGGGCCGTGAGTATGGGGAGGCCCTTGAGGGGCTTTCCCTGATGGGGGAGGAGGGTGAAGAGGGTCCCCTGATGGGGAAGAGGGTGGAGAGGGTCCCCTGATGGGGGAGGAGGGTGGGATCCTCCACCAAGTACACCACTGCCTCTAGGTCCCCGTGCTCCTCCTCGACTTCCTCCAGAGGAGAGGTGTGGGCACTCCTCTCTGGCGATGGTGGGGGTCGCCCAGCAGCAGCTGACGACGGCCCCGCTCCCTCCTGCACATCTGTGGATGACACAAAAGATGCACATGTTGGTGGACCCACACACTTGTCACATGTTTCCTTCCCCTCCCCCCACATGCTAAAAAACAGATAGTAGATAAAACACACTTGCCTGTCCTCAAGGACTGGTCGCCCGAATCGTACCCCTCCATGCCCTCCACCTGCTCACGCTGCAGGCATTGGGCGATGGCCTCCTCCTCCGGGGTCAACTCCACAGGACATGCTGGCCCTCCTCCCGTGCCCCTGACATGCCGACTAATTTGGGCCAGCTTTTCTTTCACCCTCCGCCGCATATCATTTATTTTTTTTAGTATGTCCTGTGGGCGCCTCTCCGCTATGCCCACAGAACTGACCCGCACACTCCGCTACCTCAGAATCTCCTGCTTTCGGGCCTTGCTGGTATGCAGGCTGAGGGCACAATGGAGGTACTTATCATAGCGAACAATGCCATCGACAGGGACCTCCCTCTCCCGAAGGGAGACATATCTTTTTTCTGTCTTTTTGGACAGCAGCCATCTCCAAACAAAAGTACCTTGGGGGGGGGGGGACAGGATGTACTTTTGCGCAGGACGGGCGCATGTCTGGGCCTAAGCCGGTTGGGTGTAGTTTCTCTGGAAGCTGGGCCGGCGTTAGTTGTGAGCATGCGCCGCACGGAAATAAGTAATCCACGTTCAGGACATCATTTGCATATAGTCACACCCACTTCCAGTTAAGCCAACAAAAATAAGTTAAATCGGCACAAAGTTAGGCGCAAGTGCTGCATGAATACTGTACTTGCCTCTCTGAGTTATGTCGGCGTAGCGCTAATGGGGTGCGCTACCCCGGAATAAGTATGCGCCAATCTACCTGAATCTACCCCAAAGTGTATGAGCAGGGTTCCACTTTAAAGTTTTTGCACAGAAGACATATCGGGGGAGCTGACTGCTTCCTTTTCCATCCTATTGTTGTGTTATTGTGCAATGCTATGTTGATATTATGCTCTCACAATGAGTTTGTACTTTGACATGTTTCAGCACATTTCTATTTGTATTCTCACCGTTTCTCTGGGGATGAAGTGTGTGAGTCCTGGTATGGTTTTGTTGACCTTCAGATCTCAGTCACATGGTATGTGGGAGTCTTTTGTTTGGAATAGTTTGCCAAAAGACCAGCCAATATTTTCATTAGAATATCTCCAATAGTAAACTAAGACACAATGTTTTCAAAACAAAAATTGCATTTTATCCTGTGAAATGTTCACGGTCTGTTTTCAATTTGTACAGACAGCTATTAATGATGCAATGGTCTGAGGACAGGGACGGTGGAAATTTGTTTCCGCACTGCAGGCACCCGGTCTCAGGGAGACCTCTAAGCAGATTCTGCCAGTGTTCTGCTATCATAGGTTATCGCAGGGGTCGACAATATCCGGGCGCCAGGTCGCAATTGCGACAAGAAATTGTGACATGGCGCCCGCGACCGCTGGTAATTGAGGCCTAAATTACTGGCCGCCGTGAACGCTTGGCGAGGGAGGTGGGGGCGCACGGAAGCACAGGATCTTGTGTCTCTGTGCACCCCCTCCTCATCGCGCGACGGGCCCGCGACGGCCGGTAATTGAGGCCGCGGCTTTGCGTCCTTGTGAAGTCCCAAGCTCTCCCTTCTGAGAGCTGGTGCCATCTGGTGGTGGCCGTTGGCATTACACGTTAAACAGCAATTCTGTGTAATTTTTCACTATTTTCCCTGCCATCTCCTTCCCTCACATTAGAACCCCCAAACATTATATATATTTTTGATTCTAACACCTTAGAGAATAAAATGGCGATCGTTACAATTCTTTCTGTCATGCCGTATTTGCGCAGCGGTCTTACAAGCACACTTTTTTGGGAAAAATAAATAAACTTTTTTAAGTTAAAAAATAAGACAACAGTGAAGTTATCCCAATTTTTTTTTTATATTGTGAAAGATAATGTTACGCTTCAAAAATGCATCAGCTTGTGGAATGCCAACAAACTTTTACCCTTTAAAATCTCCATAGGCAACGTTTAAAAAAATCTACAGGTTGCATATTTTGAGTTACAGAGAAGGTCTAGGGCTAGAATTATTGCTCTCGCTCCAACGATCGTGTCGATACCTCACATGTGGTTTAAATACCGTTTACATATGCGGGCGCTACTCACGTATGTGTTCGCTTCTGCACACAAGCTCGTCGGGATGGGTGCGTTTTCTGGCTCCTAACTTTTTTAGCTGGCTCCTAGATTCCAAGCAAATTTGTCAAGCCCTGGGTTATCAGAGTTCCGAAGACTCTATACAACTACAGCCTGCTGGTGTACAAGTGGAACAAGTATGTTTTTACTGACCAAATCAATGACTCCAGTGTGGAAAAAATTGTCTACATGTAAGCTCCAGCTTCAATCTTTAAAAAGAGGTCCTTGAGCTCTAGTCATTGGCTTGGATGATGTCATAAGTCGGTTACAGGCAGGAAGAAGGGTATAGTGTGCAGTGGTGAACAGTGGGTTTGGCCAAATTGTGTTATTTGTGGAAGGGGCTTCAGTGGCATGGTTAAATAAAACCGCATTAGTCCGTCCCCCTGTGAACCCCCCCTCACGGTCATTCTGTCACCCAGTATAATCCTTCACTCCCCCAGGTCAATCTGTCCCCCAGTATAATCCCCCAGGTCAGTTTGTCCCCCAGTACAACCCCCCCCCCCCCCCGGTCAAGCTATGCCCCAGTACATTCCTCCCATGATAGTCTGTCCCTCTGTATAATCCTTCCATATAATCCTTCTGTATAATCCTTCACCTAGGTCAGTCTGGCCTGTACCTCAGTAAAATCCCCCCAGGTCAGTCTGTCGCCCAATATAATTACCCCCCTCCAGATCAGTCTGTCCCCCCAGTAAGATCCCCCAGGTCATTCCGTCCCCCAGTATAAATGCCCCTCCCCAGTTAGGTCAGTCTATCCTCCCAGTAGAGGACTCACCTCTCCCCGGACAATCTGTCTCCCAGTATAATCCCCCCCATGTCAGTCTGTTGCCCCCTCCCCGGTATAATACTCCCCAGTGGTCTATTATTTTATTTTATTTTTTTACATCCTGCAAAATTTGTGCAAATGTTTATCAAATTGCTTTAAAAAAACAAACAGTTTTTACTAAAAATATTCTACTCACTATTGGCACTAAATTTCTGTTAAATTCCAGTGACCTGTACCTCAAAAAATAAATAAAATATATGATGCTGCAACTTTGAAGTGAGACACACACACCAGAATAGCAAAGAAAATATATAAAGCTGCTCAAAAATAAGAAAATTTGATAGTGTATATGTGTATATACAAAAAATTTGTTGACATATAAGTGGAGAAAACTGTCTCCTGTCTCCTCCACAGAACTTCAGTCAATATTCACACACACCTGTATGATACCTTGTGCTCACTATACACTCTTAAAATATATATAAATGGTATAAACACATTGAAATGTCCACAGCAAAGATAAAGTTCCAAACAAAAGGGGATCTCCCAAGGTGTAAATTTCATATAAGAAAGTCCATGGTGACAGAGGAATAACACCCAGGAAAGAGTGAATGAGTAAAGGAATCCTCCACCACCAGGTACTAGCCGCTTACCAGACTGTATGATCTCCTGATTAGAGGAGATCACACATGCTTTATGGCTTGTTTCCCAGCCCTGGGTCTTTGCATCTCAGCAGTAAGGATTATCACTAGTGTCCAGCTCTCACGTCCACCTCAGCAAGTATTCAGATGGCCCATGTGGAACAAGAAAACACTTCCATAGGGTAACCCATAAAAATGTTTTTATTAAAAGATTAAAATTGCACTTACAATTAGGTAAATGTATTTAGGCGATACAATTTGTAAAACGAGCCGGCCGGCTCTCGATTTCAGCCCTTAGCTTCTGGGACTGGCACGGTACGCGATGACGTCATCGCAACATAAAGGGTCTAAACAGACCACTGATGTCTCTTTTTGAGACAGAAAGGCACAGAAGACATACAGTCCATATTCTTTTTCTCTGCAGCTTCCGATGCACTGCATATGAATGTATAGAAGTCTCAGTACAGAGGCTTATAGTCATTCACAAGCTGAAGCATAGTCAACACAGGAGTGATCGCTCACTGTGTTCATTCTGGAACAGGCTGATAAACATGACATGTTTCCCAACACCCTTCCTCACACTCTCCATCCTGAAACCATCTGTAGTGGGCATAACAGAGGAGAGGAAACCCACCAGCAACACTGCAGTGAGGGGCCCATCAAGGATTAGTGATCGGGAGGGTGTGCAGTACAGGGGGGGGGGTGGTGGGAGCAGTGCAGTTGATCTAGAGGTAAATCCCCCTGTAGCTCCCTTGCAGCACTCAAAGCCACTGGGAGGAAAGAGGAGGAGATGCCGGAGTTCCGTCAGATATGGTGACCCCTCAGAATTGGTAGAAACGGAAGTGACGTTCTGTCACTGTCATCTTGCTACACCCCGCACTCCTCCATAGTAAAGATACACCGAGGGGGCGTGGCCAAGATGGTGCTGTGAGCGGCTGCTTTTTCAGAGAGCTCCGCTGAATTTTGACCTGTGATCCGGATCCTGGGCTATTTACGCCGTCTTACTCACCGGTATAGGCCGGGTCAGCGCGTGGACATAGCGGGCGGGGAGTGCGGCTGCTCATCCACTTGCCCGCGTGGTTTTGGGGCACTCATCCCAGCTCCCTCGTGCAGCTAGGCCGCAGCCGCGGCCTCTCCTGGCGGATCCCGGCGCTCTAGTCTAGTGATTGGCTACCCTGTGACCCCTGCAGGAGAGGGGGGAGTGCGGGCATCCGGACGGCGGGGAGAGACGCTGAATTACCGGCGGCTGCCGACTCTTCCTCAGGCACACTCGGCCTCATCGTGCAGCTAGGCCGCATCCACAGCCTTTCCTGGCTACACTTGAGGCTCCGGACGGAGGATTGGACACGCTGCAGCCCCTACGGGTGAGGGGGGAGACTTGACACCCGGACGGAGGGAGAGAGGCTGTGATGGGGCTGGAGCACTGGCTGCTGCCGTCCTGGGAGACATCTCGGCGGGCCTTTCCTGAAGGACCCAGGAGCTCCGACCTGGTGCGTGGCCACCCTGTAGTGCCTGGTGATAGGAGGTAGGACGGACTGATCCCCATCCCTCTAGAGACCCTCCTGTCAGACTGTGGTTGCCGTCTGCGGAGCCCTCCACGTTGCCCTCAGTGTGCACAGCCCCTCATACGGACTCTGACATACCTGGCTGGGGCACAGAGGCCTGGACGCCTGACTCGGTGAGGGGGGTTAGAGACTGAATTCCCCATCACTGCTGTTCCTCCCCCCCTCACCCGGAGTACTACACACCTGTTGCGGTGCGACCCCTGGATGAGGCGCCGCAAATCGGGCGCAAAGTTCGGCGCAGGGGGCAAAAGACTGATCTTTCCGCCACTGCCGGACCCCCCCAGCCACTGCCGGACCCCCCCCCCCAGACACCCGCTGATCCCCCGGGCAGGTCCGTACTACCTGAAGCTCTCACAGGGCGTCGCAGACGGGTCCCATGGAGTCGGCTGAGTCCCGACCCCCCTGGCTTGCGGACGTCATGGCGGCCATAGCTACTTGCCAGTCCACGTTGACAGCGAAAATGGAGGCCGTGCAGATGGACATGGGCCTTATCCGCCAAGACATGGACAAGCTCAGGACCAGAGTCATGGAGACTGAGCAAAGAGTAAGCAACACTGAAGACATGGTCGCAGAGCATGGCGCTACACTCCGCACACTTCACACCAAAGTTAAAGCCCTGGTGTATAGAGCCGAAGATGCCGAAAATAGAAATCGGCGCAATAACCTTCGTATTGTCGGCCTTCCCGAGGGAGCAGAGGGAAATGACCCCACGGGCTTTGTGGAGGGTATGTTGCGTGACCTCCTCCCTGATGCTCATATGTCTCCCCATTATGTAGTGGAGAGGGCGCACCGCATTCCACCCAAGCCGGGACCTCCTGGGACCCCACCGCGAACCTTCATTCTCCGTCTGCTCAACTTCCGGGACAGAGACGAAATTCTCCGCGCCTCCAGGCTTGTGGGTGACCTGTGCTACCAGAATACCAAACTGATGATTTTCCCTGACTATTTCGGTGGAAACCCAGAAGCTTAGGAAATCGTTTGACCATATTAAAGCGACACTAAGGGCGCGCAACATCCGCTACAGTGTCCTCTTCCCGGCCCGTCTGCGGGTCCAGGACGGAGAGACAACCCGATTCTTCAACAACCCCAGGGAGGTGTCCACCTGGCTGGACTCGTTGCCGCAGGCCCGTTGATAGGCCGCATAGTAAGTACCACATGACACCTTCACTGCTCCGAACTTGGCCCGGGAACGGGCGGTCCACTGTCAGAGCACCCACACCCTCTATTGCGCCTGTTCTGCCTTGTTTTGTACCCATGGTGTGCACTGCTCTGATAGTGGCGGTTGGCCCACATGGATGTGGAGGCCCAAGTTAGCGCCCCTGGCAGGGACATAGCCAGGAGATCACTGCGGCATGCCGCCTCTTTTTGTTTCACCTTTTATGTGGCGCTGGAGGGTAATACCTTGTATGCCCACCTGTTACAGGATTGATTTTCACTGTTGGGACGCATTCCTGTCGGCTTTTTCTCCTTTTGGACTCCTGTCCTGTGCAGCTTGTTGCATTGCCAGCGGATGCCTCACACTTAGAGAGCTGCTCAGACTGTTGCTCGGCCCCCCCTGGAAATATCTGGGGACTGAGGTCACCTCTTGCACGGAACCCCCCCTTTTGCAGCCGGCGAGCTGAAACTGTTTGGGATGTATACCCTCCTCAGTTTTAAGGGGGTGGGTGGGGTGGGGGGTGGTGACTGTTGCCCTACTTGGGCTTTTTTTCGTTTTTTTTCTTTTTCAGTTCTGGGGTTTTTTGTTGGGTTTTTATGTTCTACTGTTTTTGTTTGTTATGCAAATGATTGATATTTCAGCATTACTTGATTCTCAGATGTGTGCGTCCTGGGTCTGGGGGCCGAATCCGGAGACGGGGAAGGGTTGTCATCCTAAACTCCCTACTACCCTCATAGGTTATGTCCGCAGTTGATATCTTGTCATGGAACACCAGGGGTCTGAACTCACCAACCAAACGTTCCTTGGTGTTCCAGTTTATTAGGTCCTACAACCCCCACATTTGCATCCTGCAAGAAACACACCTTATGGGGAGCAGGATTTTAGCTCTTAAAAAACCGTGGGTGGGCCACCACTATCATTCCACATACTCTAGTTTTGCTAGAGGGGTTAGTGTCCTGGTTCTCAAGTCCCTCCCTTTTCGGCTCCTGGATCTGGCCCTTGACCCGGACGGTAGGTATGTTATTATTCATGCTGTGATTTACTCTTTAACCTGGACTATTGTAGGCCTGAACCTGCCCCCGCCGGCCTCATTGTCGCTATTGAACAAGGTGACTAGTAAGATGGCGGAGTTTGCCTCTGACAATACTGTGATTTTAGGTGACTTCAACCTGGTCCCTGACTCGGGCATGGATCGGCTGACGTCTGTGGGGTATCCCAGTTCCGGCTTAGCTGACTGGGCTGATACCTATGGATTGACAAATGTATGGAGGTGGAAACACCCTCAGGCTCGGGCCTACACGTGTCACTCAGCCTCCCACAAGACGTTCTCCCGCATTGATTTGGTTTATGCGGGGGGCGTGGTCCTGCCGAGAGTCACTGACATACGTATACTGCCCCGGGTGATTTCTGACCATGCTCCGACGCTCCTGACCCTTGATCTTTCGGTGGGCCCTGCTGTTCGACTGTGGAGACTGTCTAGGTTCTGGGTTACAGACACTGAAGTGGATGCTTCGTTTCAGGCTGAGCTGGCGGGATATTGGGCAGTTAATGCTGGCACGGCGGATGCCGCTATTGTGTGGGATGCCTTTAAAGCCTCCACGAGAGGACACTACCAGACCATTATTGCCAAGGTTCGTAAGGGGCGTAGGGCGGAGCTGGTGGGGGCTGAGAGAGAGGCAGCCAGGGCGGAGGAAACTTATATTAGATCTCGAGATCCCCAGCACTATGCCCAACTGCAGCTCCTGACTGGGGAGGTCCTTAATCTCCGTACTGCCCTTACACAGAAGAAATTACTTGCTCAGTCCCAGCGGATCTTTGAGCAGGGAGAGAGGGCTGGGAGACTGCTGGCCTGGCTTTCTAGGGAACAGGCGGGGGGGATGTGTGTCCCGAGTATTACAGGCCCCACGGGGGAACTGGTCTGTTCCCCGGAGGGAATCAATACGTGTTTTGCTAATTTTTATAGATTCCTTTACAGTTCGCAGGCGGATTATGAGGCTCCGGACCTCCAGGCCTACCTGGAGGCCATCGACATACCGGTTCTGACACCGACGTATCGCGCACAGCTTGATGCTCCCATCACGGTGACGAAAATCCAACGGGCCCTTAAATCCCTGCAAGCGGGTAAAACGCCGGGGCCTGACGGACTCCCTGTGGAGTTCTACAAACATTACGCTGAGGACCTCTTAGCTCGCTTTCACTTCCTTTTCACTGAATCGTTACGAATGGGGAGGCTCCCTGACACCATGAGAGAGGCGGTTATAGTGGTGATTCCCAAACCGGGGAGGGATCCTACCTATGCTCCTCATATCGTCCCATTTCTCTGCTAAATGTGGACACAAAACTCCTGGCCAAAATCCTTGCTAATAGGCTGAACTCGGTCATAACTGCTCTGGTACATCCGGACCAGACGGGCTTTATGCCGGGTAGGGGTACGGATATCAATATCACTTACACATTGATAGGGCCGGGGGTGGGTCGGCAGGAGTGGTGGCCTTACTCGACGCGGAGAAAGCTTTTGACTCTGTCGAGTGGGGCTACCTGTGGGAGGTGCTCTCTAGTTTCGGGGTTGGTCCGATCTTCACGAAATGGGTACGCATGCTATACACATGTCCCTCAGCTAGAATTAGAACTAACGGTTGCCTGTCTGAGGTATTTCACCTTGGTCGTGGCACGCGGCAGGGGTGTCCCCTCTCCCCGGGTTTGTTTGCCCTAGCCTTAGAACCCCTTGCCATATTGTTGGGAGCAGAGACGAGGGTTCGATTGAAGAGAAGCTGTCTTTGTATGCGGATGATGCCCTGCTGTACTTGGCGGACCCCTCCTCCTCTTTGCGAGTAGCCTTGGACCTCTTCAACCAGTTCGGCCGGTATTCGGGCATCCGCATTAACTGGGACAAATCGGTTCTGTTCCCGCTACACTCCTCGGTCTTGCGAACCCCGACACACACACCGCTCCAGTGGGTGGAGGAGTTTACCTACCTGGGCATTAAAATTTGTGGTAGGACAGACGACTGTGAATAGGAACATTCAACCACTTATGATCCAGCTGACGGCCAAATGTGCGGCGTGGCGTACTCTCCCCCTGACGCCAGTGGGGAGGGTTAATCTCCTGAAAATGACTTTCCTTCCGAAGTTTTTATACTTTTTCCGTAATACCCCTTTGCATATTCCTAAGGCATTCTTTCGGAGATTGGAGAGCCTGCTGACCCCTAGGGTGGCGAGACAGATTCTATATCTCCCCCTGTCTGGTGGGGGTCTGGCGCTCCCAAACTTTTTGCTCTATTACTGGGCAGCAGTGCTGGTTACAGTTCGGTGGTGGTTCTCCCAGCCCAGACAAAACCCGGCGGTCACCCTGGAGGCGGCTATCCTGGGCTCCTATGCAGCCCTGAGTAACCTGCCATTCCGAGGCCTAAGAGCGACCCCCTCTATGACGGCCCTTATGCGGACTACAGTTGAGGTTTGGCAGGAGGCCCGAACCATATATAGGAGGCCAGCCCACATGACACCGCATATGCCCCTATGGGGTAACCCTATGTTGCCCCACCTGAATAACATTCCGGACCCCTCCCTGTGGGCAAAGAAGGGCATCGTCACTTTGCGCCATATAGTCCTCGAGGGTAGACTTATGCCCTTCCAGACGATGCGTCGGACGTACTCCCTGCCTGTCTCTTTTCAATTCCGGTACTGGCAGCTCAAACATGCTTTTGAGGCCCAATTTCCCGAACCCCTAACTCTGGAGTCTGACTCCATAGAGCGACTCTTGGCCTCTAGTGTAATGGGATGCCCTCTCTCGTCCCTATATCTATATCTCACTGTTGCGTATGACACCAAACTTACCAAATCCTGGGATAAATGGAGGGCCGATATACCGTCCTTGGACGAAGAGGGGTGGGAGGACTGCATCTCCTCGTACATTCCCTCTCTGATTGCTGCGAAAGACAGGTTTATACAGTTCAAATTTCTCCACAGGGCCTACTATACCCCGGAGAGGCTGGCCTGTATATACCCGCTACGGGATCCTAATTGCCAAAGGTGTAAACAGGACATAGGTACGTTCTGGCACATGGTCTGGTCGTGTCCGAAGCTCCGACCCTTTTGGACGGCGGTTGTCTCCAGGCTGTCTGATGTGAGCGGGACGATTGTCCCGGTCGACCCGACAGTTCTGTTACTGAGCCATCTGGAGGATGTGGAGGGGGACAGGTACGATAAGCTATGCCTGACCTTTTCCCTATTTTATGCTAGGCGAGAGATTCTGCTGAAATGGAAATCTGAGGACCCCCCCGCCTGTGCTTCTTGGCAGCGCTCGGTGGATTCGGTCCTGCCCCTGTACAGGTTGACTTATGAGAATAGACAATGCCCGGAGAAGTTTGACAAAATCTGGTCTACCTGGACGAAGACCCGCAATGCCCCTAACCCCCCTCCAGACTGAATGACCAGGACAGTTGGCCCTCCCCCGACGGTTGTTGTCTTTGTCCCCCCTCCCATGACGCTGTTGTTTGAGGTGCCCAAAGTATAATTGATAAGGTATACTTCTTCTGTATGTTTGACATCTACCCAATCTTTCTTGCTTGGGTTGTGCCCCTGGATGTGATGTACACTTCTGACACTCTGATTTCTACGCTGCTGTACCTTCTGTAATGTATCTGTATTGTAATGCTGATTTGTCTAATAAAACTCTTTTCTGTTAAAAAAAAAAAAAAAAAGATACACCGAGACAGGGGCAAGAGGACATCTTGTTACACCCACTGTAGTTTTGCATTTCACAGTTATTTTTAATAGGAAAACAGCATATAAGGTGACATACAGGATTTGGAAATCCATCAAACTGTTTACAAGTTGAATTATAAAAGCAGCGCTGTTCTGTCACATTAGCAAACCTGTAAGATCAGCAGGTTTGCCGCTGCTTTTAAAATTAAACATCTAAACAGTCCATTCGATTTCTAAGTACTGTATTTGATATTATAAGCCCTGCTTTCTGTTAAAAATAAGTGTGCAATGCAAAACTCCAGTGGGTGTAACAAGATGTCCGCTTGGCCCCTTCTCTGTGTATCATTACTATGGAGAAGTGCAGGGTGTAGTAAGATGACGGCGACAGAACATCACTTCCGTTACCAATTCTGATGGGTTACATATCTGACGGAACACCAGCACCTGCAAGGGAGTCACAGATTATCGTTGCTACAGGGAGGAAGGCACCGTGGGCCCCCCTTTCTTGGGGCACATGTGCACTGCACACATTGAATACATGGATGATATGCCACTGCCCAGTGGTTTGATTTCAACTTTTTAGCAACAAGCTGAAAGGAATGACTGATCTGTGTCAAACATTTAAGAACATAGGAACTAGGAACTACAGACACCAGGATTTATATGAAAGTTGATCCAAACAAAATCCGATTTCCTCTCCGGGGATCAGGAAGGATTTTTTCACCCTGCTGTAGCAAGTTGGATCATGCTCTGCTGGTGTTTTTTGCCTTCCTCTGGATCAACTGGGTATAGAATTGGGTATATGGGATTTTATGATATATATATATATATTTTTTATGGTTGAACTGGATGGACTTTTTTCAACCTGACTAACTATGTAATTATGATTGTGTCATATCTGAGGCACTATCTTAGCCCAGGAAGTAGATGATGATCGTGAATGGTGTCAGAACAATAATGTCGCCAGCCTTCTGGAGGCATTGTCAGGGTGGGTACTGTGATCTCTAGGAGGGATGTTGCAGTAAATACCTAAAAGTGTTACACTAAGGCCCCATACACACGATCGGATATATCCGATGAAAACGGTCCGCGGACCATTTCCATCGGATATGTCCGATCGGGAGTTTGATCCGATGGCGTGTACACACCATCGGATCAAATTCCCCGCCGCCGGACGGCGCGGTGACGTGGCGATGACGCGGCGGTGACGTTGACGCCGCCGCGTCACCGCTACGTCACCGCACCAGGAAGTAAAACACTTCCGCGCATGCGCCGAATCCATTCGGCAGCGGCGCGGCGGCGGTGGGAGCCGACATGTCTGCTGGTAAGTGTACTAACCAGCAGACATGTCGGGCGGACAGATTCCCACCGGATAGATTTCAAAGCTTGCTTTGAAATCTGTCGGGTGGACAAATCTGTCCGCTAGCCCATACACACGAGCGGAGATGTCTGCTGAAACGGTCCATCGGACCGTTTTCAGCGGACATATCCCCTCGTGTGTACGCGGCCTAACACATTACTGCACATATTGCTCTTAAAGTGAAAAAATATATCTGATAACTTTAATAAATCGTTGACAATTCTCTGTGGCCTGTACCATGGCAAGATGGTGATTCCCATATGGTTCCCCCTTTCCATATGAAAAGATAGCCAATCCCATTTTCTCTGGACGTCAATAGGGAGTTGGTGGATCCCATTTTCTCTGCATCCCAATAGAGAAATGGTATATCACACTAATGCCGCGTACACACGATCACTTTATGTGATGAAAAAAAACGACGTTTTCTGTGAAGTAAAAAAACAACGTTTTTGAAACTTCAATTTTCAAAGACGATGTTGCCTACACACCATCGTTTTTTTCACAATGCTCTAGCAAAGCGAGGTTACGTTCACCACTCTTTTCCATTGAACCTCTCTTCATAACTAGCTTCTGGGCATGAGCGGGTTGAAAAACATTGTTTTAAACAACTTTTTTTGCTACACACACAGTGACTTTTTGTGAAACAAAACAGGACATTTTGAAAAACGACACAAAAAATTGAAGCATGCTTTAATTTTTTTTGTCGTTTTTTACAAGACATAAAACAACGTTTTCCCCTACACACGGTCAATGAAATTGACGTTTTTAAAAACATATTTTTTTTCATCACATAAAGTGATCGTGTGTACGCGGCATATGTCTTGCACCCCCAAAGGTGAGATGGGGACCCCATTTTCTCTGCATCGCCATGGGAAGATATTGGACCTCATTCTGCAATTGCACAACATGATGAGAAGGTGGAAACATTGACCATTAGAATTTTGTTTTCATTTTGCTGCAGTTTTGAGTTTACTTTTTATCCTACAATTCACTTTTAAAATACAAAAGGTTAATATGCAAAAAATAAAACCGCGCTGTGCTGGCATTCTTTGTGGCAGTCAGAGATTAGGTAATGGGTTTCTGTAGGAACAAACTTGTTGAATTAACAGAGTGATTGACTGTGACAGCCAAGTTGACACAAAATGAACCCAGGCCATGCTGTGTGTCAGTGTCCTGGTACCAGCATGGGATGGACTGGGCACAGCCTGCCAGCCTAGAAATGAGCAAGTATGCCTGCTGCAGTTTTTGTGTGGTGCCGGAGGACAACCAGGCCCTTTAGGGGGCCCTTACAGACTGAAGAGATGAAAGCCGCCTGTCACTTCATCTTGGATGACCTCGATCTGACTTGCCCAGCATGTCTGCCAGGCGAGAAAAGTTGTTGTAGACACAGGGCGGCACAGGGAACTCTAGTAACTCTTTGCTTATAACTTTTTTTGTTTGTACATTGTTTTTTAATTGTTCGTACAAAGCAGATTAAAGCGGATCTCCACCCTAAAGTGAAGATCCGCTGATCGGAACCCTCCCCCCCTCCGGCGTCACATTTGACACCTTTCAGGGGGGAGGGGGTGCAGATACCTGTCTAAAGACAGGTATCTTCACCCACTTCCGGCCCGCAGTCTCAGGCAAAAGTCGGGTTTTTCCCGTTGTGTGCTGGGAACTCTCGGCTCCCAGCACACAGCGGGAGCCAATCGGTGGGCGCAGCGCGACTCGCGCATGCGCCGTAGGGAACCGGGCAGTGAAGCTGCAGCGCTTCACTTCCTGGTTCCCTCACCGTGGATGGAGAGGGGAGCAGCAGGGTGACGAGCGATCGCTCGTCCTCTGCTGCGGACGCCGCTGGACTCCAGGACAGGTAAGTGTCCTAATATTAAAAGTCAGCAGCTGCAGTATTTGTTGCTGCTGGCTTTTAATATTTTTTTTTGCTGAACCATCCGCTTTAAGCCCACGTTCACACTGACGACAGAAATGAAATTGTGCAAGCTCAGCTGAACTCGCAGAATTTAATTCCCTCATGTCAGTCCCAACTTCGGGGGTGATTTCAGAGACATCTGTGTGGTTTGCACATATGTCTATGAAAATCGCACCCTGAAGTCGCCAAAAGTAGTACAGAAACTACTTTTGTATGCGACTGATTCAGACGGTGCCATTGCTGGCAATTTAGCATGCGATTTGAGAAATCGCATGCAAAATTGCTGCAATGTGACCCTATGCAAATATAGAAATTATGTACAAAATAAACTCTATTAGGATGTACCTTGTATCGTAATACTTTTTAAACTGGAGCTTTATATGCAGTAAAGCATGCTCGTTATACTCACTGTGGAACCCAAGGGGGTTAATCCTCTGTGATGTGTAAAAATGCTGTTTGATCCTCCCTTTCTATCACGGTCTCCAAAACAGGTCCGGATAATACAGAACCTTTGGAGTCAGGCTGCACATGCTCAGTTTGGTGTGTATTGCTAGAGAGGTTGTTTTTCTTTTTTTCGGAGAGTGCATGTGATCAACACAGTGCCAATCGGCACTGTCCAGACAGAGGGTCAGGAGTCCTGGATCCTGATAGCTCAGAGCAGTATGAAAACTCCTCCAACATGCTGTACCAGGAACTGATAGAAGTCACAAGACTGCTATTTACTGCTGATAAGAAAGGGTATTTTGCAGTTTATATTTACTAAAATAATTGCATTTCCATGTTCTGTGTACTGTGGGAGACCAGATATAATGAAAGCAGGGCTCTGGGTTTAGTATCACTTTTGAAAGTGGTTGTAATTGTAGAATAGTAGTTTTTTTTTTTTATTAACCAAATGCATTCTCTACATTAACGTAAGCAAGCTTCTGTGTCCAGCCCCCCTCCCCCTCAGCTCCCCTAAATACAATAATATAAGAACTGGACAGCACCTATAGATATGAGTATGTACCTATAATAACAAATTTCAGCTGCAAAAATGTACTTGCTGAGTATTACCAAAGCAATAACATGTATAAGAAATCAGATAATTCCATATGGTGCTCAGTGCTCAAAAGATGTCTCCTACACATTGGTGCTCCGACTGGGTGCCTCACATAGATGTACATTCACCACTGGATATGGACCACCTATCTCTAGTATGGTCTTATGCGCATGTGGGGATACCCCGAATGATTAGGATGACTTCTTGGAAGTAGAGATGTTCCTCATAAGGATGAATGGGGATAATGGCAAAAAGAGAGGCTCATTGCGCAATGCCGTATTAAAATTGATTGGTTCCACAAAAGTTAAAGTTACTTACATTGCTGAGTGATGAGCCCCTTGTTGGCGTCCTGATGCACGATTCCCAGGGGTATTTTGGTTGGGCAGAAGTAACGCACTGATGCGATATTACCTTGACATTTCGGCTAACATAGAAGCCATCGTCAGGAAGTATGAGCTGATCTCAATCCAGTGCTGTGTATGAGAGCAGATCCTACTGTCAATCACAGCTTGTGAGGAGAGTGTGAGGCAGGGATCAAGCATACAAGTGCCCCCTAAGCAAAAGACTTGCTACAAGTGAGGACATACCAGGAGCACTGGCGGGGGAACCCAGAAGCAGAGAACTGGGGCTGTTTTGTGAAAAAACATTACACAGAGAAGGGGAGTATGACATGTTTATTTAACCACTTATAGCCAGATTCAAAAAGACTTGCGCCGACGTATCTATAGATACGCCGCGTAAGTGTAAATATGCGCCGTCGTAACTATGCGCCGTACCCACAGAACGAGATACGCCTGAAAGTAGGCTTTCTCCGACTGACGTAACTTTCCTACGCCGGCGTATCGTGGGCGCATATATTTTTTTTGGAAATTTCTGTTTATTAAAGGTTTTATACATACACAGTAAAACATTTCTTGGCACAACACCAAGCTTACTTAGCGGTCAACATGACCTGAACATACAACTCGCCATCGCAGATGGCATGCTCCCAACCAACCCTCCCCCCCCCCCCCATCCCCCCTCTACTCAGTTCCCTTGACCCTCCGACACATTAAATTGGCTGCATAGTAAGTGGTAAGCACTCCCTCCCAATGGCTAATTCACAACATTTTACCCGATGCACCCGAATGAGATTCTTTATCCCTCAGCACATGTGACAATGGGATTCAATTATCCGTTTCTTATCAAACCGTATGGTCAGCTTCGTACCATGCCCTCCACACCTTCTCGAACTTCCCAACACACCCCCTAGCCAGATACGTTGCCTTGTAGTATGGGAGCATTGCATTCACCAAACCTTTCCGTGGGCGCATATTTACGCTGGATGCATTTGGCGCTCCCATTGATTTCCTATTCTAATATGCAAATGAGGGAGATAGGGCAATTTACGCATGTACGTGCGCCTGGCGCAGGCTACGTGCGGTGCGTGTAAGTCGTACGTCCGGCCTAAAGTTATTCCATCAAAAAGCTGGTTTGTCTCTGCACCAGACGTGCACAGGTCAGCTGGAGAGCAGCTACAGCTGCACCGTTACGGACGAGCTGAGCAACCACACTTGCAGGACAACACATCTGTATGCCAACATGCCAGGGGCAGCCGTGGTCCTAGCACTACTAATGTGTCCACCGGCACGTAGGAGGGCACGGGAGAGGATATACCGAACGCACATGGACGTCTTTGGCATGGGGGATTCGGAGGTGTATCACATCTTCAGATTCAGCCCTGATGCCATCCTGGAAATTGCCACAGCCCTGCATGATGACATCACCAGAAAGACACACCGCTCACATGCAGGGCAGCCACTGGTCAAGGTACTGGCAACACTCCATTTCCTTGCCAGTGGTTCTTTTCAGCGTACAAGTGGAGTCGTGTCTGGGATGTCACAATCCACCATGAGCAGATGTGTGCACCAGGTTGTCCCCGCAATCCTCAGACGCATGTCCCAGCACATCATCAGACCCACCCATGAGCATTTGCGGCAAAAGGCTATGCAGGATTTCTACAGAATTGGAGGATTCCCACGCACCATTCGGGGCTATTGATTGCACACATGTGGCACTACGGCCCCCCCGTGCCACAGAGCACATATACCGCAATCGTAAGCATTGGCATTCCATCGACGTACAGGTTATAGCCGAGGCCCAATACCTCATATGGCATGTCCGTGCCAAACAGCCAGGGGCCAGCCACAACAGCTACATATATCGTCAAAGCAACATCCCAACAGAATTCGAACAGAACGTGTACAGGGACAGCTGGCTGGTTGGTGAGTGACATGGGAGTCCGGCATGACTGTCCGACCCCATGATGCAGACATCATAAGCAGCACATGCACGGCTAACATCCTCCTGTCTTTTCCCTTCCAGGTGATTCGGCATACGCACTTGGGCCCCATCTCATGACTCCATTCCGGAATCCCCAAACCATAGGAGAGAGAAGATACAATGAAGCACACATACGTACCCGTGCAGTGGTGGAGCACACATTTGGCCTCCTGAAGTCCCGTTTCCGATGCCTGGATAAGTCCGGGGGGACCCTGTTGTACTCCCCAAACTTTGTGTGCCAGATCATTGGTGCATGTTGTGTGCTGCACAACTACGCCATGAGAAAGGGCCTGCAGATTGACATATGTGATGACCTGACCCCCAAACCATACAGTCCCCCCCTGACTGAGGCGACCCCATCTGCTGAGGGAAGAGCAGCCAGGAGGCTCCTCGTGGACCGCTTTTTTTGCATGTTAAACACACACATTCATCATGGCACATGGACAATGCACGCATGCACACCACTGTTGTCCCTAGATCACACACACCATATCCACATTACATTGGATTAGCCCAAGTCCAACATGCAGGACTTGGGAGCAGCAACACCGCGCCAAGGCCCCAATTATGTTGCTGTCCATTTATACCACATTCACACGGTCGTGGGGATGACTTCTTCCCGACGATCCAGGGTGACACCCCTTACTGGCAGGAGTGTCACCCCCACATTCACACACCAGTCACACTGTAGTCTGCACTACTGTCTGTGTGCAGTCATAAAACATAAAAAAAACTCATGATCTGAGCAAATCTAAAATAAAATAACTCATATCCTGAGCACAGAAAAAACATAAAAAAGCTCATACTGTGAGCACAAACCCCCAAAAAAGGCACTCATTTGCCCTGATGTGGGCTTTGCCTGGTGCCAACTCTCTGGCTCCTCAGCTGCTTGGGGGGAGCCTCGGGTGGGGAATCTGGAGGTGGCTCATCCCCGGGTCTGCCACTCCTGGCAGGTGATAGCTGCATGCCCTCCAAGGCCACGGCAATGCGGCTGAGGAAGTGATTGGTCTGGGCCTGCATTTTCAGCTGGCTGCTGATTTTGTGCCGCTGGTTGCACTGCCTCTGCCTCCCCTCTTCCTGGATGGCAGCCGTGTTGGCCCGGACCGCCCCAGTTAGGGTCTGAACCTCTGCCACAAGGATTTCTGTGGTGGCCTGCAGCTCCCCCTGGCTGGTGACCACTGCAGCACAGTTGGCGCTTATATCCTGCAGGCCATCAGGAATTTGGGCCGAGGAGGCCAGGCTGTCTGCCAGCCGGTGCTGGTGCCCGGCTTTTTCCCCATATGCCGGGCCTGGTCCCTTGCAATTTGTTCCTGCACGGAATCAAGAACACCCCTGGTCTTCCGTGTCGCCTTCCTGGGGGCAGAAGATGCTTGGAACCATGTGTATGTTGAGGCCCTTGAGGGGCTTCCCCTGCTGGTGGCTGAGCCAGAGGGGCTTCCCCTGATGGGGGTGGAGGTGTGAGAGGGCCCAGGCAAAACTGAGGACTCCTCAAAGTAGAGGGAATCTTCATCTAGATTCAGTCTCCTCCTCAACCACCTCCAGAGGAGAGGTGTGGCCACTCCCCTCCACCGCTGGATCTTGGCTTCCTAGGGGGTTAGGCTCAGGTTGATGTTCCGGGGATGATGGCGTGGGATAGCCACTGGCAGCAGATGGCCCCGCTCCCTCCTTCACATCTGTGGATGACACAAAGCATTCACATGTTGGTGGACCCACACAAAATTGTCCTCTTCCACCCCCTCTCATGCTACACACCCCCCGAATGAGGGACAAAAAACACTTACCTGTCCTCGAGACATCATCAAGGGGATCAAAGCCCTCCACGCCCTCCAACTGCTCACTCTTCAGACCCCGGGCGACCACCTCCTCCGGGGTCAATCTGACATTACATGGTGGGCCACCCCCAGTGCCCCTCTGGTGCCTCCTGATAGCGGCCACCTTTTCCCAAACCTTGCGCCTCACATCAGTAATTTTTTTATTATTTCCTTCGCTGTCCGGGTCTCTTTGCCAAGGGAATTCACTTGAGTGGCGATGGTCTCCAGGATGACCTGTTTCCTGGCCCGGCTGGTATCGCGACTCTGGGCACCATGGAGGAAGACATCATACCTCTCAATGGCAGAGATGAGGAGTGCCGTCTCCTCTGGCGCGAAATTCCTCTTCCTCCTATCCTTCACAGAAACTTCAGCAGCCATCACACAGCAAAAAGTACCTTGCTCGGGGGGGGGGGGGGAGCAGGATGTACTTTTGCGTCGGACGGGCGCATGTCTGGGCACATTTATGCGCTGGGCGTAAGCTGGTGGGCCGGCGTATCCCAGGAAGTTGGGCCGGCGTAGTTGTGAGCATGCGCACAGGTAAGCGATCATACGTCCACGACACTGCGCATACTCCGTTGAAGATACGCCGGGCGTAAGCCACTGTTTCACTATCAGCCCATAATTACCATAAGGTCACACGCACTTACACTTACGCTGTCTTACGCCTTCAAATTTACGTTACGCCGGCGCAACGCCGGGAGCAAGTGCTTTATGAATACTGTATTTGCCTCTCTTGGTTTCGTCGGCGTAGCGCAAAGGATCTGCGCTACGCCTGCACAAATATCCGCCCATCTACCTGAATCTGGCTATTAAAGTGTTACTAAACCCAGGAACCTGCATTCACTATAGCTGATCTCCCACAGTACACAGAACAGAGGAAATGCATCCATTTTAGTAAATATAGGAGGCATATAAAGGAAAGAGAAAGGCACCTCTAAGTGCAGTGGTTAAAAGATTTATTACAGACACTTACAAGATAGTAAGCGGTCTTGGGCATATAATGATTTGTCCTCATGCAGATCGCTGTAATCCTTTTCTGTCTGGGAGATAGCGAGAGCTGTCCTGCAGCTGTGGGAGTACCTTGTGACGTGGATTGTGAGAAGGCAAAGATGCGATGAGGGGGCCCGAGTTCTGGAAGGTGATGGGCGGTAATGCTTTTCGTGGGGACTGCAAAGCTTCTTCATCAGAAGATGATGTGCAAGAAAGAATGAAAAGTTTGCTGAAGACAAGCAGACTAAGGACATGGATTACTGGAACCACGTCCTATGGTCTGATGAGACCAAAGTAAACTTTGCTTTATCGTAAACCACGGGACACAGAGCCTTAATCATTACATAGTGGATTGTATGGTCACCAGAGATAATTGGACACTGGCACAACCAATGAGAACAAGTTCCTCTCCATATAACCCCACCCATACTGGAAGTGAGTGAAGAACTTATATAGCGCAGCACATGCAAACTTAATCGCCTCTGGGCGCTTGTTGTTCCTGTCTCCTTTGACATCAAAAGAGATGAGTATTGATCTTTCTTCTGAAGGCTAGGTGGTTCTCTTCCAACCGAATGCTGGTTGGTAAAGCGTTCCATAGTCTAGGACCTTGGAGCGCAAATCTTCTTTCTCCTTTGGACTTGTATTTGGCTTTGGGTATCTAGAGCAGATTTTGGTTGGTGGATCGCAGAACGCGATTGGAATTGTGGGCTTTTATTTTTTTGCATATATATTGGGGGGCCTTCCCTTGAATACACTTATGTGTCAGACAGAGTGCTTTAAAAGCAATTCTGTCTTTTACTGGCAACCAGTGAAGGGTTCTCAGCGAAGGTGAGATTGATTCCCATGGTTTTTTCCCAGTCGCAAGTCTGGCGGCCATGTTTTGAACGACTTGCAGACGAAAGATTTGGTACTTTGGGAGTCCGAGGTAAAGGGCATTTGCATAGTCCAGTCTGGAGTTTATAATTGTTCCCACCACGACTGCTATGTCTTCCTTAGGAATAAATTCAATAAGTCTGCGTATTAGGCAAAGCAGATGGTGAGATCCGCTGACTACTGACCCTATTTGTGCATCCATTGTCATGTAGGTGTCGAAGATGACCCCGAGACTTTTGACTTTGGCGCTAGGGGTGAAGATTTTGCCCAGAATGGGCGGGGGTGTCCAAGTTGTTGCAAGTTGATTCTTACGACTGGTGTGAAACAGGAGAAGTTCTGTTTTGGAGCTGTTGAGTTTAGGATAACTCTTTGTCATCCAGTTTTCTATCAAAGAGAGGCATGTCTCTAAACTGAGATGATGATCCTTTTTGTTGCAGATGCGAAAATACAGTTGCGTGTCATCTGCATATGAGTGATAAAGTAGTTTTTTGACTACTGATGATTTCAAAGAGAGGGCGAAGATAGATGTTGAAAACCACCGGCGACAGAGGGGATCCTTGAGGGACTCCGCATGACACCGCACGTTTTCCAGAAGTGAAAGGTCCCAATTTCACAATTTGTGATCGGTTTTCCAGAAAGGAAGAGGAGAACCATGATAGATCACCTTCTGCAACTCTGGCTACTTCAACTAGCCTAGTCAGTAATGCCGCGTACACACGGTCGTTTTTTGCGATGAAAAAAAACAAAGTTTTTTAAAACGTCATTTAAATTGATCGTGTGTGGGCAAAACGTTGTTTTTTGTCTTCAAAAAAACGACCCAAAAAAAAATCCAACATGCTTGAATTTTTTGTGTCGTTTTTCAAAATGTCGTTTTTTGTTTCACAAAAAGTCACCGTGTGTAGCAAAAACGTCGTTTAAAACGATGTTTTTCAACCCGCGCATGCCCAGAAGCTAGTTATGAAGCGAGCTTCAATGGAAAAGAGTGGTGAACGTAACCTCGCTTTTTGTGAAAAAAACGATGGTGTGTATGCAACATCGCCTTTGAAAAGTGACGTTTCAAAAACGTTGTTTTTTACTTCACAGAAAACGTCGTTTTTTTTTCATCACAAAAAATAATCGTGTGTATGAGGCATAATAGTTTGTGGTCTACCGTGTCGAAAGCTGCGCTTAGGTCCAACAGAACTAGAAGACAAGATTCTCTTTCGTCTGCGGCCTCGAGAGCGTCATCCCATATTTTGAGTAGTGCTGTTTCTGTCCCGTGCCCGGGACGGAAACCCGATTGAAATGGATGCTGTTGCAGCTGTTGTACCACTACTTTCTCCATTACCTTGGAGAGGACGTTTAGGTCTGTTATGCCCTGTTTTCAACTTTTTGGCAGTAGCCCTTAACAATTTAGAAGGAAGAATCGCTTTGTTAATCGCAAAGTCCTTGCAAAAGGGCAAAAAGTGAAGCAGAGCTCCTTCTGTTACTTCAGATCTCCCTTCAGAAAGGTCTGAGGATGAGGAGGACATAGCACCATCAAAGGATAACGATGAGAAGTCGGAAGGATCTGGTATTTCAGAAGAACCTTTTTCTGCTTCCCAGGTTCTAAAATTGCAGGTGTATTACTATACTGAAACAGTACGCTCTGCATTTAAATTACCTTCTTCTGAGTTAACTGACTCGCCTGTCTCCTCCTTGGGTTCATTAAAATCCCCACAGGCTGCATGTTCCTTTCCAGTTCATCCTT
This sequence comes from Rana kukunoris, assembly GCA_029574335.1. Lineage (NCBI taxonomy): Eukaryota > Metazoa > Chordata > Amphibia > Anura > Ranidae > Rana > Rana kukunoris. Next base: position 169,667,906 of record CM056059.1, read on the forward strand.
TATTGGAGAATCTGATTTACGCAGACTGGAAGCATCCAGATATGCGTTCTTCTCCCCCTGGAAAGTTTGAAGTTCTTTATCCAATGGAGGAGAGTTTGCCAAGAAGTGGAGTCTGCCTTCAGTGGATACAGCTATTTCTTGTGTAAATAAAAGCTTAACTTGTCCGGTAGACAATGCCCAGGTATTTAAAGATCCTTCTGAGAAAAAGTTGGAATCTTTACGGAAGTCTTCCTTTCTCCTGGCGAGCGCAGTGACCCAACCTGCCGTGGCGGCAGTGGGTATGTGTCAGGTCTTAAAGGATCAGGTGAAACGGGTTTAAAGACCTGCCTCTGGAGCAGATCAAATTTTGGGAGAATAGAAGGCCCTGGGCATGTTTCACAATAGATGCCATCAAGGATTCTATCCAACAAGCATCTCGCCTTACGCTCCAACTAGTGTACATGCGCAGAATTCTTTGGCTGAAGCACTGGTCAGCGGAAGCCCCAAGCAAAAAGCTTTTGACCAGCTTTCCCTTCCATAATGAACACCTCTTTGGGGATAATTTGGAAAAGTGTATATTCAAAAGATATCAAGGGGCAAAACTACTCTGTTCCCGGAGAAGAAGAAAAACAAGAGTCCTTGTTTTTAAACGTTCTCTCTCCCCAGCTCCTGGAACATCTGCCTCCAGGCAGTGGCGACAGATTTCTCAGACAGCCACAAAGGCTAAAAACCAGGGCCAGGCCCAGAAGTATAGGAAGCAGTGGGGGCAAACGGCTAACAAGCAAAGCCCCAAATATTCCTCATGAGGGGGTGCCCCCGCTCGGCCGAGTGGAGGGACGGCTTTGGCAGTTTTCAGCAGCTTGGCAGACAGAGGTCCAGGACAAATGGGTGGTTTCTGCTGTATCCCTAGGGTACAAGCTGGAATTTCGAGAGACCCCACTCTACCGGTTCCGAAAGTTCAGGGGTCTGCAAATATCCAATAAAGATTGATTCTTTCTTCCGATGTTTAAATCATTTGCGGTCTCAGGGGATAATTAAGGAAGTCCCCCTAAAAGAGCACGGTGCAGGGTTTTATTCAAACCTCTTTGTGGTTCCAAAACCAAATGGAGACGTCACACCCATTCTGGACCTAAAGTATCTAAACCAGTTTCTGAACATTCGCCATTTCCGAATGGAAACCATTCGGTCCGTGGTCACCACCCTACAAGGCGGGGAGTATTTGGCGTCTATAGACATCAAGGACACCTATTTACATGTGCCTATTGATCCCACTTACCAAAAATTCCTAAGTTCTATAAAGCTAGAAAGCCATCCTCCAGGCTAATCTACTACAGAGTCTGCAAGGCGTATGTTTCCTGGTGTGAATACAGAGGGTGGAATCCTCAAAGGTATGCTATAAGTAGGATTCTCGCCTTTTGCCAGTTAGGAGTGGATATGAAATTGGCCCTGAGTACCATTAAGGGTCAAATATCGGCTCTATCAGTCTTTTTTTCAGAAACCATTGGCATCTCATTCCCTAGTCCGAGCATTCATTCAGGGAGTACTGCAGATAAATCTGCCAGTCAAATCTGCCTCGTGTCCCTGGGATTTGAACTTGGTATTATCAGTTTTGCAAAAGCAACCTTTTGAACCTATTCGCCATATTCCTTTGATTCTGTTAAGCAGGGAATTGGTCTTTCTGATTGCTATCTCTTCTGCTAGAAGGGTATCGGAGTTGGCAGCTCTTTCTTGTAAAGAGCCCTATTTAATTTGTCACAAAGACAAAATTGTACTACGCCCTCATCCTACTTCTTCCAAAGGTGGTGTCGGTGTTTCATTTAAATCAAGACATTGTTTTGCCTTCCTTTTTTCCTGAACCGCGCACTTCGGAGGGAAAGTTATTGCACTCTCTAGATGTAGTGAGAGCAGTAAAAGTTCATCTGCAGGCTACGGCTCACATACATAAAACAGATGTTTTGTTCATTGTGCCAGATGGTCCCAAGAAGGGCCAGCCAACATCAAAATCCACCATTGCTAGGTGGATTCAACAAGTAATTGTTCAAGCTTTTGGTTTAAGAAATGAGGTACCTCCTTTGCCTGTTAAGGTGCACTCGACCAGGGCAATAAATGCTTCATGGGCAGTGCATAACCAGGCTTCGATGGCTTAGATGTGTAAAGCTGCAACTTGGTCTTCAGTCCATACATTTACCAAATTCTATGAAATGGATGTAGGAGGACATGAGGATTCTGCCTTTGAGCGTAGTGTGCTGCAGGCAGCGGTCTAGGGCTTCTTATCCATAGGCGGCCTGGGACGTCCCACTATGTAATGACTAAGGCTCTGTGTCCCATGGTGTACGATAAAGCAAGTAGTATTTTTAATAACGGCTTACCTGTAAAATACTTCCCTAACGTACACCACAGGACACAGAGGACCCCCCCTTCTATGGGATGCCTTCTGCTTTGCTACAAAAACTAAGGTACTTCCTGTATGGGAGGGGTTATATGGAGGGGAACTTATTATCATTGGTTGTGCCAGTGTCCAATCACCTCTGTTGACCATACAACCCACTATATAATGACTAAGGCTCTGTGTCCCATGGTGTACTCAAAGAAAAGGATTTTACAGGTAAGCTGTTATTAAAAATCCTACTATTTGGTTCAGATGATGTCAAGCGTGTGTGGCGGCAAGCAGATGAGGAGTACAAAGACAAGTGTGTCTTACAGTCAAGCAAGGTGGTGGGAGTGTCATGGTCTGGGGCTGCATGAGTGCTGCCGACATTGGGGATCTACAGTTCATTGAGGGAATCATGAATGCCAACATGTCCGGTGACATACTAAAGCAGAACATGATCCCCTCCCTTTGGAGACTGGGCCACAGGGCAGTATTCCAACATGTTGACGACCACTGCCTTGCTAAAGAAGCTAAGGGGGAAGGTGATGGACTGGCCAAGCATGTCTCCAAACCTAAACCCCAATGAGCATCCTCAAATGGAAGGTAGAGGAGCACAAGGTCTCTAACATCCACCAGCTGTGTGATGTCGTCATGAAGGAGTGGAAGAGGACGCTAGTGGCAACATGTGGTGAACTCCATGCCCAAGAGGGTTAAGGCAGTGCTGGAAAATAATGGTGGCCACACAAAATATTGACACTTTTTGGGTCCAATTTGCACATTTTCCCTTAGGGTTGTACTCCCTTTAGTTGCCAGCGGCTGTGTTGAGTTATTTTGAGGGGACAGCAAATTGTAACAAAGTGTAATTTCTTCAGTGTTGTAACATGAAAAGGTATAATAAAATATTTACAAATATGTGAGGGGTGTACTCACTTTTGTGAGGAAGTGTGTGTGTGTGTGTTTAGGTACAGCGGCGGGTACTGCGGACATGGTGTCTGCCAGCACCCACTGATCATCCAGCAGAGAGCCATAACGGCGGTCTGCCTTTGTAAACAAGGCAGATCGTCATTCTAACGGGGGAAGGCATGGATCCTATGGGCTAGATTCAGGTAGAGTTACTCTGGAGTATCAGTGATACTCCAGCCTAACTCTCACTTTGAGCCGGCGTTTCTGTTTTCTGTAGTCAGAAAACAAGATACGCCGGGATTGAGTTCAGATACGAGCGGCGTAATTGTATTTCGCCGTCGTATCGGAACTGCAATTTTAAAAATGGCGCTGGGGGCGTTCCCGCTGATTAACGCCGAGAATATGTTAATCAGTGAGAATCGGCAATTCACGATCGTATTCGGGCCCGACGCAGTGACTTTCCGACGTTTCCGTAAGAGATACGCGGCGTAAAGATAAAGCAGCCCCCTAGTGGAGTATCCTATGTTAAGTATGGCCGTCGTCATCGCGTTGAAAAAAAAAATTTGAGTCGTTTGCGTAAAACGTCCGTGAATGGGAATTGACGTCATTGACGTTCACTGACAGAATTTGGAGCATGCGCACTGACAGTCGACGCATGCGCAGTACGTTCGCCGCGGGATCGCGCCAAGATATAATAATACACGCCCCCTACCCGCCCAATTTGAATTCCGCCGGCTCATTTTCGCTACGCCGCCGCAACTTTAGGAGCAAGTGCTGTGTGAATACAGTACTTGCTCCTAAAGTTTCGGCGGAGTAACATAAATGAGAAACGTTACTCCAACATAAAGATTCGCCCATCTACCTGAATCTGGCCCTATGTCTTTGCAAAGCAGGAACTAGGATCCATGTCTTCCCATGTGCATTTCATTTTTTAACATTAAACCTCATTTGCCATGTAGTTGCCCAACCCATTATTTTATTTAGGTCTTATTGTAAGGTTTCCACATGCTGCACAGAAGTTATGGCCCTGCTTAGCTTTGTATCATCTGCAAATATTGAGATTGAGCTATTTATCCCATTCTCTATATCAATTATGAATATATTAAACAGAATTGGTCCCAGTACAGATCATTGGGGGACCCCACTTATCACACGGGACCATTCCGAGTACTCGCTATTTATCACCACCCTTTTGACCCGCCCCTGTAGCCAGTTTTCAATCCCTATGGTCCATGCCGACAGACAGGTTGTATGTAGCGCCCTGGGGTTTAGTCAGGGAGCTCCTCACCAAATTCCTTGTCAGGAGTAGCTACTGTAGTTAATTACTAGGGATCCATTGACTTCTCCCTAAGTTTGGCCTGGTTGTACTTTCCTCTTCTACCACCAGGTGGCCAGGCACTCGGAGGCCTTAGATTAAGAAGGACAACTCAAGGTCAGGTTATGGGTATATGCGGTATCTCAGCCAATGGGCAGGAATTTTGTTCAATCACTTGGCCTGTTGGGAGAGCATATATATTCGGGTGAGGTCAGATGATCCAGTATTTTTGTGTACCACCCAGACCGCTGTCTGAGTGGACGTGTGTTGTCTGCCCCGGGCTTCTAAGCCAGAGACTGGGCCTATCCCGGGGGCATCACGCTGCCAGGCTGTGTGAGGGCCTATCCATATGTAAGAGGGCAGCGCAGGGTTGGGACTGTGGCTTACAGTCCAATCAAATTTGTGGTTCTGCCGGCTGGAGAACCTGTCATGGTCGGCGGTAGGAGGGAAGCTGTGGCCGCTAAAGAACCAGCCACCTTTATCCGGGACCACAGTGATTACCTTATGCAAGTACCGAAGCAGTATTCTCGTCCAATGGGCACGGTGGAGAATCAGGAAACTTCAGGTGGTGATCAAGTCATGGACCCAACCAACGTAGGTGACGCTTGCAAAGCAGCGTTGTGGGTCAAGCTAGGGACCGAGCCAGTCAGCAGGGGTGAAGCTTGAAGGTATCCGAAGTGCCAAGCTGGGGACTTGGCAGTAGGGATGAGCTTCGCGTTCGATACGAACGTATGTTCGACTCGAACATTGTCTGTTCGTACGTTCGACGAAATTCGAACAAAAGCGGTCGTTCACGCCAAATTCGAGTGACGCAAAACGGCCCATAACTCACTGCAGCATTGTGCTCTGATGATTGGCCAAGCATGCTGTATGTCCCGCATGCTTGGCCAATCACAGCGCGCAAAAAACGAAGAGCCATAATTGGCCAAAGCCTGGGTGGCTTTGGCCAATTAAGGCTCAGGGCTTTAGCACACGCCCTACACTATATAAGGCCACCTGCTGGGTGGCCTCGTGTAGTGTGTTCCGGCTTGTTAATGAAAGCAGTCAGAGAGACAGAGAGATTGTCTTTTTAGATAGCTAGATAGAGCAGGCAGGCAGGCTAGTCAGTTTAGCTTAATTTAGCAGCGATTTTAATGATGCCTAACTTAACCCCCGGACCATATTACTGGTCAAAGACCAGAGCACTATTTTTTACATTTTGCTATAATAAATATCCCCAAAAAAGATATTAAAAAAACATATTTTTTCCTCAGTTTAGGCAGATACGTATTCTTCTACATATTTTTCGTAAAAAAAAAAGCGTTTATTGATTGGTTTGCGCAAAATTTATAGCGTTTACAAAAAAGGGGGTAGTTTTATGGCATTTTTATTAATATTTTTTTTTTACTAGTAACGGCGGCAATCAGTGTTTTCTTTCGGTACTGCGATATTATGGCGGACATATCGGACACTTTTGACACATTTTTGGGACCATTGGCATTTTTATAACGATCAATGCTATAAAAATTCATTGGATTACTATAAAAATGCCATTGGCAGTGAAGGGGTTAACACTAGGGGGCAGGGAAGGGGTTAAGTGTGTTCCTGCTTGTGTTCTAACTGTATGGGGGGGTGGACTCACTAGGGGAAATTACTGATCTTCTGTTCATACATTGTATGAACAGAAGATCAGCGTTTCCCCCGCTGACAGGAACGAGGGCTATGGGCCAGATTCAGGTAGATGGGCGAATCTTTAAGTTGGAGTAACGTTTCTCATTTACGTTACTCCGGCGAAATTTTAGGAGCAAGTACTGTTATTCACATAGCACTTGCTCCTAAAGTTGCGGCGGCGTATCGAAAATCAGGCGGCGGAATTCAAATTGGGCGGGTACGGGGAGTGTATTATTTAAACTAAGCGCGATCCCGCGGCGAACGTACTGCGCATGCATCGACTGTCAATGCATCCCAGTGCGCATGCTCCAAATTCTGTAAGTGAACGTCAATGACGTCAAATCCCCATTCATGGACGTTTTACGCAAGCGACGCAAATTTTTTTTTTTTCGACGCGATGACGACGGCTATACTTAACATAGGATACTCCACCTAGGGGGCATGTATTTATTTACGCCGCGTATTTACGGAAACGTCGGAAAGTCACTGTGTCGCGCCTGAATACGATCGTGAATTGCCGATTCCCGCTGATTAACATATTTTTTTGGCGTTAATCAGTGGGAACGCCCCCAGCGCCATTTTTTAATTAAAGTTGCGATGCGATGGCGAAATTCAATTACGCCGCTCGCATCGGAAATCCAACCCGGCTTTTTTTGTTTTCTGGTTTTCTGGGAACTCAAACGCCGGCTTAAAGTGACAGTTAGGCTGGAGTATCACTGATACTCCAGCCTAACTCTACCTGAATCTGGCCCTATGTGTTTACACACATAGCTCTCGTTCCCTGCTCTGTAACGAACGAGCGCGCGTGCCCGACGGCGATCGCGCCCGCCGGGCACGCACGGGGGACGAGCGGGGGCGCGCGGTGCGCCGGCGGCGCGTGCGCCCCCTAGCGGCCGCTAAAGGTAGGACGTAGAGCTACGTGCTCTCACCCAGCAGTGCCGCCGTATAACTGCGGTGGGTGGTCGGCAAGCAGTTAAAAAAAAAAAATGAAAAATTCCTTTAAATATTGTACCTGCTGGGTGTCTATAGTTTGCCTGTGAAAACGTCTTTGAGAACCCGGGTCTTGCCCGAGGGAACATGTACCAATGGAAAAAAAATCCTGCTCCTGAAGAAAATACAGTTTTTTTAAACTTTTTTCCATTGATACATGTTCCCTGGGGCAAGACCGGGTTCTCAAAGACGTTTTCACAGGCAAACTATAGACACCCAGCAGGTACAATATTTAAAGGAATTTTTCTAAAATCTACATCACTAATCTAGTCTCAAAATACCAACCAAATCGCTCTCTTCATTCCTCCCAAGACCTCCTACTGTCTAGCTCCCTTGTCACCGCCTCCAATGCTCGCTTCCAGGACTTTTCCCAAGCATCTCCCATTCTTTGGAACGCCCTAACCCAGTCTGTCCGACTATCTCCTACTCTGCTTTTAGATGAAAACCCTCCTCTTCAGAGAAGCCTATTCTGCCCCTGACTAACAACTCTACTTTTATTTTCTCCATAAGCTCACCCCCCACAGTTATTACCTTTGCTATCACTTGACCCTCCATCCTAGATTGTAAGCTCTAACGAGCAGGGCCCTCTGATGCCTCCTGTATTGAATTGTATTGTAACTGTACTGTTGCCCTCATGTTGGAATGCGCTGTGCAAACTGTTGGCGCTATATAAATCCTGTATAATAATAATAATTATCCCGCACCACCCACAAAATTAGACCGGACTGCTACAACCTTGGCAAGCAGATGACACCAAAAATCTCAAGACATACTGTATGGGGTTGCTTTACTAAAACTAAACTCGGCTTCCAAGTTTTTTTTTGTCAAATTGAACAATCTGAAGTCAGAAGTTGATTGGCTACCATGAACAGCTGCACCAGATTTTGCCCTCTCCAGGTTTAGTAAATCAACCCTATAGTCTTGCTCTCGGTGGTGTAAAACTCATCACTTACAATACTTCAATATAAACCTGCCTTGCGAAAAATACAGTTCATGTCGCCATGTTGCATAATAGACCTATTTCATCACTCTCATTAAGGCTGAGTACACAATTATGCGAATTGGATGCAGTTTCCCCTGCATCCAATTCGCATGACAGGAGATTGTGACCGGCTCTCTATGGTTCACACATCTCTGTTTCACCTGCGGGCCCCTTTGGCTCCATTTCAGGGCTGAATTTAGGCAAAGATTTTAAACAGAGAACAGGGACGCACCTTGTGCCTGCAAGACTGCACAGAAGCTGCCCTTGTAAAACTTGCAAGGGCTTACTAATTACCAAAACCAATGGCCACTAATCTGTACTCATATTTTCGGACCTTTCTGCAGCCTTGACACAGTTCTTACTGCTAATCTCTTCTTTCTTCCCTAGGAGTCCCCTTAATGCTCTGTCCTGTAACCATTTGTATTCTGTATCTACAACTACTCCATGGGTCAGTTGATGACTCCTCATGGTTTCCAATACCTCCTCTATGCCAACAATACCCAAATCTATCCCTCCACTCCTCAGCTCACACCTTTTATTTCCTCACGCATTACCATCTTAATAATTTACATATTTGCATGGATTTTGCACCACTCACTCAAACATGATTTGCCCCTTATAGTCCCTTCCCCCAACACGATCAACCGCAATATAAACAACCACTACACTTAGGCCAGACTGTAAGGTTTAATCCTGGACCTGGACTTGGACCTCTACTTTCAGCTCCAGATCTAAGCATTATCTAAATATTGTTGCCTTTATCTCCATAACTTTTGCCAAACGGTCATCCTTTCTTAAAGCGGAGGTTCACCCTGAAAATCAACTATCTACCATTAGATCCAGCATACTGCTGACATCTGCAGTATGCTGTTTTTTTTTTTTTGCTGTACTTACCGTTTTATCGTTGTTCTCATCCGGCTCCGAGCTGATTCCCCGCGGGGAGTAGGCATTCCCAAGACAAGGCGTAGATGATTGACGTGCTGGTAAAGCGCGTCACGCCTTCCGAAAATAAACAAAGTGTGACTCGGCTGTTTACGGCGCTATACTGCGCCTGCCGTGTAGAGCTGACTGCGCAGGCGCCGTAAAAAGCCGAGTCACACTTCATCTATTTTCGGAAGGCGTGACGCGCTTTAGCAGCACGTCAATCAACTACGCCTTGTCTTAGGAACGCCTACCCCCTGGGGCAGAGAGAACCCGGAAGCCGGGTGAAAACTACGATAAAACGGTAAGTTCAGCGTGCGGGGGGGGAACCAGCATACTGCAGATGTCAGCAGTATGCTGAATCTAATGGTAAATAGTTGATTTAGAGTGAACCCCCCGCTTTAACAATTGACACCACAAAGCTTCCTATTTACGTCATCGTTATTCCTCTCCTCAACCATTGCAACTCCCTCCTTGTTGGCCTACCTGTACACAGGCATCTCCTTTTAGTCTATCATGAATACTACTGCCAGACTCCTCCACCTATCCAACCACTCTGTATCCTCTACCCCTCTCTGCCAATCTTTCCACTGGTCTCCGCTCTTCCAAGGCATAGAAGCTGCAACATGTATTACTGGAATAAGACTTATGCCTCTCCTGCACAGACTAACTCTCAGGGCACCCCTCCTCCCCTGACATAGTGATGCCAGCCTGTACACATTGCACAAAAGCTGCCAGTCACTGGCGTAAAAAATGTGTTGCTATTGTAGATATGCTCTTTTTTTCCAGGGAGATTAAACTGTCAAAAGAGCAACTGAACCAACTGTCCCCTCCCAGACTGTGCATACCATCTGATATCAGAGACATGGGATGGGCAGATCTTGTATATCCCACCAGCCTGCAACTTTATCTTGCATATCCCACCAGCCTGCAACTTTATCTTGCATATCCCACCAGCCTGCAACTTTATCTTGCATATCCCACCAGCCTGAAACTTTATCCTGCATATCCCACCAGCCTACAACCTTATCCTGCAGATCCCACCAGCCTGCAACCTGACCATGCAAGCCTCCCCAGCATGCAAACTTAAACTTCATATACAATCGGAAGTATTATGTTACAGGCTCATTCCAAAACTGATTAAATTCATTATTTTCCTCAAAATTCTCAAAACACCCCATGACAACATGAAATAAGTCTGCTTGAAGTCTTTGCAAATGTATTAAAAAATTTAAAATCCCATGTACATAAGTATTCACAGCCTTTTCTGTAACATTCAAAATTTAGCTCAGGTGCATCCTGTTTCCACTGATCATCCTTGAAATGTTTATACAACTTGATTGGAGTCCACCTGCAGTAAATTCAGTTGACTGGACATGATTTGGAAAGGCACACGCCTGTCTATGTAAGGTCCCACAGTTAACAGTGCAGGCCAGAGCACAAACCAAGCCATGAAATCCAAGGAATTGTCTGTAGACGTCTGGGACAGGATTGTATGTAGGCACAGATCTGGGGAAGGGTACAAAAAAAATTCTGCAGCATTGAAGATCCCAATGAGCACGGCCTCCCGGCCAAACTAAACAATCAGGGGAGAAGGGTCTCAGTCAGGGAGGTGACCAAGAACCCAATGGTCACTGATAGAGCTCCAGTGTTTCTCTGTGGAGAGAGGTGAAATTCCAGAAGAATCATCTCTGCAGCACTCCACCAATCAGCATTGTATGGTAGAGTAAAGAAAATCCCTGTGCTCTTCTTCAAAAATGGGTGATTAAAACCTCCTGAAGAAATCACGGTGCTGTGTTTAAACTTCCACCAATCTGTGACGTGCCACCACCTTCCAAAATGAGCACTGACCAGAGATCAATATTAAAAAAAGCCTGGATCAGCCACTCCTCATCAGAATGTATCAGAGTTTGTCTGACCGGCACTGAGTCCTTCCTGCAATCTATTTAGGGCCTGTGTTCGCTGTGCATTGCTTGCCTCATTCTCGTGCGAGTCCGGGACAGGAAGTGGCGACGTGGGGGTGGTGGCAGCATCCTACTTGTGGGGATGTTTTTCAGCGGCAGACTAGTCAGAATGCAGGGAAAGATGAATGCAGCAATGTACAGAGACATCCTTGATGAAAACCTGCTCCAGAGCACTCTGGACCTTAGACTGGTTTGAAGGTTCATCTTCTAACAAGATGACCGTAAACACACTTCCAAGGTAACAAAAGAATGGCTTTGGGACAACCCTGTGAATGTCCTTGAGTGGCCCAGACTAGAACCCAATTGAGCATCTCTGAAAATGGCTGTGCACATATAATGTGGAAAAAGTTCTGTGAATACTTTCCAGATGCAATCAAATGAGTATCATCTTGTTTGGTGCTTGTCAACGGTTGTAATATCTGATATCTATATTCAGACTGGGAGGAAGTGGTATATTACGAAAGCACTCAAGCGGAGTGTGGAACATTTTGTTACTTTGGATACAAGCAGTGGGACACTTCTCGCAGGGTGGAACATCTAAACCTCCACCTGTATCCAAGGTCCGGATAACAGGAAAGGAGAGGTACAGATACCAGCCACCATGGAAGAGGAAGGTTGCGAGAGATGCAGATACAGCACAGAGGCCCAGCACCGCTAGGGTTTTTTTTGCCTTCCTCTGGACCAAGCCAGGAGAGAGGAATCAGCCAATTCCTCTCCCCATCGCCCCGAAACCTTACACCCTCCCGGTGCTTGGCGACCATGGCATATCAGCAATATTCTGCAGAAACCATTTGGAGTTTGAGGCAATCCGCCGCAATACTACCAGCCATCACCAAAAAAGCCCTAATAATTGAGCGAATATGGAGAGTCGATCAACGACCGACCGTCAGGTATTTCAGCCATTCACCCCAACCTAAGCACATATCTTGTGCTTTGATCAATACAAGATCGGCAGTAAAACACCAACTGGAAATCCGGGACCTCATTCTACAACACGATCTAGATTGCCTCTTTATTACAGAGAGCTGGCTTACAGCCGACTGTAACACCATTCTAGGAGAACTGGTGCCAGAAAACTACCGTATCATAACGGAAAACAGAATAGGGCAAAGAGGAGGAGGACTGGCGGTGATCCACAAGACGCACCTTGCGGTCACTAAACCAGCCCTTCAAAACCCTCTTCCATTCATGGAAACCCTTACTCTGCAACTGCAAACAAATTCCAAGGAGACCGTCCACATTCTTCTCTGCTATAGGCCTCCTGGCCCAAAATCGCAGCTGCTATCATCATTAACGGAGTTTGTCTCCACTTACACCCTCAACAGCAAACATGTTTTGCTGCTCGGGGACTTCAATCTCTGGGCCAACTCCGCACAAGACCCCGTTGCCGACGCCTGTATCGACCACCTGGAAGGATTAGGCCTTCAGCAACTAGTATGTGGGCCCACACATGCTTCAGGTCACACGCTCGATCTTATTTTCAGACAAGATCTGGAAATAAAAATGTTGGAAAATGAACCATTGCCATGGACTGATCACCATGCAATTAAATTCATTATTTCCGAATTCCCCCCCTTAACAAAAACATCAAATCCAGTGACAACACACTGGACCAGATGTCAGAAGAAGCTCCACTCGGAACTCTTCAAAGCCACGTTAGGGGATAAAATAAACATAATTCAGCCGTACCTAACAGCGGAAGAAACACTGAAGGCCATAAACACAGCACTATTGCAGTCAGCTGACTTGATAGCGCCGAAACGAAAGACCCAGATCAGGAAAAATAACTCCAGCTGGTTCAACAACCAGCTGGCATTACTGAAGCAAGAGCGCAGAAGGGCAGAAGCAGCCTGGAAAAGAAACTCTTCAGATGAGATCCTCTCGATCTACAAGGCAATAACCAGAAAATACTACAAGCAAATTTTCGAAGCCAAGAAAAACTATTTTTCTGAGGCTATCAACGGTGCCCTAAATCGCCCCCACAAACTCTTCAAGATGGTCACTCAGACCGTGAATCCAGGATGTCTTGAAGCCCCCAACTTGGATACACAAGAATTTTGCGATGAGTTATCGGATTGCTTCATTAACAAAATTGAGGCTATCCGGCAAAGCATTCAACAAAACAATTTCGCTCCTAGCCCCCCCCCCGTATTCATTTACACAGCACCGGCAGCAATTCATCACAGTTAGGTGAGTTCACGCTGGAACCCATCTCCATTTAGACCACAAAAAATATCATCGGCACTCTGCGCAACAGCACTGCGCCAAATGATATTATCCCCACCAAACTGCTGAAGGAATGCGCCGACATCCTGGCACCTCCTGTCACGCATCTTATCAACCAATCCTTCAGGGAGGGCATAATGCCCTCCCAGCTGAAGGAGGGCTTTATTCAACCCATTTTGAAGAAAGCCACCCTGGATCCGAAGGATCCACTCAATTGGCGCCCCATAACAGGCCTAAATGTTCTCTCCAAGGTAATGGAGAAAGCAGTGGTACAGCAGCTGCAACAGCATCTAGATACCCACAACCTACTCGACCCATTTCAATCAGGATTCCGTCCCGGACACGGGACGGAAACAGCAGTGCTTAAGATATGGGACGACGTTCTCGAGGCCGCAGACGAAGGAGAATCTTCTCTTCTGGTTCTGCTGGACCTAAGCGCAGCCTTTGATACAGTAGATCACAAGCTGTTATTGACTCGGCTGGCTAAAATAGCCAAAGTCGCAGAAAGCGATCTATCCTGGTTCTCCTCTTTTTTGGATAACCGATCGCAAATAGTGAAGCTAGGACCCTTCACTTCTGAACAACGCACATTATCGTGCGGGGTCCCTCAAGAATCTCCCCTGTCGCCGATGTTATTCAACATCTATGTGCGTCCTCTTTTCGAAATCATCAGCAGCCAAAAACTGCTATATCACTCATATGCAGACGACACGCAACTGTACTTCCGCATTTGCAATAAAAAGGATCACCACCTCAATCTAGAGACATGCCTCTCTTTGATAGAGGACTGGATGACAAAGAGTTATCTCAAACTCAACGGAGCGAAAACAGAACTTCTTCTGTTTCACGCCAAGCGCAGGAATCAACCGGCAACAATTTGGATCCCCCCGCCCATTCTGGGCAAAATCATCTCCCCTAGCGCCAAAGTCAAAAGTCTTGGGGTCATCTTTGACTCCGACATGACAATGAACGCACAAATAGGGTCAGTAGTCAGCGGATCTCACCATCTGCTGCGCCTACTACGCAGACTCATTCCTTTCATTCCCAAGAAAGACGTAGCGGTCGTGGTGGGAGCAATTGTAAACTCCAGACTCGGACTCCCCAAGTACCAAATCGCTCGTCTTCAAGTCGTTCAAAATACGGCCGCCAGACTTGTGACTGGGAAAAAACCCTGGGAATCAATCTCGCCTTCACTGAGATCCCTTCACTGGCTACCAGTTAAAGACAGAATCACCTTTAAAGCTCTCTGTCTAACGCATAGATGTATCCATGGGAATGCTCCCCATTATCTATGCGAAAAATTTAAAATCCAGAATCCCAATCGTATTTTACGATCCACCAATCAAAATCGGCTTCAGATACCGAAAGCCAGATACAAGTCCAAAGGGGACAGAAGATTCGCTGTCCAAGGTCCCAGACTATGGAACGCCTTACCAGCCAGCATTCGGCTGGAGAACTACTTGGTCTTCAGGAGAAAGATTAAGACTCATCTCTTTTGATCTCAAAGGAGACAGGAACAACAAGCGCCCAGAGGCGATTTACTTCGCATGTGCTGCGCTATATAAGTTTTCATTCATTCATTCATTCAGGAGGTCCTGCTGGGATGGTTTGATTTTATCCGCTGCTTCGGCGGCCTGGGACTGTTGTATGTGAAGCTGACAGGACCCTAACTTTGGGAGTGATTTGAAGTGAAGGTTGGATGAAATCATGAATTGGGGAAGGGCTACTGAACGTCCCGGAAGTGCACTGAGCAAGATATCGATTTTCTGGCCATTTAGGAATGGGAGCTGGAGATCGCTTACAAAAGACTGCTAGACTCTGCTCAGTGCAAGAGCTGGGCTCCCTTTTCCTGGGACTATCAGGAAACACCAGTTGACAACTCTGAAATCCTGGCTGAAGAGTCGGCAATGTGGCAGAGTAACAATGTGCTTTGCCAACCTTCCCCCGCAGCTATGGACGCGGAGGTCTTATGGAGTATGCAGCAAGTGCTGACTGACCTTTCATGATCCTGTTTCTGCATGGGGTGATCTTGGATAGAGGAATGTGCCTGTCCAGCAGCATGCCAGAGAATTGGCAGTGGAGAATCTGGAGATTGCTATCCCCAAAGCTGAAGTGCTGACAAAAGGGCAGAGCTCTGCTAATCTCTGCCCAGCACCGATAGCATCTCCCCGGGGTTCCACGGACAGGAGATGGTGAACTTCTATCCCCAGATACCAGTTGCAGAGACAGATGATTTGATAGACTTTTCTGCTGAAGAAGAACAACCTGATGAGCCTCCAGCAGAAGAGCTGGCATCAGGGCCAAACTTCACTGTGCTCTGCCCAGCACCAACAGCAGTATCTGTGGAGTTACAAGGAACTACACCAGCTGAAGCACTGGTCACAGACAGAGGGTCCAAGACCTCTGCCCCACACCTGTGGCAGTTCCGGAGGCTCAGGGTGAGAGGGTGGCAATCACTTCCCAGCAGCAGATACAGGGGGGAAGGGAGAGGAGGTGTTCCTTGTCGCTCCCCAACATTCGGCCAGGGTGGAGGAAGCAGTCTTTCCTCCCCAGCAAAGATCCATGCACCTGGGAGACGGTACCATAGACATGTCGTCCCAGCAGCCAGATGAGGCAACGGAAAAGGAAGCAGCCGGCTCACCTCCCCAATGACAGCTACACAGTTTGGGAGTGGAAGAATCCAGCCTCCTGCCCCAACGGTTAGCCAAAGCGCATGTGGTGAAGCTTATACTCCCAGCTGAATCACTGGCAACAGTGCAGAGTGCCGCTGGCCTCTGCTTAGCACCTACAGTTTCTTCTCAGCTTCAGAGAACTGGGGCAGTGGGCCCCTCTACCCAGCAACAGGCCAAGCCATGGAATGGTAAAGACCACCCAGCTGAAGCGCTGACAGAGAGTCAGTGACCTCTACCCCACACATACTGAGGTCACCTATTTCTTGCAGCCAAGAAAGGAGATCATGTGGCCAGACTATGCAAGTTCACTCTGCCTGACTAACGCATGTCCAGACCAGGTGGAGGTCTGGGACCTTGTTAGTCAACTTTTGATGGGGGGTGGGCGGATGTGACAGACCTAGCCAAAGCTGGGCTTATGGAGGGAACTGAATGTTAGTCTCTTACCTTGCGATCATGGGCCCTGGCATTTGGGGGAACGGTGCTCTTTGTGAGCTGTATTCCTGGGGACCCTTGAGGTGGTGTTACTTTGGATTCAGGTCCATGTCCCCCCAAGACGCACAGACTCTGGGAACCCTGTATATGCCATATTTGAAATAGTGACTGATTCATGTTGGGACACTGTTAGGAGATGTTGATGTCAACTCCAGCCACCTGTCTGTTATAATGTAAATAAGTCTGGTATAACTTCTAAGAGTCTTTCACCCATTTTTGTACTAATTAACCCTGCAATTGTATGAAGGAGTTTAGTTAATTATCTCATGTTAATTTATGTTTCTGGTTACAGGTGTATTGTTGGAGTAATATGTCAGCGGTTGGAATATCTGATATCTATATTCAGACTGGGAGGAAGTGGTATATGATGAAAGCACTTAAGCAGAGTGTGGGACATTTCATTACATGAATTATTTATAACGTAATGCCATCTATGTACAGATGTAAAAGGTAGACTAGTACAATTATTATGGTACATCAATATTGTAGAGGGATGTTCTGACAAATGCAAGAGGCAGAAACCGAAGACATGCTACAGGGGAAAAACAATGGGGACATGCTGCAAGAGACTGTCATAAATTGGGGATATGCTGCAAGAGAGTCAGTTACTGGAGCTGTGCTATAAGAAAGTCATGAAAAATAGGGGGAACTAATGCGCAGTACCAATAGATCCTAAAAACTAAATAACGCAACAGCCACCAGATAATGTGCTCACACACAGAAGATAAGTGAAAAATGGGGGGGGGGGGAGTGGAGGCGCTTGCTGATTAACAAAATAATAAACTAATTAGAACTATTAAAAATTGTCTCACTCCTTTTCTTGGCAAAACCCTCTCCTACCATCAACAGTGATGGGGGGTTGCGTGAAGTGAAAATAATGTGGTTAAATTCCAAACATAGTAAGATATACAAAATAATAATAATGGGGCACCAATACAAACCAGTGCCAAAAGATTTGACAATAATGTGCAATAATAAATACTTTTAAAACATACATTCAAAAGTGTAAAGTGCTTGAAAATAGTCCAGTAAATAGTTTCACAACATATATCCAAAAGTGCAAAGTGCTTGAAAATAGTCCAGTAAATTGCTGGACAAAAAAATCCAAGAAAGTGCTGATAAAGTGTCTGTTACTAAAAGTGCTTTCAGAGATGACAAAAAAGTGCAGAGTGCTTGGTAGAAGAGGGTTTTGCCAAGAAAAGGAGTGAGACAATTTTTATAGTTCTAATTAGTTGATTATTTTGTTAATCAGCAAGCTCCTTCACACCCCCCCATTTTCACCTATAAGAAAGTCAGTGATGAGGGACATTATGCAAGAGAAAGTCAGAGGCTGGGGACTTGCTGCAAGAGATGGTCATAAACCGGGGCCATGCTATAGGACGGAGACAGAGGCTGGGACACGTTGCAAGAGATGGTCATAAACTATGGTCATGCTGCAAGAAACGGCCAGGAATTGAGGGGCATGCTGCAAGCAGCAAGTCATAAACCACAGACATGCTGCAAGAGACACAACAGGGACATGTTGCCAGAGACGGTCATAAACTGTAGACATGCTGTAAGAGACTGGGATATGCACATTGTTGCATAAAATGTTCTAAGTCTTCTGATAAGGCCCAGAGTAGTGTGTCTCTATAGTCAGGCTGGGATAGGGATAGAAGGCCTGCTGGTACATTAGAGTTTTCTGGCGCGTTACACCTGAAATGACTTCAGATCCATTAATTGAATGCAATGTATAAATTCACTTGTACAAATATGAGCTCTTTGGATGTTTTGACGTTTTCCTTTTGATTCAGATAAAGAGGATTATCCACCAGCCGTCAGGAACTGCTAAAAAAAAAAAAAAAAAAAAAAACTGTGAGCAGGCAGGCTTTATATAGAGAGGCCCGGAGCAAAAAGAACAAGCCATAAGCGTAGGGCAGGGCATGACTGGGTTAACAGAAACCTTTACAAGCCAGGGGGGAGTGGTCATGAGAGGTGCAGTGTGCAGAGGAGGAGAAGCTATAAATTCTCCCCCCTCCTTTCCCGGGTAACACAGTCTGGGGAGAAAAGTTCTCAGGTAGGATTGCTGCTGGCCTCTCCTGAGCCAGGCCAGCAACCAGACCGGGTTATCCGGTGGGGGGGGGCACCCTCGGGGGGGCTACAGTCTAACTGAAGCCTCTCCTGAGCCAGGCCGGGTCACCCGCGGGGGGGCGGGGCACCCGTGAGGGGGCGGGGCAACCGCGGGGGCACCCGCGAGGGGGCGGGGCAACCGCCGGGGCACCCGCGAGGGGGCGGGGCAACCGCGGGGGCACCCGCGAGGGGGCGGGGCAACCGCGGGGGGGCACCCGCGGGGGGCGGGGCACCCGTGGCCTCCGTAGCGGTGCTCCCTGGGGCCATCCACCAGGCAGCTCAGGAGGTTTATGTGCCTCGGCGAGGGAGATCGATCGCAGCGGTGACTAGCCCCTTGCCTTCTACGGCTAGCCACCTCCTGTCCAGCCCTGAGGAGGGGGGGCGTGGGGGAGCGGGAGACAGCAGCAGAGGTACAGCACCCAGAAAAGCGACGGGGAAATCCGTGCATGGGTCCAGAGTGCGCAGAGTGAGTGATGCCAGCTCTGGGCCCTCGGCTGACAGGCCCGAGTCGCCTGGTGGGCCATCATCTGAGGACCCTGAGATCATTCGGAGTGGGAGCTGTCGGGTTCCGAGGGGGAGGAGTTCGTGCCCGGGACGCAGTTTACAGCGCTGGAGACGAGTGTTTCGGCTGTTGGGATTGCTTCCAGGCAGCCCGGTAAGTAGTTTTCATCAATTTCTACTGTATTGCAAAATGCTGGTGTGTTGGTAGGGGGACGGGGGGAGGGTCCCCGTAGTCGTTTGGTAGTGCCCGCAGTGGCGGGGGTAGTGAGGTAAGGCCTAGTGCCTGGGGGAAAAAGGTTGGAGGGGATGCAGGTTTGCATCGGTTGTTTGGTAGGGTTGGTAGCTTTGGTGAGCCAGGCTGGGGGGACAATCCCGATGTTAGCCCTGCGGCAGCTTGGGTGCTGGCAGGGGGGTATGGCTGGGGGTAGTGACGGTGGGCAATCCAGGGTTAAGGTGTAGGCGGTGGGAGACTCCGCAAAGAAGAGGGATCTGGTCCGGTTGTCGGGCGCAAAAGGGGGAAGGGTATACTTGTTATGAGGCACCCTTGGGTTCACATTTTAAGCAGGAGGTGAGAGAGAAGGGCTGGAAGAGCGAATATGTAGAGATATTTGCGTATTTGCCTCTGGGGAATTTTAACCTGGTCAGGGTTAACCCTGAGTCCTAAAAGGAAGATGAAGCAAAGGGAGGTATAGGTTTATACCCAGGACTTTTGCGAAGTGGTCGCAGTCATACTAGATCGGGGTGTGCGTGATCGGTGAGAAAAAACTCTGAACACTGTTCGGCGCTTTTCAGTTAACAGGAGGCGATTAGCAAGGCCTATCGGTGTTACGGAGGCACGGGATGGCTCCGTTTGCGAAGAACAGTTCAGGCAACGCAGGGCGGTGGGACCGGACATGTAGGTGGAGAGACCGAGGGCTTTGGCCTTGGGATGCAGCTCATGTCGGTCCCACGGACGTCCACAACGTTTTCGGGGGGGGGGGCTGTGTAACCTATTCCCCGGGACAGTCGGCCGGAAATGGAAAAGGGGGTCTGCTGGCAGTGTAATGAGGGTAACTGCAAGTTTGGGGGGCCCTGCCGGTTCAAGCACGAGGGCTCCGGCTGCGGTGTAACGATCCCTCTTTCCTGGGTTTTGTGAGCAAGGCAAGGTACGTCCCGGAGATTTTACGAGTAAGAGGGAGGACTACGGTGATGGTGTAGAGCAGGGGTCTCCAAACATTCTAAACAAAGGGCCGGTTTATTGTCCTTCAGACTCTTGGAGGGCCGGACTTTGGCCAGCGGGAGTGGAAATTTTCCTGGCAACATTGCTAGTAAACATCTGGTATTAGGGGGAGGAAATGGTGCTCCATTGTCGGTGTCAGATGGCAGAATAGTGTCTAGTTTCAGTGGGAGGGATAGTGCCCCAAGGGCCGGATAAAGGCAAGCAAAGGGCCGCATCCGGCCCTCGGGCCGCAGTTTGGAGACCACTGGTGTAGAGGATGCGACCGTTTCTCGGTAGCACCCCAACAGGGCGGCTGCCCGGTCGTTGGAGGGGGGGTTTTCAGAAGGTTTTAACATTCCTTGAAAGCTGGGGGTGCCCCCCCCCCCATGCCTAACAATTGGCGCTCCGCGCTACGTCACCCTGCGGTGGTTTCGGATACACTGCGGTAGGAAGTAGCTCTGGGCCGAATGGGGTGCCCATTCTCTCCGCCCCCCCCTTCATATGAGTTGGTTGTTTTTTCCCCTTTGGGGTGGGGCCAAACAAGGAGCCGAACAAGTTTAGGCTCATTCATCACCTGTCCTTACGGGGGGGGGGGGGGGTCAACAAGGCTATTAGCGCGGGGTATTGTACGGTATGTTACGCCTCAGTTGATGGGGCAGTTGATTGGGTCAGGGGTATGGTCAAGGGGCGGTGATGGCCGAGCCTTACATCGAGGCTGCCTTTCGGCTTCTCCCAGTACTCCCGGATAGTTTCCGGCTATTGGTCTGTCACTGGGAGGGGGAGTTCAAGAGGGACAAGTGGGTACCGGTGGGTTGCTCGGTTCATGTGCCTTGTGGGTACAGTTTAGTTTGTTTCTAGAATGGGTGGGTCGGTATGTGGCTGGAGTGAACTCCTTGGTCCACTATTGGGTCGACTTCCTCAGCGTTTGCCCGGCTGGGTCGCGTATCTGCGCAGTGTTTTGGCTGGCATCCGAGAAAAGGTAGGGGCCGAAGTCGGTCATACGATTTTTTGGCATAGTAATTGGCTCGGAGGCAATGGAGTGCAGATTACCATGGGACAAACTGGAAAGCCTCACGGCAAAAAATTGGCGAGATATTGGGTTCACAGAAAGTACAAATCTGAGCGCAGCAGTCGCTCCTGGGAAAACTTATTTTCGTGTGTCTTATTCTTCCTATGGGGCAAGTTGTTTGCACGCGCCGCTCGGCAAGCACGGCGGGGGGTTAAGTCACCCAAACACTTTGTGGGTTTGTGAAGGAACACAAGGAAGACCTGTCGGTTTGTGACTCCGTTTTGGAGTCCTCTAACAGTACGGCTCTGTGGATGTTCGGTCCGGTCAGCAATGGTGACATGGAACTGTTCACAGATGCGGCCGGGGGTTTGGGCTTTGGTGCATTCTTGCAGGGACAGTGTAGGGTGGGTCCTTTGCCCCAGTCCTGGTGCCAGCAGGGTTCACTAAGAACTTGGTTCGGCTGGAACTGTTTTCCGGTAGTGCTGGCGGTGGAATTATGGGGGCCCTGCCATCCGGTTTGTTTACATGGTGATAATCTGGGGGTGGTACAGGTGTTCAACAGGGTGATGGCTCCTCTCCCCCGGTTATTCGTCTCTTGCGGCACCTGGAGCTGCGCTGTTTCCAGGGGTATACCGGGAGTGGACAAGGTTGTGGCGGACGCCTTGTCCCGGTTTGCAGTGGGGACAGGTTCTGGGTTTGGTGCGTTAGGCAGAGTAGCAAGTGGTCCCCTGTCCAGCGTGTGAGTGGAGGATTCAGTTTGAATCATCTCACAGAAGGTCGGTAAGGTGAGGAAACATGGGCGGCCTAAGAGAAGGTCTGGTTGGTGTGGCAGATGCTGGTTCGGGGGGCGGAGATGCAGCTGGCGGGTCCATAGGTATGGGTCCTGATTCGATATTGTTTGTCCAGGAACATAGAGTCTGGGATGTCACAGTTGGTACTCGATAAGAAAAGTTGTTCAGTCTGGTATTCTCGTTTGAGTGGCTAAGGTGCCTGGAATTTTACTATGGTTTTTGGGTGCGACAAGCGCTCAAGGGATATAGCCAGCAGGAACGACTCGGCGCCCAGTATCGTTACATCTTAAGAGGTGTTATGGGGAATGTGGGGACATTGTGTTTATCCCGGTATGGGGTTGTGTCGTTTCTGCACAGTGTTTTGGTCTGGCAAATATCTTTGGAGCATTCGGGGTGGGCGAGTTAGTTAGCCCCTCCAAGAAACAGTTCAAGGTGGCTGCTGAAGTGTGGGGGGCTCATGAAGGGGCCACACTGCTTCTAAGCAGATCCAAAACGGATCTGAGGGGGTGAGGTAAGTCAGTGCAGGTGGTCACTGTTGTGGGTTCAGACCTTTGCCCAGTCGGGCTGGTGGGGAATTCCGGCAGGTACGCCTGAAGGTGGGCGGTTCATTTGGTTACATAAGTAGGGGGCTCCAGGGTCACGGTATCAGTTCGTGGCAGGGTTTGGGCCTAGTGGAGAAAGAATTTCCCTGGCGTTCCCTTAGGATTGAGGCAGCGACAGAGGCTGCACGTGATCGTCTTGATGAGGAAACAGTCAAGGGGATAGGCAGATGGGGGTCGAAGAGGTTTCGACTAGATGCAGGCCACAATGGTTGGTGGGCCTGGCGTAGGGGTAATTTGGTGGTTGCATCAATGGTTGTATAAGTTGCTTACTGTCTTTCAGGTACAGTGCAAGGATTGGTCTGGATTATGGGCCACTCCTTCGGAGATTGGGGGGGCTTGGAGAGTGTATGTGCGACCGGTGGGTCGACAGCTGGGGGTCCCGAGACTGCAGGCTTGTGTACATTGGTTGCGTTTCCCAGGAATGATGTGGAAGTAGAGTGGTATCGGAAGTGCACAGGTTTGCACGTTGGGACCGACCACTGTTGGTACTGGTTCTCCATGTAGGAGAAATGATCTAGGGGGTGAGGTCAATGCTGGGGTCGTAAGGTTCCCGGATACGATAGTGGTATGATCAGTCATGGTGGCTAGGACATCATAGAAGATGGCCAGACAATGGAGTGGGTGAAAAAGAGCTTGGTGGAAGATGGACAGAGAGGTGGTGGGGGTACTGCGGTCAGTGGTCGTCTCTGAGCCAGCCTGTCGGCTTGAGGCCTATGACCAGGGGTTAGATAACGCAGTGCCAACCAAATGTGGTTTGTAAGTAGAAACGGGGGCCTGGCCGTCAGGCATCTGGGAGTTGGAGGTGTCTACATGAAGATACCTTAGGAGTGATGGAGTTTACTGCACAGATGTTGGTATCGATATGGTGGGGGTTGGGCCCGTAGGATGGGGTACAGCAAGCATTGAGGGTGTGGAGGTGCGCCCAAAGGCAAGGGGTTACCTTTGGGTGCTGGTGGCGGGTGTTTGGACTTTGCAGGAGAAGAAATTACCCCAAATATGGATGCCATTACCCAGAGGTGGTATGGGTTCTGAAGGGGTGTGGTTTCCAGTCTACCAAGGTGTAGCTGGAATGTTGGTTAATGGGGGCACTGCGGTCAGTGGTCGTCTCTGAGCCAGCTTGTCGGCTTGAGGCCTATGACCAGAGGTGAGGTACCGCAGTGCCAATAAAATGTTATAATGTTAAAAGGTTTTACAAGTCAGTGTTAGTGGTGCCTGCAAAGTCCAGCACTAGTATGAGAAGAACTGTTTTTCTCAGGAATTATATGGTTTATATATGTTATTTATTATTGGATGTTATCTAAAATAAAGGAGGCTGCTACGGCCAGTTTTACTCCAAGTTACAGTGGTGGTCTCATTATTATTAAAGGTTTAAGGGGGAGTATAAACAGTGTGTCCTAGCAGTAAAGGTTATATCTGGGATACCATAGTCAAGAGAGGCCCGGAGCAAAAACAACAAGCCATAAGCGTAGGGCAGGTCATGACTGGGTTAACAGAAACCTTTACAAGCCAGGGGGGAGTGGTCATGAGAGGTGCAGTGTGCAGAGGAGGAGAAGCTATAAATTCTCCCCCCTCCTTTCCCGGGTAACACAGTCTGGGGAGAAAAGTTCCCACCCACCCTCCCTTTTTGTTATGGGCTTGCTGATAGTGGTGATAATGGTTGAGAGAATTGTTGTTTTGGGTGCTTTCCTTGTGTTTTGTTTCTCCTTATGCAGGTACGAGGTTCATGCTGTCGTGGCAGTGGCGGGTGTTTGGACTTTGCAGGAGAAGAAATTACCCCAAATATGGATGCCATTACCCAGAGGTGGTATGGGTTCTGAAGGGGTGTGGTTTCCAGTCTACCAAGGTGTAGCTGGAATGTTGGTTAATGGGGGCACTGCGGTTAGTGGTCGTCTCTGAGCCAGCTTGTCGGCTTGAGGCCTATGACCAGAGGTGAGGTACCGCAGTGCCAATAAAATGTTATAATGTTAAAAGGTTTTACAAGTCAGTGTTAGTGGTGCCTGCAAAGTCCAGCACTAGTATGAGAAGAACTGTTTTTCTCAGGAATTATATGGTTTATATATGTTATTTATTATTGGATGTTATCTAAAATAAAGGAGGCTGCTACGGCCAGTTTTACTCCAAGTTACAGTGGTGGTCTCATTATTATTAAAGGTTTAAGGGGGAGTATAAACAGTTTGTCCTAGCAGTAAAGGTTATATCTGGGATACCATAGGCATGCAAAAGAGTAAAATACACTTGCTTGTCTGTATTGTCTGTACACAGAGCTGCACATGCGTTTGCATTTCTGACGCAGTACCAGTTTGCCAGGAGGAGTGACGACATCAGGCACAGGCCAATCAAGACGGCCAAACATCAGCACCTGGAAGAAGCCGAGGAGAAGATGCTGGCAGCAGGAAGGGACCTTGGCAGCGCCGGTCCTTTCAAAAAATAGGTGAGTATTCCTGATTTTGGTTGCACTGTGAAGGGACCCTCTAATCTATAATAAGATAAATGGGGGTTTCTGTTACTGACCCTCTTCTGGAAATGCTAATTTCCTGACTGTGTCTGACTTTAGGGCTTAGCCATGGAACTGAAAAAAAAACATGCAGCAAATTAAGTCATACTGAAGTCAGGACTTCTGATCATACTGGAGGATGAGCATAACAATCAAACAGATAACACACAGTAGAAGTCACCAATTGCAGCCTTCATATAGTCTCATGACAGGTTTCTGGTAATATGGTAGATATGGTGCCATCCAGGAATGGATTGGGTCTATAGGCTCCAGAGTGTGTTCTTTGAGGTGTGTCGTGTATTTCAGACCAGATTCAGCATCATCATACATATGGAATAGATAATACATGGAGGAATATTTATTAGATGTTTTATTTTTTTTTCCCCCTACAATGTTGAATTCTGATAAAAGTGATAGGGGTACTTGCTGTACTTCCCCAGCTCTGCTGAATAAGTCTAATAATTTTATAGATATACAGCAATTTCCTGCTAATGGGGCAAAATATTTGCTTGATGTTTGTGCGTTACAGGAACAAATAATATATTAAAGCGGAGCTTCACCCTAAATCAACTATCTGCCATTAGATCCAGCATACTGCTGACATCTGCAGTATGCTGTTTTTTTTTTTTTTTGTACTTATCGTTTTATCAGGCTTTGTTATCCGGCTCCGAGCGGGGATTTCTTCCGGGTATAGGCGTTCCTAAGACAAGCGGAGTTGATTGACGGCTGGTGAAGCGCGTCACGCCTTCTGAAAATACCCAAAGTGACACTCGGCAATTTACGGCGCCTGCGCAGTCAGCTCTACACAGCAGGCGCCGTATAGCGCCGTAAACACCCGAGTGTCACTTTGGGTATTTTCGGAAGGCGTGACCAGCCCGTCAATCACAACGCTTGTCTTAGGAACGCCTATTCCCCGCGGGGAATCAGCTCGGAGCCGGATAACAAAGCCTGATAAAATGATAAGTACAAAAAAAAAAAAAAACAGCATACTGCAGATGTCAGCAGTATGCTGGATCTAATGGCAGATAGTTGATTTTTGGGTGAACCTCTGCTTTAAATAGGATGTCATAGTCTTCTTATATGTTGCCTTCTGTGGTTCTACCCTCCCCATTCTCATCAGGCTAATGATTTAACCACTTAAGGACCCCCGCACGCACATATACGGCCACAGAATGGCACGTACAGGCACAAGGGCGTAAATTTACGTCCCCGCCTAAGTGCGGTTCGGGGGTCCCATCGGGACCCCCTCCGTGGCGTGCGGGGGTCCCCCTGGCTCCGGGAGCGATCCGGGATGAGCGGGTGGATGTCGGCGTTTACCCGCCCCCCCGCGATCGCTCCCAGCCAATGCGCGCGCTCCCAGTCTCCTGTCACTTCCTCCTCCTGTGTAAACACAGGAAGGGGGAAGTGATGTAATCTCCCATCGCAGCGGTATTTCCAACCGCTGCGATGGGAGAAACACCTAACAGTAAGTGTGCACCAACATTACACTGACACACACTCACATAGGCATACTTAACCCCTTGCGATCTGCCCCCCCACCCCCCCTGTCACAGTGTCACTGAATGCAGTGATCTAATCACTGCATTTAGTGTCAGTGTGACAGGCAGTGTAAAATCAGTTAGTGTTAGGTTCAGGATAGCCCACCCACCCCCCCTAATAAAGTTTTAACCCCCTGATCACCGCCCTAGTTAACCCTTTCACTCCCTATTGCCAGCGTCACTAAGCGATCATTTTTCTGATCGCTGTATTAGTGTCGCTGTTCCCGCTAGGTAGCTATTTTTTTTTTTTTTATCGCAATTTTTTTTTTTTTTACTAAAGACATGTGGCTAAATACATTTTGGCCTAAATGTTTGACTAAAATTTAGTTTATTTTTTTTTTTTTTTTTTTTTTTAAAGTGTATTTTTGTGCGTGAACTCGAGAGAGAGGAGCCGGACTGCAGGAGTTGGGAGTAGGCAGACCCTCCCCCCGGAGGCAATCGACATCCTTCTCCATGCCCCTGGTGGCAATGGCGGGCGTGAGGGGGGGCCTCCCACTCACCCCACCCTACCTGCTCCTCTTGGGAGCCCAACTGGGGCCCAACGGGACCCCAATGGGGCAGAGGGACTCCCCCTATGAGGGAGTGAGGGGGCCTAGCCCACCCAGCCACTCCCGTAGGTCCTTCGCCTCTCTTTATTTTAGGAGACCGCATGGCCAAAGTGCATGTGTTTTTAAACCAATTTCGTGTGCGTGCAAGTGTGGTGGTTTTTGTGGGGGGGGGGGGGTGGGCGTACTAAGCACAGGCGTACCTTGCATAGCACACCCACCGGGAGCCGGGCTGAGACCACCAAACTCAATTCACATGTAGCCGAGACCGGGATCCGAACCCTTGGCTGCAGAGGTGAACAGCTTGTCAGCGCAGTGCCAATCACGTTGAGCCACCACAGCTCCCGAAATTTAGTTTATTTGATTTTTTTTTTAACAAAAAGTAAAAAATAGTGTTTTTTTTTCAAAAATGTCGCTCTATTTTTGTATATAGCGCAAAAAATAAAAATCGCAGAGGTGATCAAATACCACCAAAAGAAAGCTCTATTTGTGGGAAGAAAAGGACGCAAATTTTGTTTGGGAGCCACGTCGCACGACCGCGCAATTGTCAGTTAAAGCGACGCAGTGCCGAATCGCAAAAACACCTTGGGTCATTTACCAGCGTATTGGTCCGGGTCTTAAGTGGTTAAACAATTATAATTATATTACATACCATGTTTTAGATCCACTGATGTAATCGCTGGGTCTCTGTTGTCCTCTTTACAGTGAAGGCAGATCATGGCTGGTGGGAGGGGCTGGCAGAATGTTGTACACAGTTTCCTGAACACATCACAGCACTATGCCCCAGTGCTCCTCAAGAGCCCTCTGCCTTAATGCAAGCAGTAAGCAGGATCTTGGGTGATGTACCGTAATGCAAATTATAAATGCTTTGATGGGTGAATGTCAGCCTGGAGGAATGTGCGGTCCTAGGCAGGCTTCAATTGCATTCAGGCCGCCCTAAGCAACGCCCATATGTGATGCTGAGCCTCCATGGTTGAAAGAACTAAAAACCGGTGAGTGAAAGTGGCAGGCCAGGGACAGTCATGCTGAAGCGGAAAAGGCTAGATGATGCCAGGAAAAGAGGTGGGATTTATCTGATTGACTGCAGCTTCTAATGCACATTGTGAGAAGCTCACAGTGTGCTGTTAAGTCATATTAGGTAATTTCAGTACAACCATTCAAGCCTGAAGAGAAACCTACAGATCAGCTTTAAAATAAATTATTTTAGTGACGAAATAAAGAAATTCTGCTCTTTCCGGATCGCTGACATAAATTAGACTAAGATATATTTGAGATAACATATGGTGAAATTGGTGAGAAAAGCCATGGTGTTAAAGTATAACTCCAATCTTACAGAGGAGCTCAGTATTGTTATAACACAAGGAACTACACCCAATACCTATAAAAAGTATCACTATCTACTTTCCATGTAACAGAGACTAAGTTAAAGCAGAGTTCCAGCCTGTAAAAAAAAAAAAAATCAAGATCAGCTACAAACACTGTAGCTGCTGACTTGTAATATATAATATAATATACTTGCCTGTCCAGGTATCCCGTGATGTCGGCACCCCTAGCTGATTTGTCCTTCGGCTGTGGGTGCTGACATCTTCACTAAGGTATACAGGAAGTGAAGCCTTCCGGGTTCACAGCTTGTTTCCTATTGTGCATGCGTGAGTTACGCTACACTTTCTGAATGGTCCTGCTGTCTTCTGGGATTTGAGTGTTTCCCAGAAGGCTGCAGAGGGGAGGGAGGAGCTGGACATTTGGTAGATCCCCGCGATCGTTGTGCGACGATCTTACCCAGAAGTAGGAGCGGGTATCTGGTTTGCGAACAAATGGAGCTTCTCCATTTAAGTGGAGCTCTGCTTTAAAATTGCTGTCTAGGGCTAGACACCATGAAAAGTCCTCATCTCCCTATTCTTTACATTGTTGGTTGACAGCAGAGATTATACAGCGAAGACTAGAGGCAGAGCCAATGTCAACATACAAAACTAAGGCCTGGTGGCGGTGACTTGCTCAGCAATGACATGTTATGGCAGAGTGACCACATGGGTACAGACTCGTACTGAGTGAAGGATGTGCAGCACAAGGAGCCAATCAAGTGCTGCAGTACTCATGTGCCAATCAGAAACATGCTCATAGGATGGGAGAGCAGAGTGACGGAGAGAAGAACTCATCAGTCTGCTGCTTCTTCTTCACTGTCTAATAACAGGCGGGGGAAAGGACAAGACCCATACGTGTTACTGAACTCTGAATTGCAGCAGGGGAAAATCAGGTCACAGACAGGACTTTGCTGTGTGATTCTGTGAACTAGATGGGCAGAAATACAAATCTTTTGGCAGGTAAAACGGCTCCCATATACGCATTTCTTTTGTGTATTTAGCTGTTTTCCTGGAAATCAGCCCTAAGTTGAATATGCAGCAGACACCTGTATTGCACTACATGAAGAAGATTTGATTCAGTTTAAAAAATAATCTAAACGGAATGGGCACAACATGTGTGCTTCAGGGTGCCATAAAATGCCATTATCGGACACCATCAGTTGAGATGAAGATAACTCTTAATTATTTGGGGTTTTCATGTGACATATCTTTATTCATAAGGTTGTTTCATTGTACCTCATAAGATGAGTCCTGACATCTAAGAACACCCAGGTGATTGGGGGGGAGGGGGGATTGGGAATCCCCTTAAGGAATTGCAGGTAAAAGGCTGGCAGTGGTCACAATCAGGTAAACTCCCTTCTCCATGGATGGTCTTACTGATGGCTCTACAATCCTCCAGGATTTCATGGCTCCTTGGTCTTTAAGAACACACGCCTGCAAAGGTGAATGAGAAGGAATAAATGATAAGATTATATGTCATTTAAGCGGATAAAACTCTGCCAAGCAAACAAACCTGAGCTGGCAGAAAGCTGGCAAAGCTTGGGCACTGCAGGGATGCCCTCCGGCACCAGGCACCTTGCCGAGAAATGAAAACGTTTCTTATGTACATGATACATCAGACTATTATAACCCTCCCACCTTTAAATCATCAGCCTGTGCCCACAGAAATCCCCACACACCTATCTACCTGCATTGTTATCTTCAGGCGCTGTGCCAGTCCTGCTGTCACTCCTTGGCATCTCCCATGCATTCCAGCATGAGAAAATACAATGCAAGTTTTATGCCTTACAGGTCATAGCCATTCTTGTTAGAAGTAGCAAGCCAAGAGCGATCATTACTGATAATCCCTAGAGTTTTACAAAAGAGGTACACACCCTCTACTAGGAAAGAAATTCTTGGCTTGTGCCCATCCGCTGGGTAGAAAGTCAATAGTTGGTGATCTGCCACTTCTGTCCAACCGCAAGCTTGGTGCCACAAGTCGGACATCAACCATGAAGTAGTAAATATGTGTCCACAAGCCACCAACCATGAAATCTTGATAGTCTGCGAAGAGTGAGAAATGACATGTACTGCCACGTACATGACAGCAAATGATGTAAGAGAGTAAACTTGATGTAAATCTACCATATAAAGTGCCTTTCTCACATAAACACATTCCAAAATGTGGTAGGAGATCCAGGCTTGAAGAGGTTCAACATCCTAGCACTAAATCTCATGTAACCTTTAACATGTTCATGTCAATTTAAAAGTCATTCTAAAACTTTTCTTGTTAAAGTAATCTTTGGTATTTCTGCCAAAAAAAGTCCTTGCTCAGGTAATCCTCTTCCAAGTTGACAATGTTCTGTCCTTCTTTTTCAGTTGTGCTCCTGTGTTGTCACACTGGCATTTGATGAACACTACAAGAGGTTATTTCAACACATACAACGTAGGCATGGTAGGATTGTTGTCACTGTCAGAAGACCCATTCTGAGCCATTCACCCACTGCTGGAATACATGCAGACTAGAAGTTGCTGCACAGAGGCAGGAGATAGGAAAAAAAATATGTCTTGTGGTGTACTGCTGTGTTTGTGCATTGCACTCTATTGTACAGTGTCTTGGGGTACCTTTCAGAATTAATGACACAGCAACACACAACAGATAGAGCCAGTGTGATTACATGCATTTTTGTGCACATTGCCGCGCCACTAGCCATAGTATTACATCATCGTCCTTCGTAACATCAAGGCTTCTGTCCCTTCCATACTCCTTTGAACATATCTACCTCACAATGGATCCTTGATTTCCATCTAAGATTTGTATCTTTATTATGGTTTACCTTTTTGTTTATATCATTTGTAAAGTATGTGGGACTTTGGTGTAATGCAGTTGAGTTTGCTGTGTGTATTCACAGTTCCTATGGAACGGGAATATCCTGGTTAATGTATAATGCTTATGCTGTATTAAAAACTTTTTTAACTAAAGAGATTGTCTCTCCCGCACTGTATCCATACCAGACTACTGTGCCTCCAAAGTCTGTGATATGCCCTCCAATCTTTGTGTTCATTGCCGCCCCACTGTTGTATTACTCACACAATCCCTGCTGGGTCTTCCAAGTTGGGTTCCTAGTAGGGTTGTCCCGATACCACTTTTTTAGGACCGAGTACAAGTACCGATACTTTTTTTCAAGTAGTTGCCGATACCGAAACTTTTTTTTAATGTGTCCCCAAATGCAGCCATGTCACCCATATATTGCAGCCATGTCCCCCACATATGAAGCCATGTCCCCCACATATGAAGCCATGTCCCCCACATATGAAGCCATGTCCCCCACATATGAAGCCATGTCCCCTCAGCCATGTCCCCCACATATGAAGCCATGTCCCCCACATATGTAGCCATGTCCCTCCAGCCATGTCCCCCACATATGATGCAGCCATGTCCCTCCATCCATGTCCCCGCAGCCATGTCCCTCCATCCATGTCCCCGCAACCATGTCCCTCCATCCATCCATGTCCCCGCAACCATGCCCCTCCATCCATCCATGTCCCCGCAGCCATTTCCCCCATACCTGGCAGCAGCCATCACATATTAGTAATAGCGGCAGCTGAGAAGGGGGTGGAGCGAGCGGCAGCGTCATCCTAATTGGTTGGATGGTACTGGACTGGCATGTAAATGTATTTGACTGTGTTTCTTCCCTCGAGCGGGCTGGTGCAGGCATAATAGCCATTGTAATAGCCTATTACAACCAATTAGGATGACGCTGCCGCTCGCTCCACCCCCTTCTCAGCTGCCGCTATACGCCCGATCGAGGGGAGGAAACGAAAAAAAAACAGTCACACACCGCCGCCAACCAATTAGGATGATCGCTCGCCCCCCTCTATGTACCGCTCAGCAGCCGCTCGTTAACAAAACAAAAAAAAAAAAAAGTATTCTATTTTGGTATCGGCGGTATTTGCGGGAGTACAAGTACTCCCGCAAATACTCGGTATCGGTCCCGATACCGATATCGGTATCGGGACAACCCTAGTTCCTAGTATCCCCCAGTATTCACAAGATCCATGCTGTGTCTTCCAGGATTTCCAGGGTTCCTAGGATCCCCCAGTATTCACAGGATGCATGCTGGGTCTTCCAGGATTTATATTATCTCTACCACCTCCTGGACTTCCAGAACTTCCACACCAACACTGGGTGTCTCTCTAACCAAGAAACTGCTTGCTGTCCGCTTACAGTAGATATAGGTGGCAGAGCCAGGCACTGCGACATACCGTATTTTCTAGTTTGGCTGTGCACATATCTGCACCCCCTGCAGACCCGTGTTTGGCTGAAACCTTTGGATCGGCTGTGGCGAATCACAGCACAGAGTTCTATGTTGACAAACACACACAGAACTCTGTACACAGACCGTGATCTGTCTGTTTCTTCTCCTTGAAATAGACTCTGAATTCAGGGTGAAACGGCAGCCAGATCTGTTGGTAAAAGCAGCACTGATTACACCCATTATACCTTTTAGGCACACAGTTAACCCCTTGATTTCTCTTAGATGTTAACCTTTTTTCAGCCCGTCATTAGTACAATGTACAGTATTATCACTATATTAGTGTCATTAGCAATATCATTGTCCGTCCAATAGAGACCCAGCTAGTATCTGTTAGCTTCAGATTGCCCG
Organism: Rana kukunoris; assembly: GCA_029574335.1. NCBI lineage: Eukaryota > Metazoa > Chordata > Amphibia > Anura > Ranidae > Rana > Rana kukunoris. The sequence goes on from CM056059.1 coordinate 169,701,165, forward strand.
CAACCCTATTACAGATCCCACTATAAGTTGCTGATCAACGCCATTACTAGTATGGTGTCTGTACAGATCAGTATTTTAATGATAAATTATCATAAGAACTATACTAGTGTTTATGATAGTACAGTGTACTCAAAACTGCAAATTGGTTTTACCAAAAACATGTATTAGAATACATTTTGGCCTATAAAGAAACTTGATTTTATTGGATATGTGTTTTAAAGGAAAGTTGAAAATCTATATGGGGGGGGGATTTATATAATAAAAAACCCAGCAGTTATCAAATACCACTGTAGCGCTACCCCCGAAAGAGCTGCTGGTTAGATTTGGGATTGGCGTGTTACCTCTGTAGCATGTCTAGGGGTATGATAAAAGTAGATGGTGTGAGCAATGATAGAATGTCCAAACAGCAAGGTGTCGTTTTCTGTGCTTTTATTCTTGTGCCCAACATGGCAACTTCAGGTAACTTCAGGTGAATAGAGGAAAGGTGATGAAAGAAGAAGTTGCAGGTTAAGGCCTTAACTATGTACAGAAGCAGTCCTGCTTCAATGATACCTTTGCCTCGTCGCCACTCCAGCCGGAGTGGGTGTAGTGTACCCGGACAGTCTCTCTCACAGAACTGGCAGCCGGAATATCACTCGGAACTCTGAGAAGGAAGCAAGCCTCTGCCACAGACTTGGCTCAATGTAATAGGTGTGCTACCTCTGCCACAGGCCCTTTCTCTGGAATGTAATTTGGTGGAGCGATTCCTTCTCAGTAAAGTAGTTTGCCTGAGATGTCTTCAGGTAGGTCTTGATTTTGGGTGATGGACTGACAGGTTGCCATAGAACAAACTCCCAGTGTTCGGTCACTTTGATCCCCGATGGCTCGTCTAGGCCTTATTGGATCGCCTGCCTCCGGGGTCTCCTCAGACTGACTCCCCACCGAACAGCACAACTCGCTTGGGATCTTCTCATAGAAGTGAGGACCCAGTAAGTCACTGGGGCCTCTCTGCAGCTTTAGTTGCTCCGGGCCATGAGGGCCCAGAGTCAGGAACTCCGCGTAGCATGTGCGCCCCGGCCTGGTAGGCCATAAAGCCAGGGCCCGTGATGTGCACACACCCTAAAGGTGGGTGCCACACCCGAATCCAAACTCGAACTCCCGACGCCAAGATGGCGCCCTAAAGAAGTACCCTCCCCCAGCATGCCCCGCGAGGGAAAACCACCTCTGATTGGCTGCTGGCAAGAAGACGCTCTCGCTGGTCTCCACTGCCGCCACCTGTCGTTCCAAGATGGAAAGGTATCTTTGGAACACAGAATGCAACAGCAGCACAGCACTAAACTAACATAAATCACATGGATGAGAGCTGGGTAATTCTCTCATCCCCCTCTAAATTTAAACAGTGTCTGTATTGCAAGTAGAGGGGCGCTACACCACCAATAGAAAGCTCTATTTGTGTGAAATAAGAATGATCTAAATTTAATTTGTGCACAGCGTTGCATGACCTCACAATTTCTAGTTAAAGTAGCACAGTGCAGAATAGCAACAAAAAACTACTGAAGGTTAAGTGATTAAAGCAGAATTAAAGGCAAAGATATTTACCTTCTGTTGCAAAGGTACTACACCCTTAAGGTCCTTCATCAGTGCCGGCATCTTCTCCTCAGGTCCTTGACTGTTTTTCTTGGCCGGCATGAAATGATGTATGTGCCAGAAAATGTACATTGAACTGTGCAACTTGCAACACAGTGTATATTCCCAAGGGGGACTGCAAACAGGCAGGTAAGTTTATTTATTTGCAGAAGAGACATTGCTTGTTGGTGAAAACAAAGTAGAAAAAATGCATTTAGTTCTGCTTTAGGCACCAACCATTAAAGTGACTGGTACTGTATTTTACTACCAAACATCTGAGAACTATAAGCTCTGTACTTACTAGTTTCCTGTTTGCTGCTGATCCAGACTACTCTTTTAAACTGGGTCCACAAGGGTTTCTGGCCCATCTCCACCATCAGGACCTCTGGGATATACCAACTACCAATAAAATTCCATGCCTGAGGAGAGCCCAGAGTATCTGCGAGGGGGCTCCATAACAAATGTACCAGTGTGAATGGACCCTCTTCTTTTTATATTTTTATTTTTTTTATTGTGATTTGCAGTGATACTTTTCCTTTAGAAACCTGATTGGTCCCGTTGATCAGAGTCCTTGTGTTGAAATGTCAGCGGTTTCCACATTGCACTGTGATGTGTGTTATTGGGAGGTCTGTGTTTGCTCCATCTGCTCTTAGGAAGTAAATTTATCACAGTCCTCGTGCCCATAAAACTATTATTCGCTGGTTTGCAGCACTGAACTGTGCACAACATTGGGTTGCGGTCGATCATCAGCGACTTTGTAATGGGGAACGTATTGGCTTTTTAAAAATCTGCACCTGCCTGACACTTGTAGCCTCCACATCTGTAGGAAAAGACTCTGACTTCAGCCAATAGCATCACCGTGCTTCTTTAGTGGAAATTTACACTCTGTTCCAAGCCACTTCCAGCATCAGTGGAAAATCTACAGAGATACAAATGGAAAATGCACATTTAATGGAAAAACTGTATTCTATTCTTCTAAGTTTAATGCGGAACTTGCTCTGTTGATTTTGAAATGTAACTCCGGTGTGTGTGTGTGTGCGTGTATGGTGTAGTGGAGCGATAGTCCCGGGGCTCTGTGCCAGCACCACGCATTGTCACACCTCAGTCTGGGAGAGTGAAAAATGAGCATGTGACAATATTTCCTGCCAGGAAGCTTCTCCCACCAGGCGGTGAAGCTGAATTTTCCTCATCACATTGATAGACGCAAAAAGTGAAATTTTGGGAGAAACAAGTTCTTAAATCTGACCTCCGGCTTTCCCTTCAGTCTTGCAGCTTCTCTCCTGGACTGAAATAGCTTACTCTGAATTCCAAGCACACTGTGAGCTTTTCACCATGTACATTAGAAGCTGTAGAGAGACAGACAGTGCCCACCTCATTTTCTGTCTGGAGGACATCCATCATCATCTAGTCCGTTCTTTCCCAGCTGGACTGTCCCCAACTTTCCCCTTTCATTTATTAAATATCCACTTAAGGACCGCCGCATGTACATTTACGTCGGCAGAATGGCACCGACAGGCACATCAACGTATATATACGTTGGTGCCTTAGGGGGGTTCGGGGGTCCGATCGGACCCCCCCCGTACATGCGGAGGTCCACGCGGCTGTAGGAGCGATCCGACAAGAGGGGGCGGCTATTCGTTTTTGTCCGCCCCCGCCGGATCTCTCCCAGCCAATGCGCGTGCCCGCCCGCCCTGTCACTTCCTCCTCCTGTGTAAACACAGGAAGGAGGAAGCGATGTGATCTCTCCCTCTGCGTTTTTTTCAACCACCGCTGAGGAGAGATCACAACACAGTAAGTCCTGCACAACACTACACTGCACTAACACTACACATAGTCACATTTAACCCCCCTCCCCCCTGTCACAGAATGCAGTAATCATACATGTATGATTACTGTATTTAGTGTCAGTGTGACAGGCAGTGTGACAGTCAGTTAGTGTTAGGTCCTGGGTAGCCCCCGTACCCCCCCCTAATAAAGTTTTAACACCTTGATCGCCGCCCTAGTTAACCCTTTCACTCCCTATTGCCAGCATCACTAAGCGATCATTTTTCTGATCACTGTATTAGTGTCGCTGTTTCCGCTAGGTAGCTAATTTTTTTTTTATTGCGATTTTTTTTTTTTACTAACGACATGTGGCTAAATAAATTTTGGCCTAAATGTTTGACTAAAATTTAGTTTATTGATTTTTCTTATAACAAAAAGTAAACAATATTGATTTTTTTTTCAAAAATGTCGCTCTATTTTTGTATATAGCGCAAAAAATAAAAATCGCAGAGGCGATCAAATAGTTGCTGAGAGCCTAAGCCTGAGCATGTTGGGTGCTATGCAAATAACTATGGTGCACTGCAAATTGTTGACTGTCTGTCTGCCTCCTGAAATTTGCGATAAATTCACACCTGTCTACCTCATAACACAAAGCAAATTTGCACCTCACACAGGACTAAAAAAACGAATCAAATTTGCAGTATATCGTATCGCAGTAGTGTGAACCTAGGATAAAGCTATGTATTGCACACACATTTAGATATGTTTAGGCACGTCAAACTAATTGGATTCCATTTACCTGAATATTTATTTATTCTGGACATTTGAATGCATGAACGTTTAACCGTGTCTAGCGTTTAGACGCGTTCAGCATTTTGTCTGCACTTTAGCTCACCTGCCGAATGCGCGTTTTAGTGTTTTGTCTTTTTTTTCAGCCATGCGAATTCTCTTTTTATTATGCCTATAAACGCCTATTTATACATGGTCACACAGGCCAACATGCTTTTACAGGCTGAAAAAAAAAATCCAAACGCCTGTAAAAGGAATTTTTTTAATCACAGTGTGCAAGAGGCCTTAGGTGGTTGTTGTAATTTTTAAGGAGCCTTGGTTATCTGGCTCCTGTGATTTGTCAAGCTGTGCTTTAATGGGATTTTAGAATGCTACAAATTTTGGTTTCTTTATTAAAATGATCATTAAAAGACTCTAATGCCACGTACACACGATCACTTTTTGTGATGTAAAAATGGAAAATTGTATCAAATACTTACCGTAATTTTCCTTTCCTGATGCCAAGACATGGCAGCATACCTATGATATAGCCCCGCCTCTATATCCGCCCACAGGACATGTGACAACTCTCTATAAAACTCTGACTGAGAGCTACCTCCCCCATTCTCCGTATAAAGTACAAATATCAGAGGGAGGGTTCGTATGCTGCCATGTCTTGGCATCAGGAAAGGAAAATTACGGTAAGTATTTGATACAATTTTCCATTTTCCTGACGCCAGACATGGCAGCATACCTATGATACATGAAGAGCTTTCTAGAGGGAGGGTTTAATGCTGTAACTTAAAAAAGACAAAGAAGCTTGGATAAAATTCCTCCCAAACTCTATCGTAGTAAGAGCTGCTAGATCCACCCTGTGGTGTATTAAGAACATATAATGTGATGACCAGCTAGCCTCTTTGCAGACTGTCTACAGAGACAACCCTGCCTGTGCTATCCAAGAAGATGACATCACCCTGGTTGAGCGATGAGCTCTAACCATCTCTGGAGGATCCTTACCGCCTCCACATGCCCAGTGAGTATTTTCACGATTCAGGCCGAGATGGTTCGGGCCGAAGCCACTTACTCTTTAAATCTTAATCATTCTGAATGTAGAAGTAGCCTGAGATGGACATTCCAAAGTCCTCAAAGCCTAACTTGAGCAGATCGGCATCTGATTGCACTGGGAAGGCTAGAAGCACCCATTCACTGAAAAGACAAAACATGGATGTCACGCTTTGGAACAAAAAGACTTCAGCCCAACCCTGTGTCGGAAGAACATGGAATGAGGCTCTGTCGCCCCAAACTTTGGAGTCGACGCACTCTCCCCCGAAATCAAGGCTAATAAAAGGCCGATTTTAAAGGAGATCTCCCATAAAGAGCAGTCTTCTGTCAAGAGTACAATGAGGGTTTGCTAGAAAATTGAGGACTACTGCCAGGTTCCATTAAAGGAAACCTATTTCTCTTGGGAAGGCATAGTCCAAGTACCTCCCATGAAGTGATCCATCGGCAGGTTTGCTGCCCATTTTTTTTTTTTTTTTGGGAAAAAACCAAGATGGCAGAAATCTTCACCTTACGCAAACTGAGCTCCAAATCCAATTTAGATTGTAGAAAAGACAGGATTTGAGATAAATTTGGGTCACCAGAGTCAAACTGATGCCCAGCTGCAAAGCTTGTGGGCCTAATCCATACTCTGGAGTGGATAGCATCGATTGATCCCTTCAAAGAACTCTGCAGAGTTCTAATCCCCTCTGGAAAACATCTGGAAAACTCTTGTAACCTCTGCCTTACAATTTCCAGGCTGCTAAATTTAGACGTGATGGTTGCCGATGTAGTGCATCTCCCTCAGATAAGAGGAGATGAGGAGTCACAGGCAGAATTATCGGTGTGCACACGCTGATACCCATTGCCAGAGAGACCCAAGATCTGTGAGGCCAGTAAGGAAAACCTGTGATGACTGTCAGGCTCAACAATTTCTTTAATCCTAAAATTCCTGGAGGGAAGGTATAGGTCAGTTGCCCAACCCAAGGCTTGGTAAAGGCATCTGTCCCCTCCACTAATGGATGAGGGTAGCGTGAGAGGAACCGGTTCCCCTTGTAGCAGGCCGATGAGGCAAAACAGATCCAGTTGAGCGAACCTCCACTCGTGGATGATCCCTTGGAACACTTCAGGGTGAAGGGACCATTCGTTGGGATCCTTGAATTGCCCGGATAGACAATCCGCTTCCAAATTCTGATAGGCTGGAAGATATATGGCCCTCAAATCTGGGAGATATTGCTGGGCCAAAGCCAGGATTGGTTCCATCTCTCCCAGGAGGGACTGGCTGTGCATGTCGCCTTGTCGCTGTATATGGGACTGCTGCCATGTGGTCCAGACAGAGTAGGACTGGCAGACCATATGTGTGTGGCAGTAAAGTGTTCAATGTCAATGCTGGTAGGAGTTCCAGAATATGGAAACTAGGCCCTGAGTGGGAAATTCCCACCTGCCTTGAATCCTGAGATGCTCGCAGGTGGTGTCCCACCCTGCTGTGCTGGTATCTGTAGCAATAATGATCCATGGCTACAGCCCTAATAGACTAAGCCATTTAGCAGTTTATTTTTTTATTTATTTTTTTAATCACCAGAACTCTGGTGCCTCTGGCTAGACAAAATGCTTCCAATGCGTCAGGATGTCTTGTTGGAAAACTGAGTTTCCAGTGAACCCAGAGGATCCTCGGAATACAAAAGCCATTGTCCCGAGAGGACTCATGCACTGGGATGCTGACATCACTGGTGCAGCCAACGCCTGTTGGAACATCTCCCTGACTTTAGGGAGTTTGAGGTGGCAAAGAAACTGAGGCTGCCTGAGTACCAAACCAGGCCCCTAGGTAGAGCATATTCCGCATAGGCGCCAACTAGTTTTGGCAATGCTTGCCCCCCGGCTCAAAACGGTTGGTATGACTGAAGGACCAGGACATGCTGATAGGTATACTGCAGGTCCACTGAAATCCTCCAGTAACCTTGTTGAATGACCTGGATTTATGGTATGGAGAGACTCCATCTTGAGTCTATCCGTATAGATTGATTCAGCCTCTTGAGGTAGTTCTGGAGGCCGCTGATTAAATAACCAATAACGGCCTTGCCATTGGAAATGATTAAGCACAAAATGAATGTGTGAAAAGCGTCTATGTGACCTTGTGTTGGTGTTTTTGGGGTCATCACTTTAGACAATAAAAGGAATATTGAAATTCCTGGATGCGCAGCCATTTCTTCTCTTACATGGCCTGAAACCGCCATTCTTCGGTAGTGGACTTACCGGAACTGGGTCACTTTGAGCCACTTGGCTCCAACTGCCTCCTGGGCAGGCCTGGCGTTAAAAGAGCTTCTGAGTATCTTGGGGAGCCGCATGGGTCTTCTGACGCCCTTGGATGGGCGAAAGCCTCCAAAATCGCAGTACCTGTTTGGTGTTCCTCTGAATGGTTTCCCCCTCTGGCTCTTCGATCCTGGGGCAGAAGATCTGATCTTCCTCCTATAAGCCTGGAGAAGATAGTTTCGAGTATTTTGACAGAACAGCGCCTTCCCATCAGAAGGCAGCTTACGGCAATTCAGCTTTGAGGATGAGCCAGCCGCCCAGGATTTTGCCCCAGTGCACCTTTGGCTGCGACTGAGCCAAGGATGGCTCTGGATGACCATCGAATGATGTCTATAGCTGCCTCACCTGTAGGGTCCGCTGAAAGTTATCTCGTCAAGAGCCTTACAGACTCTTCTCTTTGGCAGCTGGGTTTAATCGCATACTCCAAGTTCTGCGCCCACATACTCACATAGCACTTGCTATGGATGTTAAAGCAATGCGTCTCACAAGGATCTTGTGAAAGTAGGAAGGGCCTTCCATCGGAAGTGTCACATTCTTGGTCAGTCTGGCGACTGCCGCATCCACTGTTGGAGGGTAGATAAAGGAGGAGTCGCATCCTTCCCCATTAGTGGAAACAACTTCTGCAACCTATTGGTTGAGGAGGATTTTCTCTCTCCCTTTCTCAGTCCTCTCTGAAAACAGGCTTCCTATTTCTGTCATAAGAGAAGAAAGGTAGCTTACCTGCTTCTTTAGATTCCTCCTATGGAACCCAAAGGCTTGCACACACTTGCAGCATGATCTGCCATTGCCCTAAAAGGCAATCTGTGCTTAGGTCACCTTTTAGAGGTATCTGAATTTGTCACTTAGAGTAGACCAATGTATATGCAATGCGATTTTCAAAGAGCGATTTGTACACAATGTTGCAAATCGCATGGGTGCGGCCCATTCACTTGGTTGCCCTATGTGCGCAAATAGAAGCCCCTGCTCCTATTTGAGGACGACCAACTTTGCACAATGTTTTGAAAGGTGCGTTCTCCAATGTGACTTATCACAGCAGAATCGCATGGCATTTGGGGTGCCCTGAAAGAATAACGGTACCTAATGCATATTGTACAGCGATTGTCACACAATTTTATATCAGAATGTACGGTGTGTAATAACTGGTTTTCTCCTTCCTTGGAGGAGGTACCGGATCCACCCATTACAGTGCAGCTTTACTGCAATAACAAATGAGGATATTAGCATAAAACAAAGCCTCAACCTTCAGGATCTTCTGTTGAGGAGGAGGCAATATCATCTCCCTCTGCCTGAAAGGTTGGCTATAATACTGGGTTTGGGGAACTAGCCTGCTTAATCTGCTGGGCTGGAGTCACCCCCGAAGTGCCTGGTACCCCTCCAGTTAGAGAGGGTTGAATGGCTTGGTTTTGACCTGGTGTAGTGCCCATACTGTCCATCCACTTCTGTCCTTGGCTGCCTGAGATGACTGGAAAATTCAGCCAGGGGGTTGGGGACTATTTTGCTGAGCAAGGTGACGCCTGCTAACTCCCAAGCTCCTCTCTGGCAAGCTGCCTGAAGCAGTTGCTGCAAAGTAGCATTCCAGGCATAGGGTCATCTCCACATGACCAACACTCGCCTTTCGGGCGCTGAGCCCTCAGAGGAGAAGCTGTGTGCGTTCTCTTAAGCGTACATTTGCACCCTTTGTACTGGGGTCTGCCAGGACTGGAGGAGACATCTTCCGCCCTGAAAATCCTGATGATCCAGAGAGGGTCTCTGAATCTCCTTGAGCGGGTGTGAGCGGCCGGGGTTGCAACAGATAAGAAGGCACGCTCGTCAGGGCTCAATGCACTCTTTTCTCCCGCGTCTTCTTACTTACCAAAAGTTGGCCCTCTACCTGATAGTGGGGGTGGTCTTTGTTATGTGGCAGTAGGCTCATGTTGATGGGAGTTACTGAAAGGTGCATGGGGGACTGCATGACCACAGAAATAAGGGAAGTGAAAGAGAAAAATATACATATATCTCAGCATTTTTTTTATTTTATTTTTACAAATAGTAAAAATAATCTGGCAGAGCCCCCATCCCCCTAGTAAAACATTGCTCCTTACTCCTCTCTCCCCCATATATCCCTATTACTAGGATAGATAAGACTTACCTCAGAAGGAGATGGTTAAAAGCAAAGGCATTCATTAGCTGTTTAACTGCTCCCTGCAATTGGATCACCTGAGACTCAGTCCTCTCCTACCTCTACTCTAATACAATTAGGAAGGCCAACACCCATCCACACAAAAGGACACCTTAAGCTGGCTACACACCATACAATCTTCAGCAGATTTTACCCTTCAGATTTATCAAAACCACACAACATGAGGCCAAAGCCTAAAGCCTCAACCTGTATGCAATCAGGCAGGCACCACATGGTCCTGGCAATTCTAAAGGAAAACAGACAACAAAAGTTGCAGTGTGTATGGGGCCTTTAAAGACATGAGAACAAGAAGAAAAACTGACAGACCTGGAAAAGGGCTTCCATAGGAAAGAAGTCATCATGCAGTCCCAGCTTGCTCAAATCAGACTCCATCGCCGGCAATGCCAAAGGAGGACTGTCGTCTCTGATTAGAGAACACCTCAACCCCAGAAGACCACCAGAAGGGGTTCCCCACCTTGTTGGTGCATTTAGCGTGCCTAAGATGTGGGACCTCGAACTGGGAGAGGCTGAACCCAGCCGGAACTTCGACAATAGTCGGCAGGTAAGAGCGTATCCTGAACGAAACTGTCTGTAGGCTGATATTAAGGACAAAAAAGAAGAATGGGGGAGGTAGCTCTCAGTCAGAGTTTTATAGAGAGTTGTCACATGTCCTGTGGGCGGATATAGAGGCGGGGCTATATCATAGGTATGCTGCCATGTCTGGCGTCAGGAAAAAACGTTGTTTTATCTCACAAAACAAACTTCATTTTAACCACTGGGCACTTAAACCCCCTTCCTAACCAGATCAATTTTCAGCTTTCGGTGCTCTCACAATTTGAATGACAATTACTCAGTCATACAACATTGTACCGATCTGAAATGTTTGTCCTTTTTTTCACACAAATAGAGCTTTCTTTTGGTGGTATTTGCTCACCTCTGCGGTTTTTATTTTTTGCGCTATAAAAGAAAAAAGACTGAAAATTCAGCTAGTTTCTGTCATATTAGCAGGTTATTTCTCACACACAGCATATACATATCACAAATTACACCCCAAAACACATTCTGCTATTCCTCCCGAGTATGGCGATACCACATACAGAGGTCGAACATGCGGGGAGCACCATCAGGTGTTCTGAAGCACCCAGGCCAATTCTGACATTCCTCTCCTACATGTAAAAATCATCATTTAGGGGGCGCGCAAGAGGAGCGCCCCCTAAATGATGGGACGTCCTCCCAGAACAACCCCACCGCGCTGTAGACTTATTTTCTCTATAGCGCGGTGGGAAAGTGGTTAAAAAACTATGTTGCCTACACACCATCGTTTTCTGAAAATTCTCTTGCAAAGCACAGTTACGTACACCACGTTCGACGGCACTCTGTTCCATTGAAGCTCCCGTCTCATAATTTGCTTCTGAGCATGCGCGGGTATAAAAACGTCGTTTTAAACGTAGTTTTTCCCACACACGATCATTTTTTGTGAAACAAAAGACGACATTCTGAAAAACGACATAAAAAATTGAAGAATGTTCAAATTTTTTTTTTGTTGTTTTTCAGAACACATAAAACGAAGTTTTGCCCATACACGATCATTTTAAATGACGTTTTTTAAAACGTCGTTTTATTTCATCACAAAAAACGACCGTGTGTACGCGGCCTAAAGCATTACTGAATGGTATCTTTCTAAAGACATCTCTTGTCTCTTGGTGCCTGTTTGTGTGCCAGCTGCTGTTTAAATTGTTATCCTTCTGGTCCCTCAAATATCAGTGTGTATTACTGGGGTAAAGATATTAACATTCTTTAACCACTTTAGCCCCGGACCATATTGCTGTCCAAAGACCAGAGCACTTTTTGTGATTCGGCACTGCGTCGCTTTAACTGACAATTGCGCGGTCGTGCGACGTGGCTCCCAAACAAAATTGGCGTCCTTTTTTTCCCACAAATAGAGCTTTCTTTTGGTGGTATTTGATCATCTCTGCGGTTTTTATTTTTTGCGCTATAAACAAAAATAGAGCGACTATTTTGAAAAAAATGCAATATTTTTAAAATTTTGCTATAATAAAAATCCCAAAAAAGATATAAAAAAAACATTTTTTTTCCTCAGTTTAGGGCGATACATATTCTTCTACATATTTTTCGTTAAAAAAAAAAATCGCAATTAGCATTTATTAATTGGTTTGCGCAAAATTTATAGCGTTTACAAAAAAGGGGGTCGTTTTATGGCATTTTTATTATTATTTTTTACTAGTAATGGAGGCGATCAGCGTTTTTTTTTTCAGTACTGTGATATTATGGCGGCCACATCGGACACTTTTGACACATTTTTGGGACCATTGGCATTTTTATAGCGATCAATGCTATAAAAATGCATTGTATTACTATAAAAATGCCATTGGCAGTGAAGGGGTTAACACTAGGGGGCAGGGAAGGGGTTAAGTGTGGTCCTGGTGTGTTCTAACTGTATGGGGGGGTGGCCTCACTAGGGGAAGTCACTGATCTTCTGTCCATACATTGTATGGACAGAAGATCAGCGTTTCCGCCGCTGACAGGAACGAAAGGTATGTGTTTACACACATACCTCCCGTTCCCCGGTCTGTAACGAGCAATCGCGGGTGCCCGGCGGCGATCGTACCCGCCGGCAGCGCGCGCGCGCCCTATTAGCTGCTACAGGGAGGACGCAGAGCTACGTGCTCCCGCGTAGCAGTGCCACCGTCCCGCAGTAAAATGACGGCGGGCGGTCGGCAATTAGTTAATAATACAGTGATGGCTCCCCAGACCAAACAGGATTTATCCCTTCCCGCCAAATCACGGATAACATTAGGCTTGCCTCCAACATCATCGCTGATGCTGACTTAAATGCCCGCAGAGTAGTACTCCTTAGCCTGGACATACATAAGGCGTTTGATAGCGTTCTGTGGCCTTATCTTGAACTCACACTGTCCAAATTTGGATTCTCGGGAGCCTTTGTTCAGGGCTTTCGAGCGCTTTACCACCACCCTCGCACTCGGATCAGACCCCCGGGCTGTAATTCAGACTACTTTGAACTAGGCAGGGGAACGAGACAGGGGTGCCCCTTGTCCCCTCTCTTGTTTGCCTTGGCAATAGAACCCTTGGCGCGTTCAATCTCTCTGAACCCTAACATTAAAGGATATTCCAAGGGGGACCAGGAGTTTAAGATTAGTTTATATGCAGATGATGTCCTCTTATTTTTGTCGGACCCTATTACCACCATCCCTAACCTTATAGTCACATTAAGGGCCTTTCAAGACATCTCTGGCTTGGGGGTAAATCTTGCCAAATGTTCAGCTCTTCCGATAAATTGTCCCCCCCACCTTGTAACCTCCCTCCAATCTAATTTTAATTTTGTCATAGATCATCGAGCTTTAGCCTAATTAGGGATTAGGTTAGCCCCCTCCCTAAACAATATGGTTCTGGCTAATTACCCCCCAAATTTTGCCCACATTAGACAACTGCTGTCTACCTGGAGCTCATACCATATTTCTTTTCTGGGCAGAGTTCAGGCGGTAAAGATGACAGTCCTCCCCAAACTCTTGTTTTTATTTAGAGCCCTCCCCTGTTATCTGCCACGCCGCATGATAGACCTGTTACAGCGTGATGTAAATAAATGTATATGGTGTAATAAGAAACCTAGGTTGGGTAGACTTCTGGTATACAGACATAGAGATCTGGGTGGCTTGGGCCTCCCGAACCTATGGCTTTACTTCCTCTCTGCTAGGCTCTTGCAAATGGCCCAATGGCATACCCTCTGGAAGGATATCCCTTGGCTCCGATTTGAATATACCTCTGTGAAACCATTTTACCTCCCGGGTTTGTTGTGGTCTAAGAATGTCCGTCCCAAAGATGTATCTGCTTTAAACACGGTGGTAGGTCAGTCTCTTTACCTCTGGTCATTATATAAAACTAAATTCTTGCTCTCTCCCCCCTCCCCTAAACTGGCCTCATTCCTGGGCGACCCCTCGTTCCCAGCAGCATTCCCTGACCCGAAAGCATTTAGTCAGTGGTTTTCAGCGAACATTGTGACCCTTAGCTCTCTGAGACAGGGTGGGGTGGTCCACTCATTTCAATTTTTGCAATCCACCTATGCCCTTCCTAGATCAGATTTTTTTAAATGCCTACAAGTTAGGCACTTTTTTGACTCCGAGTACCCTGCTGCTCCGGCTGGCCTGGCCTCTGCGTTTGAGAGGCTTTGCGGCCCCTCCTCCAGAGATAGGGGGGGCATCTCCCTGCTGTATGGCTACCTGGGGGGTCTCGGTCTCCCAGACAAATCTTCAGCGGTGTTGAGCTGGGAGCGCGAGACGGGGGAAACTGCTTCTCCAGAAGAGTGGGCAATCCGGATCTCTAATATGCATAAATGCACTAAATCTATGGCCGTGTGAAAGAGACGGTGGTGAAATTACACACTAGATGGTATTATACCCCTGCTAAATTGAGTAAATTTTTTCCCTCCGTCTCTGATCTCTGCTTTAGGGGGTGCTCCGTTAGAGGAACACATTTGCATATATTCTGGAGCTGCCCGGCTCTGAGTGGACTCTGGCAGAGAGTCTCGGACAGGGTGTCTACCATCACGGGGACTAATGTGACTCTTACTCATCAGATGTGTCTGTTCTTTGCTGACACCCCCGGTTCCACCCCCCCAGAACAGAGATTAGTGCACACCCTGTTCAGTGCTGTCCAATGGTCCATAGCTTTGCTGTGGCGCACCCCAGGGGTTTCATGGGATAGGGTTATAGGTCGCATGGCTGCCATTCAGATCATGGACATTTTTTTCCACAACATCATGGATACTATGCCAGTGTATGAACTGAAATGGGGGTTATGGGCTCCTTGATGTGCTTTTGATAGTGGTTCCCCCTCTAGTCATCCTACCCCTTTCAACCCCTGTGTGAGGTCCAGAACATCCTGAGGTGTGGTCCTTTTTTACTTTTTCTTATTATTTTCGAGTTCTTCCAGTTTACATGCTTTTCACTGTTACCCTCTTTTTATTTATTTTTTATTATTTTACTTCCCTCTCTCTTCTGTATGTTTTGTTACTCATATAAGTTTTTAGATATGTTTAGGCAAGCTTCTAGTCTCTGAGGTACTTCATTTTACGTGTATGGGCCTTAGAAAATATATTCTTTAGGGCTCCGATTAGATCTGGGGGGTTTAAATCTTTGTTGCCCTATTTGATAACTAACCCAGATGCCTTCAGCTAGTTGATAGGCTGGATCTCTGTATTAGTTTAGGTTTACTTGCCTTATGTTGATGTATGTATTGATTGTAAATGTATCTTCTCTTTTCTCAATAAAAGCGTTTGTATTAAAAAAATAATACAGTGATGGCATAGGACCGGATATTTTCTTTTTAGTTTTATTCAAGGCTTATTAGCCATGTTTTTACATTTACCCAAAACCCTGAGAAATCAATCCTCGGATGTACTGAGAACCATATACACTTTTGATTAGCGCTGCTGTATTTTATTGATAAAGAATTTTGATGATTTTTATCATTATTTTACTATGCATATACATTTATTCACCAGTGATGTTCTGAACTTACACATACTGTACTTATCAGTATTTGTCAGTTTTCTATCATTGGAAAGTTAATCCTCCAATAAGCTGCCTGTCCTCCAATTTACTAGACTTTATATGAAGGAACTGGGACATCATTTCTAAACTTTTCTTTATTTCCTTTTGCACTCCTGTCTGGGTCCCATTACTGGTTAAAAAGATCACTGTTTGCACACTTGGCTTGTAAATAGTTTTCTTTTTCTTTTTAACAATGATAATAATGCAGTTTACAAAACACAATTGCATACAACATTTCTCTTCATTTATTATGTGATTAAGATTGGTCTTCATCCACTTTCTATCATTTCCCTTTTTTTTATATCTTTTGTTCTAAATAGCTCCACTTCCAAGTTTCTTGCCTAGGTGAGAATCCCTTGGTTGCAAAAACCAGGAGGAGAAAGCTGGCCCCCTGGTGCCGTGCCATGGCTCATGTGCTGTAGTATCCCAGGAGGCTTCGGGCCATGGCACCTCATCAGGGGGTCAGTTTTTTTCCTGGATTTTGCAGCCAACTCCCTGATGTTGCTCTGTGGTGCATGCACGTCATCAGGGCTCCAGCAAAAAAACAGGAAGAGACAACCACCTTTCAGATAATACAAGAGAGGAAGGTTGCAATGTGGGAGTAGGTGGGCAGCAGAGAAATGCTGTTTTTTCTTTCTTTTTTAAGTTGACTTTTTTTTTAACCTTCTCATACCCGCGCTATAGCTGAAAGACGGCTACAGCGTGGGCCTAAATTGCCGGGAGATCATCCATGTATGTCCTTGGGTGCATGAGCTGCTTGCACACCCCCTTGGGAGGCGTGTGCGACACACTTTGTGATCAATGAGACTCGGCTGATCACAGATCGGAGTAAGGGGCATGATGTAAACAGAAGGTCGTAAATCGGTAAAAATGATTACCAGCTTCTGTCAGGGACGTCGGTTCCGCACACGGACACCCACTGCTGCTAAGCAATGCCCATCAGTGCTGCCCACCAGTACCACCTCATCAGTGCAGGAGAAAAATTACCTGTTTGCAAAATTCTATAACAAACAATGAAACATTATTTTTGCAAAAAAAAACTGTGATTAAATACCATCAAAAGAAAGCTCTATTTGTGTGAAAAAATATAAAAATGTAATTTGTGTATAGTGTAGCATGATCATGCAATTGTCATTTAAAGAGTGACAGCACTGAAAGCTCAAAATTGGCACAGGCAGGAGGGGGGTGAAAGTGCCCAGTAAGCAAGTGGTTAAGTGACTTGGTAAACCAATGTAAGATTGCGATCTGGTGCCATCGTAGTAAGTTACAAATGAAACAACATTGAAGTATGCAAGCCGTAATAATAATTTTATCATTTGGAATTGTCCGGTTGACTTGCTACAGTAATGCATCTCCAATAAGAACTCAAACGACTTTGATCTGAAGGTTACCATAACATTTGATTTTAACCAAATAATTTTTTTAGATGTTCAAATTTGCAAGACACTAGAGGGATTCCTTGCAATCGCAAGCCCACGGCTGGTAACTCCCTCTTGCATGCAACTAGTTTTCACCTTGCACCACTATCGTTATATTCTATATCCTTCAGTAGTCTATACCTTATAACTGGCTGGAACTGCTTAGATCAGGGGTGTCTAAACTTTTTTCAAAGAGGGCCAGATTTGATGAAGTGAACATGCGTGAGGGCCGACCATTTTGTCTGACATTCTTTGAACCATTAAAATTAGGCCCAAGTGTGTTCGTTCGAGCACTAATGCACTGCCCAACAAGAATTATCCTTTCTTTGTTGAGCTCATTCCCGACACAGAAGAATGCTCTGCTCTTTAGGGGTACCATTAATTCTTATTGGTAACCCACACATTGGAAAATGTGGGGTGCTTTTTGTGCAGTGCAATTTTTGGTTTATGGGTAGGGAAGCCCATTGAAATTAATGGTCTGCCCTACACGCAGCATGCAGCCATACAGATGTGAACCAAGGGCTTGTTCAGGTTGGAGGGGCAGTAAAACCACATGGTTGAGCTGTTTTTACCACCCCAACTTCTTTAGCTGCAGAGGCAGCAGCTGGGGGTGTACACATGCTGTGGCTGCAGCTGGAGGTATACCCAGGCTGAATGGGGCTGCACTGAAACTACCCCGCAACTGTGTGTATTGCTCTGTTGCGGTATAGTGATGCTGCATTTACGTTCTTAAAACAGGTGGGGAGGGGGTGACATAATGCCTCTTTACTGCCTGTCAAATGCCTCTGAAAAGCGATCTGCATGGATTGCTTTTCAGTCCTGGCTGCTATCACAAACAAGCCCTACAAAAGCAGTTCTGATGGTACAGGAAGGGGGGGGGGCGGATTAAAAGTAACATACATACACGCTGACACATATGCACACGCACATACAGACACATGCACACACAGGGCCCATCCTACCCGGGGTGCAGAGGGTGCAGTGCACCCAGGCGCCACAGAGCTGGGGGCGCTGAAGTGCCAGAGTGCTTCCCTCAAATCCCTCTCCTTGTTCTTGTAGCGCGGCGCCGGCGGCTCTCCCTGCCGCCGCCGCGTGTGTAATGTACGGCTGTCAGTGCCCCCCCCCCCCTTCCTCCTCCTGTTAGAAGAATCCGGAAAAGGAGCGGCTGGCTGTGTGGGCGGTCTATGATGCCGGACATTCTGCCCTCTCTGTGTCATACGAGGACTCCTGTCTGCGGCGATCTGTGATCCACCCGGGCGGCGCGGCTGCACGCTGTCCCCTCCTCTGCAGCTGCCGCCCGGTGTGGATCACAGATCGCCGTGAACAGAGAGTCCTCTTATGACACAGAGAGGAGCATGTGTTTTTATGTATTGTAATGGAGAGGAGGGGTTTGTCCTGGGGGGGGGGTCCTAATAATGTAGGGGGCGTTTTTTTCCCTGGGGGGGATTTGTACTAATGTGGGGGGGTTATGTCCCTGGGGTCCTGCACAAATGAGGGGGGGTTTGTTCCCAGGGTGTCTGTACTAACAATGGGGGGAATTTTGTACTAATGGAGGGGGTTTGTCCTGGGGGTCTGTACTAATGAGGGGGTTATCCTGGGTGGGTCTGCACTAATGGGGGGGTTTGTCCTGGGGGTCTGTACTAATGGGGGGTTTGTTCCTGGTGGGTCTGCACTAATGGGGGGGTTGGTCCTGAGGGGGGGTCTGTACTAAATGGGGGGAGTCCTGTACTAATGGGGGGCCTGGCTCCTGGGGGGTATGCACTAATGGGGTGGTGTTAATGCCCTGGGTGTTATCAATTACTAATGGGGGGTTTGTCCTGGGGGGGTCTGTACTAATGGGGGGGTTTATTCCTTGGGGGGGTTTGTCTGGGTACTAATGGGGGTTTGTTTCTGGGGGGTCTGCATTAAATGGGGTGGGTTGTCACTGGGGGGGTCTGTACTAATGGGGAGGCTTGTCCTGGACGTATGCACTAATGGGGGGGTTATCCCTGGGGGACTGTACTAATTGGGGGTTTGTAGTTCTGGGGGGTCCTT